>PVJH01001699.1:139173-196357 GCA_004026705.1 Nesogale talazaci | reverse complement strand
ATAGATGATCCATCAAGACTAGTAATAGGAGTGGTAATACCAGGAGGGTGGAGGGATGGAGGAATAGAAAGGGAGAACCAACTTCAGGGATCGACACGTAGCCTCCTCTCTGGGGCATGGACAACAGGGAAGTGAGTGTTGGGACACATTGTACAGAGTACAGGATGAAAAAATAATTTGTAAATTACTAAGGGTTTAAGGGGAAGGGGGGAGGAAGGGTAATATAGGGAGCTGATAATGGGGGCCTGGAGGGAGGGAGAATGTTTTGAGAGAGATGATGGCAATGGGTGTGTAAAAGTGACCTGCACACAACTGATGTTGTTAGGGATTGTGATGGGAGTTGTAGGGGTCCCTCAATAAAATGATTCATTAAAAAAGGGGGGGAGGGAAAAGGGGATGTTTTTTTTTTTTTAAAAGAGGAGCTTGTATCAAGGGCTCAAGTGGAAAATGTTGGGAAATGTACGTGGAAACATGTGTGCAAATGTGCTTGATACAAATGATGTACTGAATGTTGTAGTAGCTGTAAGAGCTCCCAATAAAATTAAAAAAAATTAAAATAAATAAAAAAATTCTTAAAAGTAAAAAAAGAAAAAATATGCTTTGCTTATCATAGGCCATTTGCCTACTCATATAAGATAGATAATTAGTTATTCCATTTTTTTAAAGAATGTGTTTGGAAATTGAATAGGGGTTGTATTGTTTCTATAAATTATTTTAGGTAGAGGGCTGAGCCCCGGTGGCGCAGTGGTTGTGCGTGGGACTGCCACCCACTGGGATGGATGTTCAATTCCAGCTCCACGGAGGAAAGGCTGGGCCTCCTACTCCCACCACCTGAGGGCAGTGATGCCAAAAAATTTATTTTAGGTAGTGTGTGTGGGGATAGTACTGGAAGTCAAGGCTGAGTGAGTACTGTACTGGAGATTTCTTGGCTGGTCACATACAGTTATGTTTCTGCAGCACTTGGACTGGAAAAAGTTGGTCAGGAGAGTTGGGGAATCTGCACTCAGCCAGCTTGAGCTGAGGGCTGAGGACAAAGGGATATCTATTGGCAGATATTGCTACTCTTTTATTCCAATAAATTTGTGTCTACTTATCTTTATGCTGAAAATCTTGCAGTTTGGAAGTGTAGGATATTCCTTTCCATGACCCCTCTTTTCATGTTTCCTCAGACTTCCTCCATATTTGCTAATTTGTCACCAGTTTGCTATGATCTCCAAATGATTCTTATAGGTCTAGAAGAAATGTAGATTTTTTTCATTGATTTCTTAATTCCCTACCCAACAAATATATGTTTAGTACTATCCAGGTCATCTGGTGGATTATCATTTTGGCTGCTAACTGCAAGTTCAGCAGTTCAAAATTACCAGCTGTTCTGGAGGACATGAATGAGGTTTTCTGTTCCCACAAAGATAGTCAGTCTTGGAAACTCACAGGAACAGTTCTAGGCTGTTATGAGTTGTCGTTGACTTGATTGAAGTGAGTTTAAATTTTTTGATTTTTTAAAATCCTGAATGGTTAGAGGTGCCTCTTGTCAATCATACCTGCAGGTAAGTCTTACTTTGGCCCTCGGCATCTCAACCATGTAGTTCTTTGACATCAACACCTTGCCCAAAGACACGCAACTTTAGTTGTTCTCTGGGCTTGGAAGCCCACGATTCTGTTTCATGATCTAGGTGCTACAGCCTCTGGTGTCCCTTCTTCCTTGGTGACTGTAGCTGTCTCAGTTATTTCTTCAACAATGGGTAACTTTATACAGTGGAATAGTAAATCTGACCAATTCCTTCATTAGCATTCCGTATTCCTTGTTTGCATCCCCTAGTCATTTGAGGAGAGCTATAAAGACTATACCAAAGGCTATACCAAATAATTAATTTAATAATACTGTGAAATATCATACTGTTTTACTAATTTCTGGACTTAACAGTTAGTTCTGAAGGATACATATGAAATCAGAGGGTTACATACTTTACAATTGCTAGCAGCATGGAAAATAATGTCTTAATGGAACATAAATGTATCTGGACTCATATTTCTATGTGCCTGCTGTAAATATATATTAAGTAATAACATATTCAGGGAATGCATTTTCCAAAAGATAATTCTTGATGTTATTTTTCAAGCATGATACTTTAGGCACAACCCATTTTTAATGAAGGCATAAATATAAACAGGTTCTCTCCAGCTAGTAAACTCACAGGAATCCTGAAACTTGCCTTTTCATTATTACCAACATTAGACTGACAATTAAATCCTGTCATTACATATTTCAAACAGTAATTCAAAATTATTTCCAGTCCAAATTTCTAGTGTCTTGTTTGAAACATTCAATGTCTCATACATGGAGAATTTAAGAACCCAGGTCCCTTTCACTCCTTCATAATTCAGGTACAAGAGATATATTCCTAGAATTTGTGTACTCTTATCAAAATATCTTAGTAAAAATGTGATAAATTAATACTTAGCTGAGTACTTATCATGCTAACTGGCATCCAGTTTTCATACTGTTAACGTTTGCTATATTCCATTTTTCATTTGAAAGAATCATTGAATGTTTTAACTTCTGATTTGTATTCATTGAAGTATATATATTGTCTTATACAGATAAACAGTAAAGTACCAATTGTTTCATTTACTCAAAACAAATAATTTTTCTAATCACTAGGTTACCTAGCCAGGAATATGATGAGGGCATTAAGTGTCAGAAATGACCTCTCAAGCCTAAGGTAAAGTTTTAGAACAGGCTCTCCTTGTTAAATGTGTAATAGACAAGAAATGTGTTTCCTGTCTTTACCAGGAGAAAGATTTATTCTGACTAGATATGAAGCAGTGCTAAAAATAACCCTATCAAACTCATTGCTGCACCCTTGCTGACTCACCGTGACCCCGCTGTGGGTTTCACAGAGTGTAAAGGGTTTTGGAGGAAAGCTGTTGGTGGTTTCCAACTTCCAACCATGTGAATCACAGCCCAACTTGTAACAACTCCACATGCACCTCAGGTTTCCAACATAGGAGGCAATACTGGAGTGTGAGAAAATGTTGTGAAATGCTCCCAGGGGTAGAGGAAGCTGTGCAGTTAGTCAAGTGAGCCTATCAACTCTTGCCCGGGTATGGATACTGTGGATTTTTAGATGTTCCTGCTCAGAGTATCCGTTTAACATGCTCTGTTCCCACTAGATGACATTGAATGCAACAGTTAGGGAAATGCAGTTCCAGAGGTGAGGTGTGGTCCACAAAATAATAACAGTTTGGGGTAAAGTGACTTAAATTTTCATTAGAAGAGGTGATATATACAAGGGAAACATTCTTACTTCTGCCTCTGGTCCTTCCTTCCTGGGAGATTTTGTACACGTAAGTCTTCATGGGATCGGGGGTGAAGGTTTCTCCTTCTGTATGGGCTTCCTGCTTATAACAAGCTTAGAATATCACTCTCATTGTGTGAGTAGAAATCTCTCCTAATCTGCCCTCTATTAAGGGTAGCAAGCTCTTCCAGTTGAAGACTGAAGGCTAAAAGTCATTCAAAGGCATAAGCCTGTACATGGTCTTTGGTTTTAAGTTCAGGTGTGTGTGGTATAAATGTGTAAGGTTAAAGACATAGATGCTTCTTTTACAAGCTTCTGCTCTGCACTTTGTTTTCCTCAGGATGAGCTGGGGATGTTATTTCAGAAAACCTTGCAACAGTTAGATTGAAGGTTGTGCTAGAGGAGAAATTCTCAGGCTAACAGTAATTAGAGAAAGTAAAAGAAGTTGGGAATATATTGGCTCTATCAATTGGCCTATAATTCACATACACAATTGAATAGTGAAATCATATTGAGAAGTGTTGCACAATCATCACCCCAATTGGTATTTGTTTCTTTTTAAAATCATTGTCTTGGGGATCATACAACTTTTATCACAACCCATGCATCCATCCATTGATTATGTTAAGCACACTTGTACATTTGTTGCCATCATCATTTTCAAAACATTTTCTTACTACTTGGGTCCTTGGTATCAACTTCTCATTTTTACCCTCTTGCTCCTTCCCTCCTTCCTTCATGAACCCTTGATATTTTATTATTATTATTTTCCCATGTCTTGCACTGTATAATGTCTCACTTCACCCCCTTCTCTGTTGCCCATGACGCCGGGAAGGGTTTACAAATAGGTCATTGTGATCAGTTCCCCCTTTCGCCCCTCACCTTCCCCTTCCTCTCTGGGTATGGATACTTTCACTATTCGTGCCAAGGTTTTTATCTGTCCTGTATTCCCAGTTCTTAACTGTACTCATGTACTTGCTCTGGTCTAGCCATAATTGTAAGGTAGAATGTGTTAGTCTAGGTAGACTAGAGGAACACATTCATGGACACGCATATCGATATAAGGAAAGGGTTTATATACAAAAGGAATGGGACACGGAGAAAGCATCCCAGCCCAGTCCAGTTCAAAGTCATAAGTTCGATATTAACCCAAATCTATAAAGTCTTCTTCTGATTCACAAAGTCACAGGTCAGTGAGTGCAGAATCCCGGTGCTTGCAGGGCAACTCGCTCCAGGGCTCAGGGTCCATCCACAGCAGAAGTAACTCATCGCTGGCAGAGGTTGCCATCTGGCCACCCCAGCCTTAGAGGTCTGGCTCCATCAGGGCAAAGCTGTGTGGTATCTCTGCCGGCTCCTCCAGCTTCTCGAACATTGCCAGCTTGTCTCTTCTGTGATTAATCATCTCTGAGACTAACTCCCAAGAACTGGGGAAGATAGCTTCTCATCTTCACGAGGGAAATATCGTGAGATTTCCCAGGAGTCTCAGGTGAAAGCTATGCCCACATAGAGGCCTCATTGGCTTCTCAATGGCTATCTCTAGATTAATAGGCTAGACTCCACTCCTACATTTGAATCATAAAATTAACATAAGCACATGACTGCCACAGTAGAAAGAGGGTCATGATAGTGGGGTTGAGGAAGCATTAAAAACCAGAAGAAAGGTGTATGTTTTTTTGGTGCTATTCAGTCTTCTCATCACAGCCCATCTGTAAGGGGATGTCCAATTGCCTACAGAAGGACTTTGGGCCTCTACTCTGTACTCTCCCAAGTATTCACACATCGACATGGTTTTTGATGGGTCTCTGATGCCAGATACCTGATCGCCTCAACACTTCATGATCACACAGGCTGATGTGCTTCTTCTTTGTGGGCTTTCTTGCTTCTCAGCTAGATGATTGCTTGTTTACTTTAAGCTTTTAAGACCCCAGACACTATATCTTTTGATAACCAGGCACTTTTAGTTTTCTTCTCCATACTTGCTTAAGCACTCATTTGTCTTCAGCAATCGTGTTAGGCAGGTGAGCATCTCTGAAAGCCTGATTATTTTAGCAAAGTTTTTTTTTGTGTGTTGAGAGAGTATTTAAGTAGAAGCCTAATGTACCTTAATACTAAACCTATAAATATATGCATATAGGTCTATTTCCATATCATCATATAAAAGTATATGTACATGCCTGTATTTAGGTCTCTACAAATGCCCTTTGCCTCTTTTTTCTATCCTCTATTTCCTTGTACTTTTCTCTTGTTCCACCACAATTAGATTTAGAACACTTTCTTCATTCATGTGCTCATTATTATTAGCTCCCCATTTTCTCCAGCCTCTGCTGTCATACCCCCAAAGAACCATTCATCCAATTACTGCCTCTGGATTTCACATACAGAAAGCATTAAAAGAAGAAAGTAACAATAATAAAGCAAAACGGGTGAATAACTCAATCTGAAAAAAAGCAGAAAGCAATAAAAGCTAGAATAAATTTAAATGTATCAAAAATGAGATCAGGGGCTAAGCCCCGGTAAGGGGCTTTGAGTGCGGGACTGCGGCCCATTGGTTTGCGGTTCAAATCCAGCAGTAGCTCTCTGGCAGCAAGGCTGGTAGCTCCCACAACCACCAGAGGGCAGTGATGCCCCCCCTTCAAAAAGATCAAATGATAGGGTGCTAAATTTTATCCTAATTGCATCTGTAAAATTCACTTTCCAATGCATTCTACATAATAGCAAAGCTATTCACATCCCTGGTCCATGGTCAGAGGGGATTAGTTAGTGGCTTAATTTATATCTATTTCTCATTCACTTTTTTAAAACTGAAATAGCTTTAAAAAGGATCAAAGGGAGATCAAATGATACAATTTTTAAATGATAAGATTTTATATTACATTTTAGGCCAAATTTTCTCATTTTTTAATGTGTGTGCCCATCTTAATTGACATATCTTTCCATATTTGTGCTAGTTCCCCTTGCATTTTTATCATTTGTGCTGTTAATCTTTGTAGTTTAGGGGCTATATATATATATATATACATATATATATATATGCTGAGTACTCAGATGGCTTTTGGACTTATTTAAGACATACAATGGAAATAGGACTCTGTTCACAGACTTCAGATTTCTGAAGAATACGGATCTTGTGATTTTGGGTAATAATACACTTCCTCCACTTGCTTAGAGGTTGAGAGTAGCATCTTGATGGTTGCTAGAGCCATGGGAGGCTCTGTAACTTCATAGTGCTGGTTTCCCACCAGATGCCATCTTGGGCTTCTGTAGGAATGAAATGCAAGCAGTGTCTCCATCAAGTAGCTCTCAATGTTGATCAGGATTTTATATTCATCACCTTGATTCAAGTCATTCTCTTTCCTCTACTACATGTAAGGCAGCAGTGAAAGATAATATTATGAGTAGAATGCATCATTATCTCTTGTAAAGGTGACCTAGATCTTGTGCCCGTTCCTAATGGTCATTACTCAAATGACAAGGGTGTTGTAGAGTGTAGCCATGTAGACTGTCTACTTCTATGTCTGTCCTGTTCTACCTTTAGCTGGATTAATTATACACAAGTATCAAGAATAGTTGACTACTTCACAATTCCACCTTGCTTGGCTAGTAAAAATTCTAAATTGTCTGTTGTCTAGGGGCAATTTGGGCAGAGTTTAAAGATTGCTTACATGCTATCATCCACTCAGTAATTCCTCCTGCCATTTGTCCCATAGTGATTGATACATTTCTCAAAGATTTGTCCAATTGAACTATACCATATGTAAGCATTAAAGCTCTAAAAATGGTGAGCCCTAACAGGAGTGTTACACAAAAGGGTGTACCCTTGGGTCTTGTTTTTCAACATGAGATGTTTTGATATCAATCTTACATTATTTACTGCAACTTTACTATGGATACCTGAAAATAATCTAGAGTTCCCAAAGTACACTGTGTGCACATTCAACAAGTGAGGTTGCTTACACTGGTGTAATTGGATATACCATACAGAACATAAGGGGGATATTAAAGCTTCTGGAGTACCATGCAATATAGAAAAATATCATGTAACAACCAAGATTCCATTAGGGAATTATTATAAGTACACAGTCTCCCTGACCCCTGTTTTACACAGATGAAGTTATTGCAACATCCATCCATTATCACCATGAGGTGGAAGTGACAATTTATGAGCTGTAGTTTCAATCAGTTTGTCATAGCAATCTCTTATGTATCACCTAAATCTTGAGGAAAAGCTTGGGGCACTGACTCAAAATATCTATTTTAGCCACATCGGGAAAGAAGATTTTTTTGGTAACCCAATATCACATAAGCAATCGTTTAAACCATAAAAATATGGTACTAGATATAATCAGGAAATCTATGATTTAATACCATAAAGTAGACTAATTGAATGAGAGAAATGCTTACAAAATTTAAGTAGGAGTCAAACGTAAATGGAAGTTTAAGGTGTTTGTTTTTGTGAAAAATATAGCATTGCATTAAATTACCAGTGCTTTTTTTTTGGATCGTGGCAGACTACCAAAAGTATTCTTAAACCAAGCAATCATCTCTTTAAAATAGAAAAGGTAACTAGAAAGAGAATTGAGGTAGTTTTTAGAATACATTCTATGGCAACATAGATTAACTGAAAAATGAAATTGGTGATACATATGAGGATAACCTAATTGCACTTGCAAATTATTCACCTATTAGAGGATAGTTCATTCAAGAGAATGCTGGAATTTCCAATTTAGTTCCACAGCTAGATTTGTCAACCAATTAGTAACTTTGATCTATTTTAGCAAAGAAAAGGTGCACCTCACATTTTGTGCTCTGTGATTCTAGGGCACATTAGACCTTTTGCACTCATTCACTTAAGAAAAACATTATCTATAGCACTGGGGCAGAAGAAAAGAAGCAAAGATTAAGACAACAGATGGCAAGCATATTATAGCCCTAAATTCCCTATTATTATGCAAAGATGGATGCGATCAAAATTCAAATGGTGTCCAAGCACTTCAGAGGATTTTGGAATATCCTTGTTTCTGCCTGCAGAAGGCATTTTAGCATTAAATATGAAGTATTTCAGCTCCTTTAATCTGTAATGAGTAGGCTAAACTTCTTTCTTGGGACAGACCCCTCTTCTCTGCTTTCTCATGATCTATTCAAATATTCATTGGGATGTTGGATATATCCTTAGCTCTTTTTTTAAAAAAAATAAATACTGAGTTTCATTTCACATGTATATTTTTGTCTCCCTACTATTTCCATTTGAATGACCTCTGCTGCTACCATGCCCCGTCATATCATTCCATCCATATGTAGAACAAAGCAAAGGATGGAGTCCCATCTTTGTAAATGAAACAGGCATTTTAGACGACACACGATTGGAAAAAAATCTGGACAACAATTATCAAACAAAGTAGAGAAAGTTCTCACTCAACATTATAAAAATTGGCAGCCATATGTCAACTGTTATAAAAAATGAAATAAGACAGGAAATTTTAACAAACTGTTTAAGCTATTTTCATAAAGAGACTTTCTCCACTGTCTGAAATGCGAGGCGGTCACCCGGAAGCAATTCTTCACAATACTGATGAGTTAGTCTTCTACTTTAGGAAGAGACCCACCTGCTTTTTTATTCTTATTTACAGTTTTACTTTAATATCTTATATAGATCTAGGTTCTTTCAGTGTTTGGATAGTTTTTCCTATTATTTGAAGCATTCATGCTTGACCTTTGTATCTTGGTGTTGATGGATTTTGAGTATCTTCCATTCTGTGTTGATTTTTATGCATTTGGGGCTGTAACATCAGTATAGATTTCTTCACTGGAGCCTTTTCTTAATTTCATTATCATTATCAACATTTCCATCAGCAGCAAGGTTTACTTTTTTCTGTAGAACCATGGAACTGCGTGCAGAGGAAAGCTGATTTCCTGATACACTTTGAAATGTCACATCCTCCTCCTCTACTCTGCATTTTCTTCTGCAGCTACTAATGCTTTCCACTAATGTGCACAGATACTGTGCCACATTCAATCATAAGAACACTGATGATGTTATTTTTAAGCTCCCAAAGGAGACCATTGGCTGTACAAACATTTTCAAAGTTGTCAGTGTTACCTTAATGGGGCTCCCTTCATAATCCATTCTCTCTGCTTCATCAATGTGCAATTCATCCTTTGCACCAGCATCTACACTGACCAGGTTTTAGAGATAACTTGTGTTTGTTTACATCATTTTCTGCCTTAAAGTGATCTTCATTGCTGGCCGTTAGTTCACAGCACAGCCACATAAAGTTAAATGCAAGAAGGCCACAGGCTGGTGTGTGGGGATCCCAGGTTGGTGGTAAATATTGTCATTCTCAAGCATCTCTCAGAGTGGCCAGCAAAAAGGAAGATGAAGGCAGAGAGCTATCCTTAAATAATTTTGCTTAATTTTGATGTCTGAAGCAGATTGAGTTAGAAAATTGATAACTTTCAAAACCTTTATAAATTTCAAAAGCTTCCCGCCATTAGATTCTTAGTATCTAGATCAGTGAGTTCTATGATAGTCTCTTGTAGCACTTTTACAAATGCCATAAGGTTCTCTTGAGAGATGTAGTCAATGGCAATTGTCTATGATCACCCGCTTCTACACTGGCAGATTTAGTTTCTTATCTTGTAAGAGCATCAGGGTGTCAGGGTCACTCTCATACAATTCATGAGCCTATCACAGTTCCATAAGAGCCTGCACAGAGGTGGCCACTGTCCACTTTCCATGACTTTTGAGAAACATGCCTACTTTTTCTCTTTTTTTTTTTGTTTGTTTTTTTGTGGGCATCACTGCTCTCCGGTGGTGGGAGTAGGAGGCCCAGCCTCACTGCTGGAATTGAACCTCCGTCCCAGTGGGCCGCAGTCCCGCGCACAACCACTACGCCACCAGGGCTCAGCCCAACATGCCTACTTTTAAGAATCTATTATAATTTAAACTACAATTTTCAGACAAAGTTTCCCCACTTCCTAACTTATATTGAAGCTGTTTTGTGTTACAGAATTTTAGTCTCTTTCTTTTTAAGCTCTAAGAATAAAATTGTCCAAATTCTTAAGGATACATTCCAAGTTGCATCTGGACATGGAGGAGATTGTAGCAGAAGCCAAGTGTACCTTCTTCCTCTGTGCATGTTACAACACATTAGGGGAAGGTGTCTCTTATCAAACCTGAGTTTTAAAAAAATAACAAATTTCAGTGCTCTCCACTCAACCTTTCCCAGGTGTAAATGTCTTCCTTTCTTGTTTCCCTTCTCCCTTATCACAGATGTTTAAAGTTGTTCCATCAGATTGATTTCTAAATTTCTTGAACATACTAAAATCAGAGATAAGACACTCCTTGCAGTTCCTGCTAGCTTCTGGGATTTGTAAAAACTGCTAACCTAAGAAAGATGATGCATTAAAGGTGTAAAAATTCTCATAAGACACACAAAGTAAAACTGTCCCGGGTCCATCCATCCCAAAGCTTGAAGGGGGAAATCGCCTGAGATATAGTCCACCATCTTTTACATAAGGAATTCTGGTCAATATCTTCGCTAATGCTTAATACCTTTGCCCTCAAGCTGAGTTCGACTGAGAGCAAGCCTGTAGGAAAGGATAGGGTGGCCCTCGGTGGGTTTCAAAGACTATAAACCTTTAAAGCATTATCTAGGTTCCACAAACCAATAGCGGATGGTCTAAAAATTTTAACTTTGGGGGTGGAAGTTTAGAAGGTAAGCATGTAGTCCACTGAGTCACTAAGAGCCCTTGTCAATGCTTACCAAGTTAGATATTCTGGTAGAAAGTTCATTGCCACATTATGGAGATATCTTTTCATCAGACCTTCATACAGATCAAATTATAACAACCCTTTTAATAACACAATTTAATAACAGCAGATTACTTAGAGATCTTGATGAGAAAGTTTTATATATATGCATGTATATATTAGTCTCTTTCTTTTTAGTCTCTTTCTTTTTATGTATGTATGTATGTATGATGCAATCATGGTGGCATAATGGTTGAATGTTGAGCTGCTAAATGAAAGGTCAGTTGTTCCAAGCCACCACTGCTATTTGAGAAAACGATGATGTTTTCTACTCCTGTAAAGAGTGAAAGTTTCAGAAAGTCACAGGGGCAAGACTATCCTGCCATATAGAGTGACTATGAGTCAGCACTGAATCAATAGTAGTGGATATATATGTACATGTGTGTGTACACACATGCACACAAATGCTTCTCCCGTGAACACACTGGCGGCTGATCTTTCAGATCACAGCCCAATGTGTAGTAGCTATGTTACCAGGGCTCAGAGACAGAGAGAAGGATAATTTTATTAGTTCCATATAATTTTTAAATAGTTGCATTCATAAGCCTATACATATTATATAATCAAAGTTGAACACCTAATGAAATAGCACATATTTCTAAATATTTCATCTAATGAATACCACACAGATGTAAAAATGAGAAGTTTATCAGTGATTTTGTCTTGCATGGCCTTACTATCCAAATTAGAAATAAATAGTTCACTATTTAGAAGGAATGTCACTTTAAAATCATAAAAAGCTATTTGTTTACAAAAGAAAACAGAACAGAACACAATGTCAGAAAAGATCTCAAAAAGGACATCCAATCCGCCTATGAAGGACCCACGTGGAGCCCCCATCTTAGGTGAGGGCAGGTACACTCACAGCTTCCAAGTGGCTGCCATCTTGGATGGAAGGGACATATTTCAGAAATTAAACAAACCACATTTGCTGCCTTCTTTCCCTATATGTAAGGACACAGTTAGCTAAATATATTTTTAAATACTCAAATTCTATGTTCTCTTCTCCACTCAAACTCACAACATTCTCAATACAGGAAACATAACAAAAAGACCAATAAAGTTCAGAGCTGGCTCATCGAAACAGAAGTTAGGTTTTCAATGGTATAACAGAGAGACAGTAAAGAATGCTAGCCTCACAGGCAAAAAATGTATTTCATCCTAACTGGAACTTATGAAAGTCAGTCATGGGAAGATGCTGAATACCAGAAAGACTGAAGATCTCCAGAACCCTTCTCCGTCACTGTTTGGACAGAAGAGTTACCCTTGCACCTCACCGAACTTAGAGACGAGTCTAGGTGGTGCAGTGTTTATGTGTTGGGCTGTGATCTTTATGTTGAGCCATTTGAAACTAGCCCCAGTTCTTAGAGAGAAAACTGGACTCTACTCCTATAAACAGAGTCTCAAGAAACTGTTGCTGTGCATCAATGGCAGTGAGTCTGTTTGGAGAGGACTTTCATAGACTTTAAACTTATATATGGAAATCTGAGTCCACCAAACCCTTCTCCATCATCTTTCAGACAGCAGAGGACCTCCTCCTCAGGCTAAGTCTGACATAAGTTTTAAACTGGAAATACATGAAATATTATACAGAGGGAAAAGAATGAAATAGAAGAAAAATTGTCCAGTAAAAACCCTCTCACCTGCGGGATCTGGATGAATGCTCACTGGGAATGGTTAATACAGATGTTTAAGACATTTGAGGGGCCACCAGTCCTCTTACCTGGGTAAGGCTCAGTCCATTCTTATGAAAGAAAGTAACACTTCCCACCCACCACCCACCTCCCCTGTATCTCACTTTTTTTATAGCCAGGCTTGCTAGATGAAATTTGGTTCACATGGTTACCAAGAGGAAGAGTTACTGAGGCTGCAGAGAGGAAAAACTGGTAAATCTTAGAGTAGATTTAAAGTTTCGTGGTATTTCAAAGAGCTCTTCAAGAACCAAGTGTCTACACTTTCTTTAATACTCCACAAATGCAAACCTAACTCTCATCCTCACAAAAGCATGCATTACATGTCTCTAAACTGCACTGATAGTAGCCTGGTATATCACTGATTTTCACTTTGCTTTTCCAAGAAGAATTTAAAATGTCTAACTACTAACAGATAACCTATAGAGAATTGATAAACTTTATAGGATAAATTTGCTATTAAGTTTTTAGTAGCTTGCTACTTACATTGATGTTAGGATATGAATTACAAAGATCTCACCCTTACCTAATCAAATGACTTGTAACTAATTCTTTGATGAGTTTTTCATACTCCTAATATTAGCAAATCAGGATTATCAGTATTCAGTCACTGATTCTGAAATGATATGCAGATTTGTTAGGAGGAATTCAGGCATTACCTCTATGTAACTTTGATGTAAATAGGTCGCCAGAAAGTATCCCTACACAATCAATAATATATCTATATCAGGGATAGAAAACCCAAATCTATGGAATAATTTTTTCTAACTATTGGATTTTCTTTTGAGATGTGTGTCTACTACTTTAAAGAACACCCTTAAAGGGTAAATTATATGTATGTAGCTATGATTGAAGCCCAGTGAGATCATGTGTAGAGACCCTAAGGAACCACAATGACTTTCATGCTATAAAAACACACTCCCCCCCCCAAAAAAAAAACCCCAAGACAATTCAATGATCATCTTCACAGCATTATTTACTATGAAATTTAATATTGAAGATATTAATTTGAAACATGGCTTGTCTCCCATTTCTAAAGACAAATTATAACAGCACAGTGCTGCAGAACACATTTAGATTTATTTTTGTAATAAAGAGAAGTTCTTTTGATAACAATCTGTGAAAAATGAGGCGAAATTGCATTACTCTTACCTATTACTCAGTTATTCCACTTTTAAAATTTAAGTGATTCTTCTTACCCCATTCCAATTAAAACAAACAAGTATTTACCTAATATTATATTACTTTAACTGAAAGTCAGTTATAACTTGAGTATCATCAGAACATGCTTATTGAGCTACACAAAACCTAAAGTAGTTATCTTTAAAGTATCAAATGTCAAAAACATCACTTTGATATACACCTGAATCAAACCATGGGATTTTTATTTATTCACCTCCTATGCATGTGAAAGTGGGATAATGGAAAAGGGAGATCATAGAACTATTGATACATTTGAGTTATGATGTTGAGAAAAAGACTGAAATATCATGGATTGTCAGAAGAATAGACAAATCTGCATTGAAAGAAATACAGCCAGAATGCTCTGCACAAGCAAGGCGAAATTCATCACACATAATTTGAACATGTTTTCAGGATAGAGAATTCCCTGGAAAAGGCCACCATGCTTGATAAATTAAAGAGTCAATGAAAAAGGCGCTAAAGGATATATGTTGACACAGTGGCTGCACAATGGTTTCAAAAATAGCAATTGGGGGGATGGCACATGAAGCAGCCATTTTCGTTCCATTGTCCATTGTACTACCAATATATAACCAATTAGATCTATGGTGGTACAGTGGTTAAGAGCTTGGATGTTAACAAAAATGATGGTGTTTATTGTCTTTTTTTTTAGTTCTCGTAATGATGTCACATAGTATTTGTCTGTATAGAGTAATTTACTTTGATGAGAATATCCTCCAAATTTTTACATGCTTTTCAGAGATGGATAATATCTAAGTGGATCTATTTAGCAGGGTCACTCCATCCCTCCAAAGATGGACTTTCAGTTATTTTTTTATTTTTTAATTATACATAGCACTAAAATAACAAGAGTGTGCATATATCTATTCGTGTTTTGCTCTTTATTTCTTTGGGGTATACACTCATTTGAGAGACTGCGAAGTCATATGATATCTCAATTCACATCTCTTTAAAGAAACACCATACTATTTTCCATAGTGTTTGTACAATCCTACAAGCCCACAAGCAGCAAATTAATGTTCCAATGTCTCCATGTCCTCTCCATCATTCATTATTTTGGTTCTGTTCCATTGAATTTTGCTACCAGTGTTGGACAGGATACTATCTCTTTATTATTATTTTATATGTGAAGTCTTCCTATTGGCATATAATCCACGTTATACAAATCAATAATTCAATCAGATTAAGTGTTGTGCAGTCATCATCACAATTGATTTTAGAACAATTTCTTCTCATTGTTACCTCATTTCCACTCATTTTCATTAGTGCTAATTTCTCCACATCATACCCGTTTATATTTGCAAGAAACCATTAATTCAGTTACTGTCCATACAGGGCCTTGATGGTGTTCACTGGGCGTAAATCCACAGGGTTGGCAATTTGTAAGCCCAAGCTTGTCTTCTGGAGCTAGAGAGGGCTTTCTACTTCTGTAGACAGTTAAGGTCTTGGAAACTCACAGGATTAGTTCTATCCTTTCCTATAGGGCTACTTTGAATAGACATGGACTCGATGACAGTGAGTTTGGTTTGGTTTGGTCTCTATAAGACACACCCATCCTGGATTTCATATACAGAGCAACATAAAAAATAATAGTATGGACAACAAGAAAGTGGGTGAATGGAGACACTGGACAGTGTACAATGTGACAAAAATAATAATAATTTATAAATTATCAGGGGTTCATGAGGGAGGGGGAGCGGGGAAGGATGGGAAATATGAGGAACTAATACCAAAGGCTTAGGTAGAAAGAAAATGTTTTAAAAATGATGATGGCAACAAATGTACAAATATGTTTAGCATACAATATGTGTATGCATTGATTGGAGGTGAAGGGCATGTATAGAGGTCTAAATACAGGCATGTACATAGTTGAACATATTTATATATGATGATGGGGAAATAGATGTGCATGCACATACTTATAGAGTTAGTATTAAGATAGCATATCGGCATTGAACCTCCATTCAAGGACTTCCTCAATGCAAGACACTTTGTTCTATTAAATTGGCATTCCATGATGCTCATCTTCCCGACACGATCACTAAAGACAAAGGTGTGTATAAGCAAATGTAGTGAAGAAAGCTTACGGTGCCCAGCTCTCAAAAGATGTAGCGTCTGGGTTCTTAAAGACTTGAAAGTAAACAAGCGGCCATCTAGCTCAGAAGCAAAAAAGCACACATGAAAGAAGCACACCAGCTTTATGACCATGAGGTGTCAATGTATCAGTTATCAGACTTCAAAGAGCTAAAATAATAACATAACATGTCCACCTTCCTGATATGATGGCAGATAACAAATGTATGTACAAGCAAATGTGGGGAAGTAAGCTGATGGTGCCTGGCTATCAAAAGATATAGTGTCTGGGGTTTTAAAGGCTTGAAAGTAAACAAGCAGCCATCTAGCTCAGAAGCAACACAGTCCACATGCAAGAAGCACACCAGGCTGTGTGACAACGAGATGTCAAAGAATCAGGTATCAGGCATCAAAGAACTGAAAATTATACCACTATAAAGGAGGGGGGTACAGATTGGGGACCCAAAGACCAGCAATAGGTGAAGCAACAGCCCCTTACAGAAGGGGCTTGGGGAGGAGATGAGCCAGTCAAGGTACAGTGTAGGAACAATGAAATATGCAACTTTCCTCTCATTCTTAAATGCTTCCTCTACTCCCACTATCATCATCCTAATTCTACATTACAAATCCAGCTAGACCAGGGGATGTACACTGGAGTCAGAAACATGGGGAATTCAAGAGAGATGATCCCTTCAGGACCAGTGGTGAGAGTGGTGATACTGGGAAGGTGGTAGGGACTCTATTTTGGCTTCTGTTTTTGTCACATGCCATAGAGTTGTTCCGAACCTTAAAACATTATGGACAACAGAACAAAGCTTGGCCTGATCTGGGGCCAACTTCCCAATTGTTCACATGCTTGATCGCATTTTTGCACTCATGATGTTAATCCATCTTCTTGAGGGTCCTCCTTTTTTCACTGCTCGTCTACATTACCAACGATGGTGTCATTTCAAGGGGTTAATCAATTCTGACAATATTCCCAAAGTATGTGAGACTAGTCTTGCTATCCTTTCCCCCAGGAGGACTTTAGCTGCGTTTCTTTCACACAGGTTGGTTTGTTCTTTTAATAATACAACATACTTGCAATATTCTTCCACAGCACCACAATTCAGACACATTGATTCTTCTTTGATTTTCCTTATTCAATGTCCATCTTTCTCATATATATGAGGCAATTCAAAACACAATGGCTTGGGTAAGGGACACTTTAATCCTCCAAGAAATAATCTTGTTTTGCAATCCTCTAAACCAGTGGTTCTTAACGTGTGGGTCATTACCCCTGTGGGGATCAAGTGACCCTTTCACAAGGATCTCCCATTTCATAACAGTAGCAAAATTATATTTACAAAGTAGCAACAAAAATAATTTTATGATTGAGAGTCACCACAACATGAGGAACAGACCAAGCACAGAAAGCGGAAGGTTCTGGGGATTCCAGGTGAGGTGCATGCATTTTTCACAACTGTGTGCTCCTGGTAACTGTACAGTGTGAAATAATTTTTACTCAGTTTCATAAAACTACAGAATCTTGCTTTTTGATTTATTAAATCTATGTGGCCAACACAGAGAAAACTTTGTTGTTGTTTTGGAGTGGCCTTGCAGAGGGGCAAATATCAGTAATATGTCTCCAAATCTAGATCGATGTTGAAGACCACACCTTGCCCTTCTCATTTTTTTTAAGGCATCACTGCCCTCAGGTGGTGGGAGTAGGAGGGCCAGCCTTTTGCTCCTGGGAGCCGGAATTGAACCTCCATCCCAGTGGGCCGCAGTCCCGCGCACAACCACTGCGCCACCAGGGCTCAGTCCGCCCTTCTCATTTTGAGAGACTCCCTCTTGGTTCCCTGGATGAGGAATTCCCCAACATTGACACACATAGCCGCTTTAGGACTAGCACCTCGTGATAGGGGAAAAGTAGCATATTTTTTCACATCCTCATATCCTCTCCTCTTTGCCTTCGGCATAGACTTAACCCCCATAGACCCAGAGTCCTGTCGGAATATCATCTCAAAACATTGGTCGTTAGTGTATCAGGATATCTGCCCTTTGCAAAAAAGCATCCGTTTCTTTTATTCAGATGTGAATCTCCAAATTTCTAATTCTACTCTATTAATTTAATTTTCTGAAAGTAAATGTCTTGTTTGCCAAAGTTGTTTAAATAACATGCCAAACCTGAAATGACAACCCTCACTCAAAACTGTCCCTGTTCAGAACTAATACTGCTCTTATGTGTTGCCTAGTGTTTGAAGGGTCTATGTCTCTGATATTGCTGTTCCCTTATGCATATTATTTCCTATTAACTATCTAATGCTAAATGAAGCCACAGAGGTGAGCGCAAATGCAGACTTGAAGGGTAACTGAGGGTCAGAGATTTAGAAGTGCAGTAAGCTCGGTTTATTTATGATTTGAAGTTTTATAACACATTATTTTCCTTCTGTATTCACGACCTCCTATTATATCATTTTTCAGAGTGCTTGGTAGTGCTGGACACCATCAAGTTCTGCTGGTGGAGGCTAAGGTTTCTTTGTTTGATCTATTACTCTTTAGGACTAAATATCTGCTTCTCCTCCTTCTCCTTCTTCTTCACCTTCACCTTCTTCTTCGCACTCTTCTTTGCTCCTGATGGGAATAAACCAAATAAATGACTGCATCTAAGATTGTAGGAAGCCAGTCACTGCTCTCCAAAGTAGGTTGCAGAATATTTTCTTTGTGGGCTATGGCATGCCAATTGAGGCCAGAGTTAACTGTGGAACACACCATGAGTTATTCATTTGTAAGTTCAGAATGAAATTAAAGAAAATTAAACTAAGTGCACAAAACAAAACAAAAAAAATGCAACTTTAATATATGCCACCTGAGAGGACTGAGAAGAATGGGGAGGGAAAAAGTGGTAGTGGTGGCTGGAGAATGAAGAAATAACATGTGCTGCACTGTCAGTTTTCCACATGGTACCCCTGTTCCAAAGCCTGCCTATCAAGAGTGTCATCCCTCCACTCCCTCAGAATGTGAAGGATTATTTACTTGATGAAGGAATGCTGGTGGTTTCAGTAAAGGAGGATCCACCAACTCATTCTCAAGATAGTGATGATGAGGCAGAAGAAATTCAGTGGTCGGATGACAAGAATTCAGCCACACTGATGGCACCAGAATTTCTTGAGTTATCCACTAAAGTTCAAGAAGCTATCGATTTGTTAGGGGGCAATGTGTTCCCTAAACTTAGCTGGAATGCTCCAAGGGATGCATACTGGATAGCAATGAATAGCTCTCTGAAACGTAAAACCCTCATCAACGTCTTTCTCCTTTTCAAAAGCTCTGATTTCATCACTCAAGACTTTACTCAGCCATTCATTCATTGTACTGACAATTCTCCAGATCCTTGTATGGAATATGAGCTTTTTCTCTACAATGGTGTAACCTAATTCATGGAGGTGAGTCCCACTGCTTTATCAAGGAAAATAAGCTTATTGGTATTTTTCAGAGGGACTGCACACAATACTATGATCATATTTCTAAACGAAAGGAAGAAATTTGCAGATGCATTCAAGACTTTTTTCAAGAAGTAAATACAATATAAGTTCTTCGATGAAGATTTTGTGTATTTGATATATACTGAGACTGTAGGGGAAATGTGTGGCTAATTGATTTTAACCCTTTCGGTGAAGTAACAGATTTACTCCTGTTTACTTTGGGGGAACTGGTATCTGGGAAAAACTTGAAAGCTGATGTTAGTTAAGGGGATGCCCTAGAGAAGGATTCTCCAGCTTTTCACTGTACAGTGAAGTTACAGTGCAACCCAGTCCCTGAGTTACCGACTACCCAAGGATTTTGTAGACCTTTCTACTGGTGAAGGTGCTCACAAACTAATTGATTTCCTTAAACTGAAGTGGAATCAGCAAGAGGATGACTGACTCAAGTTTAAGACCAGCTTCAGGAGGAAACCATCCCATCTGCAGCAAGCTGTCCACAGGACTTGACTTCCTCTTAGCCCTAATCTGATGGGGGTGGGGTTAAGCAGTGTGGAAAACAATAGCTGTTTCTATTCATGGATACCCAGCTGGAGGAAAGTGGAGGGACTTTGTCACTTGTAAAGAAATTTAATAAATAGCTTATATATACACAGGAAAAAAATATGCCACCTGAATTTTAAGAGCTTCTCCCAAAGAGATGAGATGCTGTTTTAGTCTAAGTAGAATAGAGAAACAAATTCTTGGATATATATATATATATATATATATATATATATATATATATATATATATATATATATAGAGAGAGAGAGAGAGAGAGAGAGAGAGATATTTATATACAAGAGAAAATGAACATTGAGAAAACATCCCAGCCCAGTCCAGTCCAAGATCATAAGTCTGATATTAGCCCATATGTCTGATACCAATCTCTGAAGGCCTCTTCAGACATATGAAACACATGCAATGATGCCAAATACAGAGTGATCACAAGCCAGTGGGTAGAAAGTCTTTGGGTCAAGTGGCGTTGTAAGCATTTCAGCCCTGGTAGGAGTCTCCACGTGGCTTCTCTAGGACCAGATTTCTGGCTACATCAGGGTAGGTCTATGTGACTTCTACTCAAGGATGTCTCACAGGGAGCCATTCTTGTTACTCATGTCTCTCCAAAGAAGTTAAGAGTGTCTCCTGCTTCCAAAAAGGAAGTACCAGATTTCCCAGAAGTCTCAGAAATGCCTACACAGAGGTTTCATTGGCTATCTCCAGACTGACAGGCTAGACTTCACCCCTACACTCTTAATCCTCAAATTGAAAACAGATTAAGTGACTGTCACAGATACCTTCAACACTAATGAGAAAAGACGTGATGAGCTATAGGATGACATTGAGAACATAATGCATTTTTTTTAAGTAAAAGATTGTTAACATGACAGGAAAGAAAGACTAAAGTGGATGTCAGAAGGCATTTTGACACTTTCTCTTGAAATTAGAAAACACTTCCTGTGGGAAACAGATTTCTCCCAAGTTGTCTCCCCCACACATGTGCCAAACTTAGCTGCTTGCTACATGTGGCAAATGACTATACACTTGGAGGTCAACAAAAGTCGGTCAGGCTATTCTACCAGAAGATTATCCAGCATCTAGTGAAGTCAGACTGTGTAGACTGTCCTATCCACTCCCTTCTCATAAGGACAGTAGTAGATTGTTTCCTTGTAGGAGAGATCAGGGAGGTCAAGCCTACTCAAGGATGACCAAGGTTAGGCTGCCATCATGAATCTAGGGTCCGCCCATCTTGTTACATGCATGCCACTAGCTCATCCCCTTCCTGTCATGCTTATGCCTACTGTATATCCCTTTCCTGTGATGTGTATGCCCATTATGTAGTCCCTTCCTGTGACGTGTGTGGTTAACTGCAATCATGCCGCCTAAGTAGCTATAAGACTTGGTTAGCAATAAACCGCTCTCATCTCCCATCTCCACATGGACCACCAAATGGGACTGAGGTGAGCTTGCTACCATGAAATGTGTCTGATCCATTATTTCAATCCCTCTTACTTTCTATGACATCATTATAATCTTTATTTATTATCACTGTTCAATTGCACCTACCAGAACTGTGATGAATTGTTAGGGGGCAGGCTACCTTTACATCTTCCCAGGCTGTGGCCATCCTCAAAATTGGTATGTTCATACTATTGCTATAGTCATGATGGCAATCCATTTTAGCAAATGTCTTTCTTTTTTTCCTACTCCTCCACTTTACCAAGCATGATGTTCTCTCTAGGAGCTGATCTCTTCTGCTGATAACATGTTCAACGTATGTAGGATAAAGCCGCTTCATTCTTGACTCCAAGGAGCATTCTGGCTGTACTTCTTCCAAGACAGAATGTTTTGTTGTTTGGGCAGTCTAAGGTATTTCCTATATTCTGTACTATCACCATAATTCAAATACATTGAGTCTTCTTTGGTATTCCTTTTTTAATGCTCAACTTTAACAAACTTCTGAGACAATTGAGTACAGTATGTCTGGGTCAGGAGAACGTTTCTCTTAAGTGTAACATCCTTGTTTTTCAACTCTTTGAAGAAGTCTCGTGCTGAGAAGTTACCCAATGCCATGTGTTTGTTTTCTTGATGACTACTTCCATGAGCACTGATTGCTGGTCCAGGCAAGAAAAAAATTCTCTGATTGGAGCTCCAGTGGCGCACTCAGTTAGCACGTGGTACTTATACAAAAACCCCCTGCTCATCCTAATTCTCTCTCCTTTTATCAGCATGTTACCAACTGGTCTACTTGTGGGGATTTGGGTTTTCTTCACATTGAGTAGTAATACATACTGAAGCCTGCAGTATCTGATTTTAATCAAGGGCTTCAAGTTCTATTTGCTTTCAACAAGCCAGGCTATGTCATTTTCAGATCATAATTTGTTAATAAGTTTTAATAAGCTTTCCTCCAACCCTGATGCCCAATGTTCTTCTTCATATAATCTAACTTCTCTGATAATTGCTCCAGCATACATATTAAATAAATATCATGAGAAGATAAATCCCTGATGCACACCTTTCCTAATTTTAAACCAGGTATTATTTCTTTGTTTGGTACCATTGGTTGCTTCTTGATCCATAAACAGCTTCCACGTGCACACAATTGAGTGTTCTGGAATTCCCATTCTGAAAACTACTCATGCTGTCTTATGAACTATTCAATCAAATGTATTTGCACTGTCAATAGGACACAATTAAAAATCGTTCTGGTAGTCTCTGTTTGGCACATCTTCTTCTGAATATGTCCTGAACTTCTGGAACCTCCCTGTCAATTGAATGCTGCAACATTGTTGAATGATCTTCAGAAAAACATGCAATTGCATGTAATGTCAATAATATTGCTCATAATTTGTCCATTCTCTTGGTTGATCTTTCTTTAAATGACATTTTAAATTGCCTCAGATGTGAAATTTGGACAATGAATAAGGAAGACCACATAAGAAGTAGTGCATTTGAATTAGGTATTGGTAAAAATACTGGAAGTATCCGTGACTTCCAGAACAGCAAGCAAATCTATCTCAGGAGATGTGCAACCAGAAGACCCGTTGGGAATCAGGTTAGTAAAAATTCACCTCACGTCCTTTGACTATGTTGTCAAGAAAGACTGGTCCCTGTTAAGTAGTACATCATACAGAGTAAAGTGAAAGGCCAGTGAAAAAAGGAACACCCTCCACTAAATGAATTGGAAGAGTGGCTACAACAATGGACTCAATTGTGAGGATGGTGCTTGACATGACAGTGTTTCCTTGTAGTGTCCATAGAGTCTTTATGAATCAGAACCAACTCTGTGCCTTATCTAAAAACAACAAATCAATATATTGAAATAAGTTTTCTTTGGTTTTTGTTTTTATCGTCCACATATCAAGACACAGTGAAATACAGTTTCCATTAAAATATATAATGAATCTGTAAACACACTCCTGAAAATATGTTATACTGGGTTCACTTTCTCAACCCATTCATGGAAACAGCAAGTTTTCCTTTTTTTTTTTTGGATGCTCTCATTCTTTTGTTAAGGAAGAAGAAAAAGAAGGATGATAGAAATGTAGCTTTAATCCAGTAAAACATGCTTAACCCAGACTCATTATTGGTCATTGAGATTTTCTGTTAAGCAGATTTTTTCCCTTGATGAATAAGAAACATCTCGTTCCTGAAAGATGCACATGCACGTGCACACATATACACACACATAGCAATAATTACTCCAAAAGGAAAAATTAATTGTAAATAACTAGAAGTCAATTAAAGCAAGGTTCTGCCGGGTAATGCAAATCTTTTATAGTTTGTTTCAGTTAACTGTCTCATTAATGATTTATAGATGTGTATATAGCTCTGGGAACCATTGAATTATGTAGTGCACTCAGAGAATGATCACATATTTGAAGAACTATGTTGCTTCAGGGAAGATATGTAAAATTACTTACTACGCTAACATACCCATATTAAAAAGGGAAAATATTTTGAAACTGTTGCCATTGTTTTATCACATTTAATGCCAAATTTTAAAGGAAAATTGGGATTTTTGCATCATATAAGATTATTTGCATACTTCTATTCACAGAATTCAGAAATATTAAGTATTATCAAATAAAATATGCTATCAGTATATTTATTATTTAACAAATTCATAAAGCATTTCAGCCGCCTCTATGTATCTGTTACGTGAAAAGAATGAAAATGTACATAGGAAAACAATTTACAAAAGCTTTAAGATAAAAGTCCCTGAACACCACTTGGAAGTGGTAATTATGTCCAGTCTTATGAGGTAATACCTTTTGTTAGATGGCTATTTCCTTCAATTTTTTTCCTAGCTCTATTCTGGCATCAATGTATATATCTACAATCTACTCCACTGATGAGATATATTTTCTGAATTTTAATGGCTTACATATTTATATATATATATAATAATTTCTTGAATTTTTGCTTTTGATAGCTACATATAAAATTTCATCAAGGTTTTTAATTCCAGTTTTATAGTTTGTAGTCACAATTTCAAGGTCTCTTCTCCACTTCAGTGTAAGATTGGTGTAAACTGATTTCTGGTTTTCTAGCTATGTGCAAACAGTCTAGAAACTGATTGTGTTAGTCTGGGTAGACTAGAGAAGCAAACTCATAGAAACTCTTATGTGTATACAGAAAAGGTTTACAGACAAGAGCAATTGAACATTGAGAACACATTCCAGCGCAGCCCAGGCCAAAGTCCTAAATCCAATATTAGCCCCTATGTCAGATACTGATCTATACAGTCCCCTTCAGACTCACAAAACACTTGCAATGAAGTCAAATGGAGGATGATCTCAAGCCAGTGGGTACAAAGTCTTTGGATCCAGTGGTGTTTTAAGCATCTCAGCTTTGATGGGGGTCTCTACCTGGCTTTTCTGGCTTCAGACGTCTGGTTCCACCAGGATAGGTTCATGGAGCTTCTCCCCTGGGATATTTCACAGTTAGCCTTCTGTCTTGCCAGCAGTGTCCAAGGGAATGAACTAAGAAGGATAGTGTCTCCTGCATCCAAGAAGGACGTACAGACTTGCCAGAATTCTCAGGAGAAGGTCATGGCCACAGAGAGGTCTCAGTGGCTACCTACAAATTGACAGACTAACCTCCATCCCTACATGCTTAATCCTTAAATTGATATCATATTACATGATTGCCATACTGATGAAGAATAATGTGAGAAATTAACATACTGTTTAGGAATGTATATACACCCTAGGTCAGTTACAGAATGGTACATCTTACTATTGAGTATAAGAATTATGAAAAATTCAATGAAATCCTACTCCTTTTCAGAAATTTGTAGAGCCAGGTGTTAGATGACACTTAAATCACTTATAATTCATGCATCTTATTTACCTCCCTGTAAAAAGTGGTGACATGTGCCCACGGCTGCTAGGAAAATTAAATATAATAATGTACAAAATCAGGTGAAGTTAATAAACTAAAAATTTGAGTTTCTATTGCTCCATGAGAGCTGAGTTTTCAATTAACCTTTAGACATAAAAGCAAATTGACATGTATTTTATTTCACAGCAAAGGCATAACTTTTATTAAATTAAAAAGTGTATCTAGAAAAGTAAAAACTGGAAAAAATGATCAATGTTTCTTTTTAATATTTACTTTGCATGATTAGGTCTTTATTAGCTCAGTAGTTACTCATCTGGCTGTGATCCACATGGTCAGGAGTTCGAAACCACCAACAGCTCCAAGGAAGAATGACTGGATTTTCTAATCCTGCAAAAGGATACTGTCTCAGAAACCACAGGAGGGTTTCCGTGAGTCAGCATTGACTCAATGGCAATGGGTTTGGTTTAGGTCTCACATTAATTCTCTACTGGACTATAGGAGAAATTCAAAAGTGATACTACATGGAAACTTGTGATCTTTTGATATTACCATTATAGATGAAAATACAAACCTTGGGCTGAGTCCTGGTGGCATAGTGGTTGTGTGCGGGACTGCAGCCCACTGGGATGGAGGTTCAATTCCACAGAAGCGGCTCCACAGGACCAAAGGCTGGGTCTCCTACTTCCACCACCAGAGGGCAGTGATGCCCAAAACACAAAAATAAAAATAAATACAAAACTGAAAAGAAAAATAAAAAAAGTAATATTACACCAAAGACGTCAATAGAGATCCTTTGGTCTGTGGCATTAACTAGTACAACTAACATTAAAATATAGAGATGCTCTTATCTGTACCCATGTACATGCTCTGGTCTAGCCAAATTTGTAAGGCAGAAGTAGGATCATGTTAGTGGGGGGAAAGAAGCATAAAGAACCAGAGAAAAGTTATATGTTTCATCGATCCTTTACTGCACCCTGACTGGCACATCTCCCCACAACACTTCAACAAGGAGTTGTACAATTAATTGCCTACAGATTGACTTTGGGCCTCCTCTCTGAACTGCTCTCACACTCCCACCCCCTCATTCACGTGATGATTTTTTTTTTGCTCTGAGTCTTTGATGCCAGATACCTGATCCATCGACACCTCATGATCACATAACTGGTTAGCTTCTTCCATGTGGCCTTCGTTGTTCCTCAGCTCATGTCCACTTATTTATCTTCAAGGCTTTAAGCCCCCAGACACTATATCTTTTGATAGCCAGGCACCAACAGTTTTTTTCACCACATTTGCTTATGCACCTGCTTTGTCTTCAACAATCACGTCAAGAAGATGAAATACAGGAAATCCAGGGAAGATAAACTTCATTGGACCAATATTAAGTCATATCAGGAGGGGAAGGAGAAGGTGGGGGGAGGAAGGGAAAAACTCATGACAATGACCTACTCCTTCACAGGTGCATGGACAATAGACAAAGGGGTAAAGGGAGACATGGAACAGTGCAAGGTATAAAATTAAATATAATTATCAAGGGTTCTTGAGGGAGAGAGGATGAGGAATGGCAGGAAAAAAATGAGGAGTTGATAGCAAGGACTCAAGAAGTAAGTGTTTTGAAAATGATGATGGCAATGTATGTGCAAATATGCTTGACAAAAATGGATGGATGGATTTTGATAAGAATTGTAAAAACTCCTAATAAAATTATTTATAAATATATATATATAGAAAGATGCTATGAGCAAACACTGAACAATATAGGAAGTATCAAAAAAGATGGAAAGGAGTGTGTGGGAGGTCTGGTAGGGATTAAGCAAGGACAATGAATCTGTGAGGAAGCACTGAAACACCAATGAAACACCAATGAAGCATGGTGGTGGGACAAGAGGAAGATGGAAGGAAATAGAGGAAAGAGCTAGAAGGCAAAGGGCTCTTACAGAGGTCAAAACATAGGTATGGCCATACACAAATACAATAATCTATTATAAGGAGGGAAGAAATTTAAGAACATATAGGTCAAATACTAGGGTAGCAAGTGGACCTTGGGCCCTAATCCAGGTGCTCCTTCAATGCAAGAACACTTTGTTCTATGAATCTGGTATTCCAAAAAGCTCACTGGCCCAACATGATCACTGAAGTAAAATGGGTACATAAGCAAATGTGGTGAAGAAAACACATGGTGCCGAGCCATCAAAGGATACATCAGGTGTCTTAAAAGTCTGAAGATAAACAATAGACCATTGACCTGAGAAGAGACCACACCCACACAGAAGAAGCACAACATCCAGCGTGGCCACAAGTTGGTGAAAGGTCTAGGCAACTGACATCAAACGGGGGACACACACATATCACTGTGTGCACACATCCCCAAGGTGCCCACAGACGACATGTGGGTGCATAAGCAAGAGTGGGGAAGAAATAAGATGGTGCTCAGCTATTAAAGGCTTGAGCATAGACAAGCAGTCATCTAGCTCAGGAGCAACAAAACCCACCATAAAAGAATCTCAATTTCCTGTGCAATCATAAGTTGCTGAAACAATCAGGAATCAGGCATCAAAGAACAAAAATCAAAATCAATGGACCAATTGACTCCCTATATGATCGCTGGAGACAAATGGATACAGAGTAAAACAGAATAGAAGAAACGATGGTGCCCCGCTCCTAAATGATTGAATGTCTGGAGTCTCAAAGACTTGAAGATAAACGAGTTGCCACTCAGTGCAGAAACAGCAAAGTCCACAAGGAAGAAGCACACCAGCCTGTGTTATCAAGAGGGGTCGAAGGGAGCAGGTATCGAGTATCAAAGAACAAGAATCACATTACAAATGAGGGGGAGAGCAAAGTGGGAACCTAAGGTCCCTTTACAGGGGAGTCACTGGGAGGAGACAGCCGGGCAGTGATGATGCATACACGTTCCCTCTAGTTCCTGAAGCCTTCCTCCTCCCAACCATCATGGTCCCAACTCTACCTTACAAATCCAGATGGACTGAAGCAGGTACACTAGTAGAGAGGGGAGCTGGAGATATGGGAAAACCAACATGGATGAGCCCCTTTGGGCCAGTGGTAAGATTGGAGCTGCTGGATGGGTGGAGAGAAGGTGGGGTAGAGCGACGGAACCAACTGCAAGAATATACACATAAACTCCTATTGGAAGGATGGAAATCAAAGGAATGGGTTGGAGAGAGGTCGGGCAGTGTAAGATATGACAGAACAATAATAATTTATAAAGTATTGAGGGTTGGTGGGGAAGGGAGAGCACGGGAAGAGGGGAAAGGATGGAAAAGTTGAATCAAGGGCTCAAGGGGAAAGGCGGATGTTTGGAGAATGATGATAGCAATGAACATGTGAAGGTGCTTGGCACAGTTTGTTTATTTATGTATTGTGAAAAACGATGTATGAGTCTCCAATAAAATGATTTTTAATTAAAAAATAAATGAATAATAAAAAAGAAAGCAAAAAGAAGATGAAGAATAAATAGAGTCACAACGAAAAAGTATTAGTCAACATTCAACCATTTAAAGAGGTAGTATAAGATCAAGGATCAATGATCCTGGAGAAAGAAGTCCAAGTTGAACTTTTAAAAGCATTATCCAAAAACAAATCTCCCATAATTGATGAAATACCAGTAGAAATGTTTCAACAATGTGATAAATCAGTGTCATCAATCGCTGTTTTATGCCAAGAACTTTGGAAAAGAGCTACCTGGTCAGTGGAAGATTTGCATATGTGTAGCCTTTACCAAGAAAATCAACCAAAGATAACTCTCAAATTACAGAACAATACCATTCATACCACATGCAAGTAAAAACTGGCTGAAGATCATTTAACGACACTTTCAGCAGTGCATTTACGGGGAGCTGCCATAGGTTCCAACCAGATTCAGAAGATAGATGTGCTAGGCCAGGTTGACAAGATAAACAAATCCAGAGATACTTGTATATATGTAAGAAAGAGTTTAATATCAAAGAGGAGTTGTATGTTAAGAAAATATTCCCAGTTCAGTGCATATTAAGTCTGTATGTGTGATATTATTAGCCCATTTGTCTGATACCAGTCTATAAGTTCCTCTTCAAACTCATGCAGTACACACAATGATGTTGAATGCAGGAAAATCACAGGCGAATGGGTGGGAAGTCTTGTGCATCCAGTGGTGTAGAAGCATCTCAGTACTGGTGTGAATCTCCATCTAGCTGCTCCAGCTCTAGGGTTCTGGCTCCATCAGCATAGCTACAGATGGCTTGTCAACAGTAATTTTTCTCAGGGAGAGTGTGTTCCCATCTCCAGGGAGGAAGACAGGAGTTCTTAGAATTCTCAAGAGAGACCCATGCCCAAACAGAGGCTCCATTAGCTATGATCTGATCGATAGGTTAGACCCCACCCCTTTACTCAAGTGAAAGATTATGTTACTGCCACAACACATATAGAGCAGTCCATGTACCAATAGTCTAATAAATATATTTTCCATTACACATGAAAACATTCTCCAGAATAAACCATATGTTAGGTCACAGAGCAAGTCATAAAATGCAAAAATATTACAAACCTTTTATCTCAGGTCACAATGCTTTGAAATTAGAAATCAATAATAGTAAGACCAAGAAAACAATCAGATACACAGAACTTGAAAACATCATGCTTAAGAAGTACTGAATATATGAAAAATATGGAATACTATTTTGCAAATCTTTAAAACATGTGAGAATATTGGGTATATATTTTTTAAAAATTTGTTCAACACTTGGTCCAGTACAGAAATTCTTGCCACATGATCCACAAATTCTTTGAGACAGAAGTGTACTTTTCCACTTAAGGATTTTTTCTAAATCATATAACCATCCTGTCTATGCAAATTTAAAAATATGCTTTCTATTTTACTCTTGTAATGAAAAAGAGTGGATCTATTCTTTATTCTACATAAAACTATCAAATATTTGTTAAAGTTTTTGCATTTACTTTTAGCTTACTCTCCTTTTTAAACTCTGTGAATTTATTAACATTTCTTATATAAATCGCAAAACTTTGGGGCTTCCAAGCTATGTATCAAAAAATATTCTACCATAATATAATGTATACCCTAGTAAACACACTAATGAAGTCTACTGGTATTCTCACAACAAAACTTCAGAAGTGCTACAATTGTTGCTCCCAACAAGCAAGATGCCTTCATAAACACTGATATTCCTTCATGTCAAAGCCTCTTTAGCCCACATCTGAATGAATCATGTCTTAATTTTAATGTTTTAAATCTTAGAAATTGTGTTAGTCTTGGTTGACTAGAGAAACAAATTCAGACACTCATGTGTATAAGAAATAACTTTCTATACAAGAGGAGTTGAATATTGAGAAAACATCCCAGCCCAGATCAGCCCATAAGTCCAATATTAGCCCTATGTCCAATACCAATCTATAAACTCCTCTTCAGATTCACAAAGCACATGCAATGACGCCAAATGCAGGAAGCTCATAGATCAGTGGGTGGAAGATCTTGTAGATCCAGTGGCGGTAAGCATCTCAGCACTGGCCCCTCCAACTCCAGAACTTCATGTGTCTTGTCAATGAAAATGTCTCACAGGGAGTGAGTCTCTGTCCCACCTCCCACAAACTATTTATCTTTTTAAAGACTCCAAGTGAGGTCACCAATCTACAACCTGATTGACAGGCTAACCTCCAACCTATTCACACATAAGTCTCAAATTGACAACAGATTATGTGATTACCATAGAAATTACCAAATATTTTACTTGTAAAATACTTATAATGGTAAAATATCTAAAATATTTGTACAAACAATAATATGCCAATTCTGATTTTTAATATTGAGGCATATATGCTTCAAACAACTTTAAAGAAATTAAATGCTGCAGATGTTATATAATGTCAAATATACTACTTGCCTATCATCTTTTTCTATTTAGGATTATGTTATATTTTATTTAATTGATAGTTATCATGTATACACATATGGCTGTGTGTCTATGTGCATATGAGATTTAATCAAAAACAATGCAACTAGGATTGTAGTTCATAAATGCAAGGTTTTAATCTATATGTAATGTGTTCAAACATATCTTTGTAACCAGTGGATGGCTCCAGACACCTTCTTTCAGTAATATACTTGTTTAGACTTAAGAGACATTAAATTAAAAGGTCCAATCAAAACTATGGCTTCTGAAAATGATTCACTAGACCAATTAAATTCATCATAGGTTATCAATAAAGATAGGAAATACATTCAAAAAGACCGAAGGAGATATTGAGTGCTAAAATACATAAATGATAAAAATTTCACTAGAAGTTTGAACCATAGGTGTAAATCAAAGAAAATAAATAATTTTAAGATATTGCCATATAAATAATGAAATCTGAACAGCAGTAAACAAAGATGATTAATAGCTTACCTATGGGAAGAGAAATATAGGGACATCATTAAAAACAATACGATAATTATAATTGAAGTACAAGAAGAGGAAAAATAAAAACAAACAAAGTATTTTGGGAACAAGATGACTGAAAAATTTCTCAATTTGATCATTTAAAAATCTATACATCAACAACTTCAATAAATTTCAAGTTGATTAATATCTAAGCACTTCATTGTAAAAGTAAACATACTATGTTCACCAGTTTTTTAAGGAAGGAAAATCAGTGATGTTTATATAGGTATATAAAGAGAAGTTCATATCAAGAAAATTACTCACATTGTAGTAATATGTAAATTCAGTCCAGTAAAAATAGACTGGTTGCTGGCAAAATTGAATAAATCCAAGATTACCAGACTGATATCTCTCAGGGTCAGGAGTCAAAATGGCCAACTATCGACAACTTCTTGGATTGGCAAACATTATGATAGGTCATTAACTCTAGAACCAGAGATATTTCCAAGAGATGTGAAATCCAGGTCAGAAAGAAGAAGTGAAGGTATCCATAGTATCTACTTAAATAACAAGTAGCCAAACTCTTAAGTATATCATTAGGATTAAAACCCGAGTTATCTACTTGAATCTCAACTGTGTTAGTCCAGGTAGACTAGAGAATCAAATTCACAGACACAGATATGGATATAAGGGTAAGGTTTATACACAAGATGAATGGAGCATTGAGAAAGCATCCCAACCCAGTCCAGTTCATCATAAGTCCAATATTAGCCCATATGCCCGATACCAGTCTACAGAGTCTCCTTCCAACTCATGAAGTCACAGGCCAATGGGTGCAGAGTCCTGGCACTGTTGGGGATCTCCCCATGGCTCCTCGCTTCCAGAGTTCAGGGTCCATCAACAGCATCAGTGGTGGTAGAAGTAACTCAGTGCTGGTATGGGTCTCCAAGTGGCTTCGCCAACTTCAGAGGTCTGATTCCATTAGGTTAACGTCATGTGGCTTCTCCTCTGGCTCCTCCAGATACTGTCATCTTGGGATACTGTCATCTTGTCTTGTGCGTAGTTCGTCATCTTGGAAACTTACTACCAACAACTAGGGGGATTACCTCTCATCTCCATGAGGGAAATATTGTGAGGCTTCCCAGAAGTCTCAAGAGAAAGCTATGCCCACACAGAGGCCTCATTGGCTACTCAATGGCTATCTCCAGATTAACAGGCTAGACTCCACCCCCACATCTCAATCATGAAATTGACATAGGTATATAGCCGCCACAACAACAAACACCACTGTGAAATAGATTTCATTATGTCAAATCAGATTATGGGGGAAGGCTTCAACTATCCAACCACTGAGACTCCTGACACAGACTAATTAACACAATCTTATTACAGATAACAAACGCATAATGTTCTCACAAGAGGAAAAACCTCATTATATATAATGGAGCCCCAAATCAATGAATCTATGTAATATTAAGTAGCTATTATTCATGCCAAATTATGAAAATTAGAAGAGAATGCAATGGTATAGTCTAAGTGCTAAAATAAAATTCTCAGCAAAGAATCTTATTCACACAAAATTAAATTTAAAAATCTAAACATAGCAGAAGAATAAATGATAATCCGCTAATATTAAGATACTATGTGCGTTAATTTTTTCACCAAAATCATAAAAATGAAACTTAAAATGGGAAAAGATTTTCTGTCAATGCCACATCAGACAAGGGACTAAATGCTAAAATCTAAAGAACATTTTGACACCTCAAGAAGAAAGGCATGAACAGGCATTTGGGGGGGGGGTTAAAAAAGTAAATAAATGCTAGGGATCACTAAACACCTGAGAGATGGGAAAGAAAGCATGCAATGAAACCAAAGTTGAAGGAAACAGAATGGAACAAATGCTGAAGAAATTGTGGAGAGATTTGAACCCTCGTACACAGCTTGTGGAACTGTAAAAAAATACAACCACTGTAGAAAGTGGTATCCTAAAACTGTGGGGGATAGAAATAACACACAGCAATCCCTCAACTTGGTATTCACATTAAGGAACAAAGTATGAGCAGATGTATGCACACCCATGTTCATCACAGCACTAGTCTGGAATAAGAGAGTACAATTTGTGTGATCATTCGTGGAAGAATTAATAAACAATGATGGAATGGAGAAAAAGGACACCTTATGGGTAAGTGGAAAGTTTGTAAATGAAGAAACATGACATCTGAGACTATGCTCACAATATGTAAGATGAAGTCTAGCCAGCCTTACCTCTAAGGAGCTTTGTTAGTCTGGGTTGCCGAGAGAAAGAAATTTATAGAGCCATTCACACATGTATAAGAGAGAACTTTACATACAAGATCAATTAAATATTAAGAAAACATCCAGTCCAGTCCAGATCAAGTCCATAAGTTCGATATTCGTCCCTATGTCAAATATAAATCTATGAAATCCTCTTGAGACTCACGAAACACATGCAATGATGCTGAATGCAGGAAGATAACAGGCCAGTGGGTAGGAAGTCTTGTGGATTCAGTGCAATATCTCAGCACTGTCAGGGGTCTTCACGTGGCTCCTCCAGCTCAGAGGACTAGCATCGTTACATGTGTCTTGTCATCTACAATGTCTCCCAGGAATGAGCCTGTGTCCTGCCTCCAGCAAACTATGTATCTCCTTAGCACCTACAAATTAGGTCATCAAGCTGTGACCTGGTTTGCAGACTAATCTCCACAACTTCTTAATTCTCTCAAATTGACAACAAATTATATAATTACCACAGACCATCCCTTGTCAATTTGACACTTTCTTGTTTTTTAACCTAATTTGACACTTTCATACAACTCTTTAGTCACATGCAATTTTCAACTAAACAATAATAAAATAATATCTGCACCTAACATGATAAAACTAAAATGTATATAATTCAATATGTGCACCCCTCATGAAAAAAAAATCTATAAGTGACCAAAACAAAAATATCCAATACTTATGTGCACAACTACACCATACTCCTATGAATATATTTCGCTACCTATAAAAATTGGTATCCAATTTCTACACTGCTTACTTAACATCAGCCCACTGCTCTGAGGAGCAATCACATTCTTTGAGGGGAAGAAACTACATTTCAGTTTCAACCTTGTGAAATCCACATCCATAAGCAAGATCAAATCAAGATAGGCCATCCATAAAGTCAGCAGCCATAGGCATCAGTTTACAGGCTCAAAGATTTTCTCTTCATCTGGTCACTTTCTGGTCAACTCAATGTGAGTTGTCTCACTTAGCCTCAGCAGGGTGCCCATTGATCACTGTGCATTTAGACCATGGTCCCGTCACAAATTCTCAATAACTTTAGCCCCCTTGTCCTAAGTTAGGAGCACTCTGGTTGTACTACCTCCAAGAAGATTTATTTGTCCTTTTGTAAGTTAATGGTACTTTCCATATTTTTTGCCAGCACCACAATTCAAACACATCAGCTCTCCCACCTTGTTTGATGTCCAATTTTCGCACCCATGAGTCATTTGAACATGGCTTGAGTCAGGTGTCCCTTAGTACGCAAAAGAACATCCTTCCTTTCCCAAACTCTAAAGAGGCCATGTGCAGCAGATTTACCCAATACAACTAGTCTTCATATAATCGAGCCTTCCTAATTATTTTCTCAAAATACAGATTGAATGAGAACGATGAGAAAATATAACCCTGATCCACCCATTTCCTGACTTTAAACCATACAGTATCCCCGTCTTTTATCTGTACTCTTGATCCAGGTATTGGTTCTACATAAACACAATCAAGTGTTCTGGGATTTCCATACTTCTATGTCTGCTATTCATAGTTTGTTATGGACAGATGAATGTGCTTGCATTAGTACACAAGTAAATATTTTCTGGGAGTCTCTGCTTACAGCCAAGATCCATTTGACACATATGAGCAATTATATACTTTGTTCCATGTCCTCTTCTGAATCAGGCCTGGACCTCTGGCAGTTTCCTGTGAATGTACTGATGCAATCATTCTTGGTTGATCTACAGAAAAATTGAAACATAAGAAAAGAAAAAAGAAAAAAATATCAGTAAAAGTAACCATTTCATTTTCAAAACAGTTTAAATGCACATATCTGCTACATTTTTATTTACTTTAAAAACATTTCACTAAAACAATCTGTGTATAATTTCTTTGGCAGAGTACATGTGGAGATATAATATATTTGTCAAAAACAATTCAAAGGAAGGAAGATTTTTGAAGCAGGAAGATGAAAACATAAACTCAAAGTCAATGAAACCTACATTGATCAATGCATAAAAATTATGAAAGAGTAAATCCATCAGGACAAAAATACATACTTACAAACACAAAAGAAACATTGAACGCAAAGGAAAACTAACATAACTGGAGAATATAATATATATATATTTAAAAGTAAAGCCTTTAATATCTCATGTTTTATAATGAATGGAGCAGTTAGGCAAAAGTTCAAGAAGAAAATAATTTATAAGAAGAAAAAATCTAATATTATCTTCTAAAGTGCCTCTATGTTGGTTCTGACTCTAGTTATTCAATTAACAAATCCCTCTCTTGTTTTTTGCCATTCTCTCAATCATTTTCACATTATGGCCACTGTATCAGTCTATCTACCCAAGGATATGCATTTTTTGTGGACTCTCTACCAGGTATGTTACCCTTCCGCACAATGTGATCTTTCTTGAAAACTTGTCCAAAGTACATGAGATGTAGTCTCCACATCTTTGCTTCTGAGTAGCATTCTGCCTGCACTTTCTTCAAGACAGGCTAATTTATAATTCTGGAAATTTGTGGCACTTTTAGGGTTTTTTTTTTGGGGGGGGGGATCCTGTCCTCTGTTGGTGGGAGTAGGAGACCAAGCCTTGCTTCTATAGAGCTGCTGCTGGATTTGAACCTCCAACCCAGTGGGCTGCAGTCCTGCGCACAACCACTACGCCATCGGGGCTCAGTCCTTTTTGTGGCATTTTTAATAGTCTTCATCAACCCCATAATTCAGAGTCATCAGTTCTTCTCTCATCTTCTTTATTTATCGTCCAGTTTTCATATACATATGACGTGATTGAAAATATATTGGCTTGAGATAGACACGTGTACTAATCAAGGATAATCTATACTTTAGCACATTAAAGAGGCTTTTTATAATAGATTTATCCAAATATAATATGCACATACAACTGTGGTGACATTTTATCTTGTCGGTAGTTCGTTGTCTCGGAGACTAACTTCCAAAAACTGGGGAATGCCTTCTCATCTCCCACAGAGAAATACCATGAGATTTCCCAGAATTCTCAAGAGAAAGTCATGCCCACACAGAGGCTACATTGGCTACTCAATGACTATCTCCAGATTAACAGGCAAGACTCCACCCCTACATCTCAGTCATGAAATTAACATAAGCACATGACTGCCACATGGTGAAATGCCAACTAGTTATTTAAAACTGTAGGCATCATTCAAGATTTTGTCTATAGAATATTTCAAAGTTGCAACACAAAACTTGATGTTTTTCTTGAGCTCTTTCAGTGTTGAGCTTGTTTCTTCCCTTTGGCTCTCTATTTCTAAGTCCTTGAACATTTCTTTATAGTATTTGACTTTTTCTTCTCAGGCTGTCTTTTGAACTGTTCTATTTACTTCCTTGACTTCATCTTTCTGTTTACTTTAGCTACTCTACAATGAAGAGGATGCTTTAGAATCTGTTCTGATATTCGCTTTGTTCCTCCCTGTCTTTTTATGACTTGTCTATCAATTTGTCATACTTTGATGGCTTGGATGCTGCTGAAACACTGGAATTACAAATGGCAGCAGGATCACCCAGAGTGTACAGGATTCAGTGAAGTTTCCGAAGAACAGAAAAGAAAGTCTCTGCTCCCCATTTCAGAGGAAGAAGCACTGAAAACCTGATGCATATTTTTGAAGCTTTGTCAAACACTGAAAGACTAAACAAAGGAAGGACCTTGCTGGATATACTGCCAGAGGATGAGTCTCATAGGTTCAAAGTCACTGGGGATATGATGGATTTCTCAAAGAGGAGTCAATGATGGTGATTGATGTGGATAGGTAAAGACTGTGGAGTGGAGCCTTCAGGTTCTTCAGTTTCCAATGGGGCATAACTCAGGGTAAAGGAAAATAGCCGCAAACATCTTCTAGAGATTGGAACTTAGAAAGTGTGAAGTATTAATTTAGCAAAATTGGAAGTTGTAAAAAATAAAATGAAATGCATGAAGATTTATATCCCAGGAATTAGTGAGCTGAAATGAATTAACATTGTCTATTTTGAATCAGAAAACATTTTCTTTTACTATGCTTGAAATAATATAACCAAGAGGAAAGGTGTGGCATTAATTGTGGCATTAATAAAGGATCTTGCTAAATCCATCAAGAAGCCCGATACTGGTCTGTCATGGAATTTTTTTCTATCCATCCCCAAGGAAATGTGATCAATACAATTCTTATTAAATTTTATGCACCAAGAACAATAGCAAGTAATGAAGAAATGATGGAAACAGTGAAGCTGCAGATCAGAAATTGGGGTGTATATTATCAGGGGCAAATGAAGAGGGAAGGAGAGAGTGGAACATACACCAGCCCACCAATCCCTGAGGACAATATTCTGTCTCACAGCAGTCAATACACAGAAAGGATCACAGGGTGGGTACCATCACGAGACACATTGAGAGGAATTACCAAAACCCAAATCAAGGTCAATCAAGTGAGACAGGATGAAAGTAAAAGGTAATGGAGCAAATAACTCGTAGGCAAAGAACATTTATAGAGGTCCAAATACAGGCATGTATATATGTAAATACATTTATATATGACAGGGGAATAGATCTATGTACACATATTTATTTATAAAGTATTAAGGCAGAAGATGGACATTGGGCCTCCATTCAAGCACTAACTCAATTCAAGAACAATTTGTTCTAATACAGCACTCTCTGATGTTCCCCTTCATCATGAAGACATAAGGGGTGCATAAGCAAATGTGGTGAAAAAAGCTGATGTTGCCTGTCTGTCAAAAGATATAGTGTCTGGGGTCTTAAATGCTTGAAGATAACAAGTGGCAGCCGTCTAGTTGAGAAGCAACAAAGCCCACAGGGAAGAAGCACACCAGCCTGTGTGATCATGAGGCATCAATGGGACTGGGTAATAGATGACAAAATAAACAAAAATCATATCAATTGGAATGAGAAGGAGAGCAGATTGGAGACCCAAAGACCCAAAGTAGTCAATTGGACATCCACTGTTAGGCGTGCTGCAAGAAAGAGATGGGCCAGTCAGGGTGTAGTATAGCACCGAGAAAAGACACAACCTTCCTCTGGTTCTTTAATGCTCTCCCTACCCACTATCATGACCCCAAATTCAATCTCACAAACATGGCTAGACCAGAGGATGTACATGTACAGGTAAGAGCTCACAACACAGGGAATCTGGTACAGATTACCCCTTCAGGACCAATAAGGGAAGCAGCGATACTAGGAAGGAAAGGGAAGGGAAGGAGAGGGTTAAGGGAGAACCACTCAAAATTATGGATGTATGGTCCCCCTTCAATGGGGATGGACAGCATTAAAGTGGGTAAAATCAGACAGCTGTCCCTGTACAACATGAATAAAAAGAATAATTTATAAATTTTCAAGAGAACATGGTGGAGGGAGGGGACAAAAATGAGGAACTGCTGTCAAGGGATCAAATAGAAAATGTTTTGAAAAACACGACAACATATGTGCAGATGTGTTAGACACAATGGATATATGTATGGATTATGATAAGAGATGCAAGAGGACCCCATAAGATAAAAACTAAAAAAAGAAAAACTGTGGCATCAGGAGTGGAGGAAGGCTTGTTAACAACCTGTACTATGCAGATGACACAAGCTTGCCTGCTGAAAGGGAGGACTTGAAACACTTGCTGATTAAGATAAGCATTGCAGCCTTCAGTATGGATTACAGCTCATTATAAAGACCACAGTTCTCCAAAGTGGACCAATTGATCACAACACAATAAATGGAGAAAAGGTAGAAGTCATCAAGGACTTTTGTTTTACTTGAATCCACAATGAGTGCTCATGGAAGTAGCAGTAAAGAGATCCAAAGACATGCGGCATTGGGTAAACCTGCTACACAAGATCTCTTTGGAGTACTGAAAAGCAAGGATGGTACTTGGAGTCCTAAGATGCACCTGACCCAAGTTATGCCATTCACCATTGCATCATCTGAATATGGAAGTGGGACAGTGAATGAGGAAGACTGGAGAAGAATTGATGCATTAGAATTGTGGGGCAGGGAATATTGAAAGTACCATGGAGAGCTATGAGGACAAAACTATCTATGTGGGAGGAAGTAATATCACAATAGCCATTTCAGATGTTGGAGAAAGAGATCATGTGTGATAAAGTGGAAGGGCAGCAAGAAAGGGGGAAGGCCTAAGGGGAGATGGATTGACACAGTGCCTGCATCAGTGGGCTCAACGACGGGAACTCTTTCTTCTACTCAGTTTGACTATCAAATTTAGCTCTTTTTATCCCAAGGGCATCTGATTTGAGAAAAGTCTTTTGGGCAGTGTGAGAACTATAGTCCTTACACGATTTCCTTTGGCTTTTGTTTAAAAGTCTAATTAATAAAACTCTATAGAATGTGTTTACTAAAATTTCTCAAACTCTCCATGGAAAAATTTTCCATAAAAAATGAGTCAACAAATCTCTGTAAAAATAACCATATTCAAACAGAAAAATAGAAATAATTTTTAAATCTCCGAATGATGTTTTTTCTTTCTCGCCCCCCCCACCCCCGCAGGAAGTCACCCAAGTAAAGCACCCTATTTTTCAGTGGTAAATTTTGGTTGCCAACTTGTCAGCAGTACTTCCAGAACAAATTGTTGGGAAAAGGTGAAATAAAAGAACAAACATGCTAAATTCCAAAATTCTGTCACTGCCTGAACATCAATCACACAGGATGAAAAGAGTCGCTCAGCTAGTATCTTAAGCACAAATTAGCAAGCCTTCCTTAAACTTGTTATTAGCTGCCAGACAGTTTCTTAATTAATCCAATACTAATTGGAGCTGATAATTGAACCAGCAGAATTTCTTGAAGAGATATTTACTTATAGAGAAAAAAACATACAGTAATTATATTTTGCTAGCTCTTATAATAATGCAACCTCAAGTTGGAGGATGAGAGAAGGTGAGTTCACAACAATGCTCTTCTCTACCATCAGGTTTTAATGCCAGCAATCAAGAGACTGCTAGAAAAAAAGAACTTGACCCAAGAGCTCCCAAAACAATTTTTAACTCTGAATGACAAGTTAGAGCCAAAAAAGAATGACTTTGAGTGACAAATTTGAAGATTAAAATAAAAACATAGAAATATGTACTTGCCTGTAGCATAAAACAAGATTCACACACAAGACAAGTAAGATCATGGGAGAAATTTTTCAAAGACTAGTCTTCTTATTTGGGATTTCTGTAGTAAGATTAAAATACCAAGCGGCAATTATGTTTCAGGCACTTCTCAAAGTTCCAAAATAATGTGTTTGCCTTTCCTATTAAGTCATTGTGATAATTATATAATTTCACGTCAATTTCATCTTAAGGATGGAATCTAGCCTGTCACTCAGCTCACAGGCTGATAGTGCCTCCTTGTGGGCACGACTTACTCATAACGAGAGTCTGGATAGAAAGAAAATGATTTGAAAATGATGATGGCAACAAATGTACAAATGTGCTGGACACAAGGGATGTATGCATGTATTGTGATAAGAGTTGGATCAGGCCCCCAAAAAATGACTTCAAAAAAAGAAAGAAAAAAAAGAGAGTCTGGGAATTCCAGACTACCCACTTTTCTCCTCCTCCTCCCTTCCTCATCCTCTTCCTCTCTCCCTCCCTCTCCCACCCCCAACTCCAGCACAACCACACTATCCTGTAATGCTACCACAACCCATTTGATCCATAAAAAATTTCCCCCATTGGCTGCGATTCTTCTGCCTTTTGCCTCATTTCTTGTGACTACTCTAGTGTCAAGAGGGGTTTGGGACCAGTATCAGATGTATGGATTTGATCTGTTCTGGCCTAGGTTGTATTCCTGATATATAATGAATTCCTTATATAAAGCCCCCCTCTTTCACATATATGTGTGTCACTGGATTTGCTTCTCTGGTCACATCTAACACATTCTTTCTCAGTTATAACATAATAACATTATTTGGGGCTGCTGAAAAAAACAACATAATAACATTATTTCTTTTAAATGACTAATTTTAGAATAATATGCATTGTCAGAGAAATTTAAACAAGGATTATTAAATAAACTTTAAATAATTATGAAACATTTACTATGTAACAAACAGAGCTCCTGAATTTTGTCAAATTTTAATGCACTACCTGCTAATCAGATAAAGTTGAGAGTTTATTTTGAGGCACCCCAGAAGAAAGATATGGCCAATCTAGTTTTTAAAAATCTGTTACTCAAAATCAAGTGGAGGAAAATTACACTCGGAAACACATAAGGTCATTATAAACTGCAACAGACCCCAAATTAACTGGAATTTTGATAAGCACTGTGCTTTTAAAAATTTTATAAGACCTCTATTAACATAATTTACACATAATACTATTCAATTATTTAAAGTCTATAATTAATGACTTTCAAAATATTAAAGTGCTATACCACTATTATTGACTTAGGATGGGTTCATTAGAGAAATGAAACCAGTGAAGCTTATCTATGTATACAAGCAAAGTTCATATCTGAGAAATGGCTAACAGAGATGTAGCAGTGGGAGAGTTTCACACCTCTGAGTGAGATCCAAGACTGGATCTTAATTTACATGGCTTCCGGGGCTGATGAAAGATCAGATTAGAGGCTTCTGGTTGTAGAAGCCAATGAAACTATCAACAGATAAGATGGGAGAGTGCTGACTCCAGTCCTAGGAACCGGAAGTCAGATAGCAAGCACATGTAGAATTGAGAAGTGGCAAAATGTAATCTAGATTTTTCAGAGTCTATTTATATTAGAATCAGGCCACGCTCCCAAGTAAAGTAATTCCTCAAGGGAGAATTATTACATCTATTCTGCTCAAACAGAACAACGTGTCAAATTTGTGCGTGTGCACATTTCCTCAGAAAGACAATTACTTTCTATTGGAGCCCTAAGGACTCCGGTAGACAGAAAATGTTTTGAGAATGATGAGGGCAACAAATGTACAAATGCACTTGACACAAAGGATGTGCATATGTACTGTGATGAGAGTTGTATGAGCCCCCCCAAATAATCTTAAAAGACAATTACTTTTGCCTAACATGATAAAAAAAACATACATACATGAAGATATACTAATTCCATATACATCTTATATCTTGTAAGTGAATAAAACAACATTTGATGGATATCCACAGGAGGAAATACTCATAAAAATAACAGTCCTCATTTCTGTGTCTCTTTTCCTTGCCCTAGCTGGTATTTACAAGGGCAGTTTTCCACAACGTATTCCATGTACTTCAGTTAGTTGTGGCTATTACCTGTTTCATCAGTGTGTTAAATTTCTTCTGGGAAAGATGCACCTCGGTCCTGGGCTCTGCGTGAGAAAGAATTGATGTCTAAGCCTAGCTTGTGATCCAAGTGAGTTGTTTTTTTTTGTTTGTTTGTTTTGTGGGCATCACTGGCCTCTGGTGGTCGTGGGCACCACCCAGTGCTGCTCCTGAGAGCCGCCACTGGATTTGAACTGCCAAGCCCGCAGGCCGCAGTCACGCACTCAACCACTTACGCCACTAGGGCTCAGCCCCGATCCAAATGAGTTTTATGAATGTTTGAAGAAGTTTCGGATTTACATAGGCAGTCTCAGAACCCCTCCCAGTTTGTACAGCCTATCTAGAAGCTGCTCAAGGAAGAGTCATGTGATGACCTCCGGGATCCTGCCTTTTCAATTCCTCTGCCAGGAGGTGTGGTTCACAACCCTGGTTGACCACCTTGACTGAATAGAATTCACCTGGCTCAGTTGGGCCAATCCAGGTGTAATGCCCACCTAGATGTACCACCCCTTCCTGGCTAGGAGGTCGAACCTCTCAGGATACATAGTAAAATACCCCAGTCCCTATGCTAAGCTGCCTAGAATAAGGTCTTGGCCATTAATAGTCATGTCGGCATTGGGTTGCTGTAGTTTACCTTTCACTGTGATCACAGGATATAGTAATGGTGAGAGGTGTCCTAAGGAATCTCCTCGAATTCAAATATATTTTTCTTTACTTCCAGTATGTAATATTCACTTGTTTTCCCCTTGATAATCAGGATCAGTTGCATCACCAAGGGCAGGGACTCATTTCTTTATTTATTGATCCAAAATTGTTGCAAGACAGAGAATTATTCATTTCCAGTTCAATGGAATCTGTTGCATCTTCAGGTGAGAGTGTTGTTAGGTTTCTGGAGCAGGATACCTCGGTCCTGTTGCATCTCCAGGTGAGAGTGTTAGGTTTCTGGAGTAGGATACCTCGGTTCTGGCTTCACATGCTCAGAGAATTCACATAGAAGAAGCACTTGGTAATCCAAATAACTTTTATGAGGCAAAGGTAAGTTTTAGGTATTCATAGGAAATTTCAGGGGCCAAGAATTGGAAATCCCAAAAGAACACCCTGAGAGAGACACCTGAGATGGAACTCAGGCCCAAGGGCCAGGGCAGTTTGTGTTCCCCCAACCTCTGACTTGAAAGAGCACACACAAACAGGGGAGGAGTCAAAGAGAGTCAAAGAGGCTTGGTCTTCCTGTGGCAGGCTCTTATCTCCTTTGGCTGGGAGGCATGTTTGAAGGTATTGACCAAACTTATGGGCCGACTTTAGTCCCACCTGTGTGATGTCATTTGACTGGGCCTAGTCTGGACCTCCTACCTGGGTCTAGGATGCCTGTGTTTGAGAATGCTCAATTTGGTTCTTTCCATAGGTGTCAAATCAATGTAATTGATTTCTTTACAACCCCTTTCATGTGACTTTATGCAGACATTGGGGAGGCAACATCCTTTATTCCCTGTTCTGGCTACCTAACAGAGCTGTTACTCTCTTCAGAATTAAGATGTTCAGACTTCAATAGTATAAACTCAAAAGCACAGGAAGTAAAAACCCTATAAATGGGTCCCTAGGAATAATAGTGAGTGATGCCACTCTCGTCTCCACCCCTGGTTTTTTAGAGCAATCAATCCCGATTATTGGAGAAAGAGCAACATATGTTGATAATTGATTTAGAGCACAAACGGCTTTCTGGAGAACATTTTTCAAACCTTTCAATCATGTTTGGCATAATAAATATGTCTTTATAAGGCCATTTTATTATTCTATCAATCCAGCTGCTTCAGTATGGTCATATAGAACAAATTAACATGAGTCCATTGCTGTGCTTCATTTGTTATGAAGTGAGTCCCTTGATCTAAGATAAAACTGAGTAGGGTAGCATAATGGTGAACTAGGATTTCTGTAGGACAATACCTTTAGATTTAGCAGAAATATTATCTACAGGAAAGAAAGTCCATATGCAGAAAAATTGTCTGTTCCAATAAGCACAAAATACTACACTTCCAAGATGGAAGCTCTCCGATGGAATTTTTATGTCACCAAGTTGATTGCAGAATCAGTGTTTTTCTCTGCTATTGCAAAGCTGGGCAATCAGTGAATTCAACTTTTGTGAATGATTTTAGTTGTGATGAGCTTTTGTACACCCTGCGTCTCTGGTACCAAGACTAGTTTGTTTATAAGTCCTTTGGGTAATAACAGTAGTTGGTAGGGAGAGAAGATAACTGGTTTCCACAGAATGTATTACCCTATCCACTTGAATATTAAAATTCTCCTCTTCCAAGATTACAATTTGATGTGAATTCACATGAAACACAAATACCTCCATGTTTTGAACCTATTTGGAGGAGTCTGTCCATGCACCGCTTCCTCACTTGTCACTAATTTTTCAACCACTTCTCTACCAGTTCACTGACCATCCAGCCAAACAATTAACCAGAGTCCATGAAACAGAACATCATTCTCATCTTGACATGTCTATTTTCAAACTAAATGAACTACCAAATGCACAACTCAAAGTTCTGTTTATGGGAAGAATTCCCTTTCTCATTTCAGGAACGTTGCAGAAAGGGATTATTACAATACAACGGCATACATCAGCATGGAGCCGACATATTATGCAGAATCAATTATGAATCAAACACAAGTTTTCTCTTCCTCAATCAAATGATTGTATGAAATTCCTAATGAGGCCAGAGTTGCTCATTAGGAAATGGAAGGAGATGTGTCAGGAGTAGAGACCAAGAACATCTGAACTAATTCTTCTTGCAATTTATTTTTGTTTTCATATCCGGCTGCAATCCAATCTCAAATACACACTTCCATTGAATTTTCAAGGGCACATGTGAACATCCAAGTTTATGACTATGACTCAAACAATGATGGGTAGCTCAGGCTGATTGGAAACCAGGTGGCCCATGATTAGGTGATTAGTCTCTACAAAGGCTCAGTAACAAGTTCAAAGTGTTTCCTCAAAAGAAGAGTAGTAATTATCTGAAGAGGATGGCCGGAGTTGGTCCCAAACCCTAAGGGCTTACATTGGGATTCCAAGGTGCCTACCATAGACCCCAGTCTAGATGGCTATTTGCCATTGACAGTTAAAACTCAGAGAGATCAATTGGTTCATTTGATTCAAGTGGTTGAGCGGCTTGCATGGCAGCCTGCACCTGTTGTAGAGATTGCTTTTGTTCTGGGCCCCATTCCAAAGTAGCAGCTTAGTGAATTACTTGTTATGTTAACTGGATTAGCAGACTCAAGCGAGGGATATCCTGCCTTTAAATTCCATAGCAAAGAGGTCCACCAGACATCTCGTCCCCTTTTTGTTAGGGGAGGTATCACATAAAATAACTTATCCTTCACTCGAGAGGGAAAATGCTCCACAGGACTGGACTCCTAGAAATTGTACTGTTGCAAAAAGCACTAGAATTCCTTTCAGGTGAATATCCGACCCTTTGGTGTGCAGACTTTTTACCTGGAATTTAGAGTCAATGATACATTTCCAATATTAGGCCCAATCAGTATAATTTATTCAATGAAATTGACATTTTATAGAAGGAAAAGGTGCTGAACATTCCTGTGATAAATTATGACATAGTCATGGAGTGCTAATATACTCAAGTTAAGAAAGTATAGATGTATTGTTGAAGAGATCAATGGTTGCATCCCAAGTAATAAGAGATGTATTCCTTTAATGTTAATTTGCTGATGCAATTAAACAACATTTGAAACAATAGAGAAAATTGAAGTTATGACTTGGTCAAGTTCAGGATAATTCACTGTCATTCTTCAAGATCTACTGTACTTTTCAGATCATAAACTACACCTCACCATAAGAGTCACCCAGTTTTTAGAGTAGGAAAACAAGAAAAAATATTATGAACCAAATATTACTGGTATAACAAAAGGTTCTGGAATACCGTAAGATGCACCCACATTTTTCTCCCACTTTTTGGAATAAAAGTGTGTCTTATGATCTGAAAAATACACTATATACTTTTTGTTCAAGACCAAAGGTAAGTTAAATGAGAATGTGAACAGAATCACCACCATACACTTTTTCAGTACTTCACAATGGACGTAATCACTGAAATAGCTTTAGTAATGCAATATTGATTTTAGATTACTTTTTACATAAGCAGAGTCAGTTATAAAAACTTCTAATTGTGGGAATGTGAAATAGGGACTAAGGGCTATTATGGTAAGAAAACCAAATGGAAGCCATTAGAGCTGCCTCTTCCCCAGAAAATAGTACACTAAAAGCAATACCAACCACATTCCTGAATAGATTGTGGAAATTATTGTTACCATCAAGGTTTTGACAAATGAAAGGGTGGTGATTCCTATATCTCCATTCAACAACACTATTTGGCCTGTGTAAATATCAGATGGAACATGAAGAATGATAGTAGACTATCATAAACTTAACCAGGTCATGACTCCAAATGCAGCTGCTATTCCAGATGTAGTCTTATTGCTTACGGACATTAATAGTTTGTCTAGTCTGGCCAATACCTTTTCCTCAATTCTGACTTCAAAGAACCAATAGAAGCAGTTTGCTTTCACCTGACTAGGGCAATAGAACACCCTCACAACTCCCCTTCAGATTATATCAGTTCTCCAGTCTTATTCTACAATTTAGTCGGCAGAAAACTGCCGACTTCACAAACTGTCACACTGGTCCATTACTTATATGAAATTATTCTGATTGGACCTAGTAAGAAGAAATGTCAACAGCTAAATTGATTAGTAAGTCGCTTGTGTGCTAGACTGTGAGATATTAACTCAAGAAAAGCTCAAGCAAGTCCCTAACCCTTACTGACATGTCTAAGGATCCAGTGATGTGAGGCATGTTGAGATATCCCTATTCAAGTGATAGGTGAATTATTGTGTCTGACCCATCCAACCGCTAAATTGGAGACACAGCACCTGGTGAATGTCTTTGATTTTGGAGGACACATACCCCTCATTTCGGTGTCCTAATTTGGGCTTAGTATCATATTACTTGGGAAGCTGCCAGCTTTGATTGGGACCCCAAACACCGGATACCTTTGACAGATTTAGGCTGCTGTGCATATGTTCCATTTGTTCCAGTTAACCCAATAGTTTTTGAGGTATCAGTGGTTTCAAGTCTTTGGTGGGTACCTACAGGTGAATCACAGCACAGACCCTTGACATTTGGAGGCAAAGCTCTGCCATTTGAGGAGTACTCCCTTTTTGAAAAGCAACTCTTGGTCTCTTTCTGGGCCTTAGTCGACACTGTATGTCTCATTGGGAGCCATGAAGTCATCATGCGGCCTGAACTCTCCATCATGAACCAAGTGCTGTTTGACTCATAGAGTCATAACGTTGGATGTGCACAGAGGCACTTCATCATTAAATAAGAGTGGTATATATGAGATCAGGTTAGAACAGGGTCTGAAGATACAAGTAATCCGCATGAAGCATTGGTCTCCATTCCTGATATGTTAACAACTTCCTTAAGATCAGTTAGCAGAAGAATAGAAAACTTTGTTTACTAATAGTTCTGCCTGCTATGCACGTACCACTAAAAAACTGGACAGCAACACAGTGATGAAGCATAATCTTCCTCTTGGGCATAACTTTGAGAAGTATACCTGATCCGTCAAATCTGCTTGAAAGAAACAATGATCAAATGAATTCCAGGTACTGATTCATGTGTATATGGTTGAGATGACTCTCAGGGAGTTGGCATGAACATGATTGGAAAATTTGTCACAGGGGATATAGGGAAGTTTTAAGTGGGCACACCTACCTGAATAGGCCAAGCAAATAAATATATTTGTGTACTATGCGGATGCTCATGCTCTGCTATGCAGAGGAAGATTTTTAACAATTTAGTGAATATGATATGTTCTATAGATACTAAACACCCTCTTTTCCAGTCCTGCTATAATTTCCCAGAGGGTGCATGCAAAATGTGGCAACTGGGATGGAGGGTACATGAGGGTTCAACAACATAGACTTTCACTCATTAAAGCTGACTTGGCTCCTGTCACAGCTCTGTGCCCAGTCCACCAGTAGCAGAGACTGAAACGGGGTTCAGGATATGGGGGCAGTCTTTGAGAGATCAACCAGTAACCTGGTGGCAGGTTAATTACTGTGTTAGTCCAGATAGACAAGAGGAACAAATTTCAGAGACACACATATAGGTATAAGGAAAGGGTTTATATACAAAAGAAATGTGACCCTAAGAAGGCATCCCAATCCAGTCCAGTGCAAAGTCATAAGTCCAATAATAACCCATATGCCCAAAATCAGTCTATAAAGTCTGCCTCCGACTCAGGAAGTCACAGGTCAGTGGGTGCAGGGGTTTCCCCATGGCTCCTTGCTTCCAGGGCTCAGGTCCATCAACAGCATGCCACTCCAGCGTCAGAGGTTTGTCTTCATCAGGGCTGAGCCGTGTGGTCTCTCCGCTGGCTCCTCCAACTTCTCAGAGGCTACATCTTGTCTTTTCCGTGATTAATCGTCTCTGAAACTAACTCCCAACAACTGGGGAATAGAGCTTCTCATCTTCACGAGGGAAATACCGTGAGATTTCCCAGGAGTCTCAGGTGAAAGCCATGCCCACACAGAAGCCTCATCAGCTACTCAATGGCTTTCTCCTGATTAACAGGTCAGACTCCACCCACTCCACATTTCAATTATAAAATTAACATAAGCACATGACTGCCACAATTACATAGGACCCTTTTCATCCTGGGAAGGTCAGTGTTCTGTTCTTACTGGAATAGACACACACTGGGTATTCATTTGCTTTCCCCGAATGCAATGCTATGGCCAAAATTATGATTCATGGACTTATAGGATATCTCATCTACCAATGTGGTATCCCACAGGGTATCACTTCAGAACACATGACTTACTTCATAAGAAAATAAGTATGGCAATGGGACGGACCATGTTGGTCTTACCATGTGCTTCATCGCCTTGAAGCAGCTGGCATGATACAATGATGAAATGAACTTTTAAATGCAGTTATAGTGACAGCTAGGTGGTATCACACTGCAAAAAGGATAGGGGCAATGTTCTCCAGGGGGCTATATAGGATCAAAACTGGCGTCCAATATATAATGCTGTTTCATTAATAGCAAGGATTCACAGATCCAGGAATCATGGTGTGGGACTGAGAGTGGTTTATCTTAGAGTGGTATAACTTACTATTCCACCTAATACTTATTTTGCACATTTCTTCTTTCTATATCTGAAACCCTATATATTATTGTTCCTAGTGATATTAGTTTCCAACTGCAAGAATACTCCCACATGGAGACATAACACTGATTTCACTAAGCTGGAAATGAAGAAAACCTCCTGGCCATTTTGCACTCCTCATTTCTCTTGAATAACAGGTAGAAAGGGGGAAAGTCTTAGTACAGTACAATCTAGGAGATTCCTTTAGTCCTCCCAGTATTAGCATGGCCTGTAAAATAAGTCAGAAGTAAACTCCGGCACCTCAATTTTGACATGATTACTAATGGCCCAGACTTTTCAAGAATAAATATTTTGGTCACTTCACCAGACTAAGAACCACTGCTAGTCAAGGTACTTGCTAAGGGCATATGGAAGAAAAGATTGCTATAATTTTTATGAATATTTCCTCTTTGTATATAAGTATCAAATGTATTTGTGCATTTATGAAATTTTAAATATAAATTAGCTTAGTGCATTTTCCTTTATATGTGTATTATTTGTTTCATGTTTCATGCAGTTATCACATTATTATTGTCTTTTTTGTGGACTATATGTGGTTTAAGCAGATGTATACAAGTACCAAGCTGACAAGGAGTACAATTTGATAGTTTTGTTTCAGAGAGGTCTTTTTTGTCCACTTGGGTGGACCAGGATTCTCCCATGATATGATCTAACATCATATAATATAACATGACAAACTCCATGATGGAACCTTCTGTGAAGCACGCAAGCAGTTGTGGGAAAAATTATGTAAAATGTCCCATTGCGTGAATCATTTCATAGTCTTGAAACAATTGAGGGAGATTTTTACCCTCTTGTTACTGTGAATTGTGCAGCGATGAACATGGGAAAGCATACATCTGTTCACACTCTCTCTCTTATTTAGTTATTTGGAGTATATGCCCTGGGAAAATATTGTTAATTTGTATATTATGTTTCTTTCCAGATGTTTTAGGTAACACTGCATTACTTTCCACAATGGTATTTACAAGCTCACGACACAATGTATAAAAATTCAAACTAACTGCAACCTCTCCAGAATTTGTCCTATGTTTGTTTTTGCTTTTGCTTTGAATTTGCTAATGTCGGTGTAAGGTGATATCCCATCATTGTTTGGATTGGTCACTTCTAGATAGCTAGTGATTGAAAGCATTCTCATGTGTTTAGCTATTTGTGTGTTATCTTTGGGACTTCTGACCATGTACTTTTTCCATCTTTTATTTGGTTCATTTCTTGTTGAAGTGTGTGGCAGAATTCTATGGATTTTTAATTCATCGTTTATTGTTATTGCTAAAGATATTTTCTGAATTCATTTTACCTTTTTCATAAAGTATTCTGATATGCCTAAATCTTTATTTGTAATATGTCTAAGTCATCTATATTTCCTTTCACTCTGTGGGCTTCCTTTTTATTCTTAATAATCTATTTATGCCCTGAAATACATTATTCTCATTTTCCTCTTTGATGATCCTTCTAGCGCTGAGGTTTACCTTTTATGCAAACTGAGTTCACTCAGTACATGGGATTAGGTATAGGTCTTCTTTCATTCTTCTGCAGGTAGAGTTCCAAATTTTCCAACACCATTTGTTGATGACAGTATCCCATTCCCATTTAATATTTTCTTGTCCTTTGTTGAAAATCAGTTAGCTATCTGTGGGTGGATGCTTTTATTTCTGTGCTTTCTATCCTGCTCCATTGGTATCTATCACTATAGCAGTATCACGCTGTTTTGGCTACTGGGACTATGTACAAATTCTTGAAGTTGGATAGTGCAAGCCCTCTGAATTTGTGCTTTTGAGAAGTTCTTGTTTTTCCATTTATTTAAAGAATTAAAGAAGTTGGGATCAGAATTGGAATTGCATTGTAATGTAGATTGCATTGGGAAGTATTGACATTTTTACAATATTAAATCTTCTTATCCTTAAACACAGAATATTCTTCCACTTTTGTAGGTCTCTTGATTTCTTTTAAGTCTATAATTGTCTTTTTGCAGTTATTCTCTATATTAATTTGTGTTGAGGCACTTCATATTTTGTGTGGCTATTGTAAATGGTTTTGTTTTCTTACTGTATTTTTCAGAGTCCTTGTCATTAACATATAGAATTCTGATAAGTTTTTAATGATAATATTGTACTTTAAGAAATCCCTCAATTGGGCTGAGTCCCAGTGGTGTAGTGTTTGTGTGAGGGACTGCGGTCCTCACGGTTGGAGGTTCAAATCCAGCAGCAGCTCTCCAACTCCCACCAGGGGGCAGTGATACCCACAAAAGAAAAAAAAGAATTCCCTCAATTATTTACAAATGTCTTCTTGTAGTATCCATGGGGTTCTGTCTATATAAAATCGTATTATCTGCAGATAGTAGGAGCTTTCTTTTTTTACTTAATTATATTCTCTTGTTGTCTTTTTGTACTCTGATGCTGCTGGCTAAAAGTAGAAGTGTGATTATGAATAAGAATGGTGATAAGGGACTAGTTCTTGTTTTCAATTTTTCCAAGTTGAATGTGATATTGTCCATTAGATATTCATATATGGCATTTATTATGTTGAAGACTCCCCTACAGTCCTATTTTATTGAGTGTGTTTATGAGAAATGAATGTTGGATGATTTTAAATATTTCCTCTATATCTGTTGATATGATTATGTGATTCTTATTTTTTATCATGCATAAGTGGTGCATTACATACACTTGATCATGATGAACTATTTTTTGATATATTGTTGGATTCTATTGACAGGGTTTTGTTGAGATAGTGTACGTCTGTGTCCATAAAGGATATTTGTCTGTAGTTTTCTTTGTGCTTTTTTGCCTGTTTCTGGTATCAGGGCTAGGCTTGTTTCATGGGATAAGTATTTGTATTTGCTGTTCCTTTCTATATTCTTGAAGAGTCTTTGTAAAATTGGTGACTGCACTTCCCCAAATACTTGGTAGATTTCCCCTGTTAAGTCATTTTGTCTACGAACTTTCTTACTTTGAAGTTTCTTGATTACCTTCCATATTTCCTTTATTTTTGCTATGTTTCTCCTCAGGTTTATTATATCCATTAGAATTTGGGTAGAACATTATATTTTAGGTATTTGTCTATTTCATCGAAATGATCAAACTTGTTGGAGTACATTATTTAGTACTACTGTGTTATTATCTTATTTCATTTGGTTCTGTTATGATGTCCTCCTTTTCATCTCTTATTCTAGATATTTGCATCTTCTCTTTCTTTTCTTGGTTAAATTTGCCAGTGCTTTATTAATTCCTTCAAAAATGCCTTCTTGCGTTGTTGATTTTTCAATCATTTTTCTGTTTGTTTATTTATTTATTCTTGAATCCTTATGTTCTCTTTCCTTCTGTTGAAGGGGGTTTGTTGTTGTCGTTTTTCTAGTTGTTGAAAGCATTGTGTTAAGGTGTGTTGGTGTTGGAATCCTCTTTTTCCATGTGTACATTGATTTCTATAAATTTCTCTCTGATAATTACTTTTGCTGTGTCCTAACAATTTTTATAAAATGTAATGATTCTTGTCAGTTTCAATGAATTTCTTAATGTCATTCATTATTTGATCTAGAAGAAGTTTTTTTTTAAGTATTATGCTGTGCAATCTTCATAGGTTTATTTTCATGGCTTTGTTCTTTCTATTGTTCATTACTGTTTTATATCATTGTTATCTGAAAAATAAATTGTGGAATACCATTTTTTTTTAGTTTGCTGAGTCTTACATTGTGGCCTAACATGTGATCTATTCTAGAATATGTACCTTGTGCATTAGAGAAGAACATATACTGTGTTGTTGTTGAGTGGAGTGTTCTCTCTGTATATGCCTAGGTAATCGAGCTAGTTGTTTCGACTGTCTAGCTCTTTGGTCCTTTATTGTTTTTTTTTCCTATTGATTTGTCTTTTCTTTACAGTGGTATACTGAAATATCCAATTATTTCTAAGTCTTGTATTTCTGTTTTCAATTCTGTGAATTTGATTGATGTATTTTGGGTATTGTGTTAGTCCAGGTAGACTAGAGAAACAAATTCATAGACACACATAGGTGTTTAAGAAAGAGTTTTGGGCTGAGCCCCGGTAGCGTAGTGGTTGAGTGTGGGACTGCGGCCGACAGGCTTGGCGGTTCAAATCCAGCAGCAGCAAGGCTGGGCCTCCCACTCCTACCAGAGGGCAGTGATGCCTAAATAAAAAAAAAAAGAAAGAGTTTTATAAACAAAAGTAACTGTACATTAAGAAAACATCCCAACCCAGTCCAGTTCAAGGTCATAAGTTTGTTATTAGCCCATATGTCTGATACCAGTCTATAAAGTCCTTTCCCAACTCACGATACACGTGAAATGACACCAAAACAATCATAGGCCAGTGGGTTCATAGTCTTGTATATTCAGCGGCAGTAGAACCATCCTAGCACTGGCAGGGGTCTCCCCATGACTCCTCATTTCCAGGGTTCAGGATCTATCAGCAGTATTCATTGGCAGTAGAAGCATCTCAGCACTGGTAGAGGTCTCCTGTGATTCCTCCAGTTTCCAGAGCTCAGGGTCTATCAGCATCCTGCCATGTATCTTGTCAGGCGCAACATCGGCCAGGGACTGAGTCTTGTGTTTTGTCAATAGAACATCTCCAAGAGGGAAAATACTATAAGATTTCCCAGAGTTCTCAGGAGAAAGCCATGCCCACACAGAGTTCTCATTGCCTTTCTCCAGACTACATTCCCAATCCTGAAATTGACACGATTGCATGATTGCCACAAATATCTTTCATTGGGTGTGTATATGTTTATTAAGCTATACATTTATGTTTATTTTTCCATTAGTTATTATACAATGTTCTTTCATGTGACTCATTATGCTACTCATCTTGATGTCTATTTTATCAAATATTAACATTACCACTGCCATCTTTTTATGATGCTATAGGCGTGCTAGATTTTTCCAACCTTTGATTTTAGTTTCTTTTTTTATTTTTTGAGTTCAATATCTATATGCAACTTACATATAGATATTGCTTTGCAATCCAGTCTGCCACACTTTGTCTTTTGATTGTTGCATTTGATCTATTGACTTTCACTACCATTATTGATACATGTTTAAGGTTTTTTTTTTTTTGCTGTTATTTTGTGGTATTTGTGCTTGGTCTCTTTTCCATTTGGGGTGTAATTTTATTGATATCTTTGCCCCCGCCCCCACTCTCTGTGTTGTTTTCAGTACTGCTTTCATTGTACTGTGTTTTGAGGTTGTCTTTTTCTGTTTGATGCTCTCTTGTTGGTCTGCTGAAGTTCTTGATTCTCTATTCATGGTGACCCAGTTAATATTTTTTATAAGATTGGTATTGTTTTTAGTTTTTCCTTGTCTGGAAAAATTGCTATTGCTCCTTTGTTTTTGAGGGACTACTTTGCTGGATATAGGATATTTTATTGACAATTGTATTTTGTTTCACATGCTATTCCATGTTCTTATTTCCTGTAAAACTTCTGCTCAGAAGTCCAAGCTTATCCATGTGGAGGAGTTTTTCTTAGTATATAAGTCTTCTTTGCTTTCTTTAGATTATCTCTTTACTTTGAAACTATAATTTGGTCATTACATGTTGTGATATTTTTCATTTGAGAACACCCTATTTGGAGTTCTTTCAGGTTCTCTACTAGGCATTTTCTCCTTCTTTTTGATGTTGGAGAAATCCTCTCACATGAGTTTTTGAACTCATTTCTCTGTAGATTTTTGTTTGTGTCTTGTTTTGAGATTCTTCTGAGATGTAGATTGTGTCTCTTGATTTTTTTTGTTTAGAATTTTGGGGTTTTTTTGGGGCATCACTGCCCTTGCTCCTGGAGAGATGCTGCTGGATTTGGACCATCAGCCCTTTGGGCTCAGTTCCCACACACAATATGTCTCTTGATTTTGTCCCATAACGTTGTCAGTCCTTTGATTCCTTCATCTTTCTAATTAAAGAAAAATAACATATCCATTCTAATATAACCACAAATTTTAATTTAAAAACATATAAGAGTAATCATCCAAGTTCCTCACTTTTTGTATTGAGGTTTCATTTTTTTAAACCTATCATGAAATTTCCTGAAAAGTAGACATTGTCTCTTTTCTTAAAACATCCAGGATAAGCTCCAGGGTTGCCAAAAGTAGTAATCAACTTGATGGCTTGAATTTATGTTTGAGTGCACCACAAACCAGACAAAAGACAACTTGGGCTATAGAAAAGCAAGATTCCTAACTGTTAGATGAATTCCTTTGTCTGTTTGCAAAACTTTTTTTCCTTGGGATTTTTGTATCTTTTGTTTTTTCTAATCTATGTGTGTGTGTTTCTTTTCCCTTTTCTTTGGCATGGATTGAGAAGGTTCTGCAGTAATAAAATAGAGGAAAAATCTATGTTTCACTTTTAAAAGAAGTCTATTGTCTTCTTGTCTATGGTTTTACATGATTTCAGATCAACTTGATAAGGGAATGGACGGAGTCTAAGCTGTCAATCAGGTCACAGCCCTGTCCTGCCTTGTGGGCATGGCCCTCACATGATGATTCTGAGAACGTCCTGCTTCTTGATTCTGCCATAAGAAGATCAGAAGAGGTAAGTCTCTCTCTCTCTCTCTCTCTCTCTCTCTCTCTCTCTCTCTCTCTCTCTCTCTCTCTCTCTC
>PVJH01001699.1:0-139073 GCA_004026705.1 Nesogale talazaci | reverse complement strand
ACAAAACTTTTACCAGCAGCCTGTGATCTTCCTCCCTTAGGCATGATTGAATGTGCTCCATGAGTCTGAAGAGGAATTTAAGAACTAGTACTGAGATATCTACTAATATCAAACCCATGCTTTTGATCAGGTCTGGGTTGGGGTATTTTCTTAATATAAAATCATATTTGATATAAAGCCCTTTCTTATACATTCATGAGCATCTCTAAATTTGTTTCTCTAGTCAACCCGGACTAGCACAATACATTTTTTCACTTATCAACTATCTCGTCTGACATTTTGAATCTATATGAAGAAAAGTTTCCAACTATTTGTGCATGAGTGACATTTGTCTGACAATAAGGAAGATTGGATATGATGGTTCAGTTTATATGTTACCTTGATTGGAACATGATTCTCTGTGGTTTGAATCATACTTAATTATGTAATTTGACAGCTATTTATGATGTGATTTGGTACTTAGTGATTCAGCTATAATACTTCTAATGACCTAGTGTGGTGAATTTTAAAACAAATACTAAGATTGCTTCAGAACAAATATTTCAGTGTCAAAAACTGTAGGGAATAGTCCTAATTTTTGTTTTGTTTTGTTTTGTTTGTTTGTTTTTGTTTTTTGGGGGGGCATCACTGCTCTCCGGCGGTGGGAGTAAGAGGCCCAGCCCCACTGCTGGAATTGAACCTCCATCCCAGTGGGCCGCAGTCCTGTGCACAACCACTACGGCACCGGGGCTCAGCCCTAGTCCATAGGGTTGTTTTCCATAGGGTTGTTTGGGGTCAGAATCAACTTGATGACAGAGGATCTTCCTATGCTTTCATGTGTCAGTCATGTACCATTTATCAGATGCAGATAGATGACTGTATCCCAAAGTATATCTAACACATAGTGCCATTTCATAAGTAGATATTTCCTACCAGTGGCATAACGTTTCCATTTGATGGTAGAATTTCAGATCATTTAAAAATGTTAAGACTTAGTAAGCTTATCACTTATAAAAACTGATTTGTGCACCAAATTTCACAGAAACTAATCTGATTTAGTAAACCTAAAATAACATTCAATATACTTTGAATATTTTCATGAAAGAGTGTTTCAAAAAAAAAGAATGTTTCTGTATCTGTGATCTGAGTTTTCATAAATCTTCTTTGAACACATCATTTCAATTGCATTATTGGCTGCAATTGAACCTTTCAGTTGAATAATTTATAAGGGCAACTATTTTGTAAGCTACCCGTTCCAATGATGTTCCCTTTTCATTGTGTTAAAATGATGAGAATTTGGCTAGGAAAAAAATTGGAAGGGAGGACTCTCAAGTTATCAAATTCTGTTTGGGATATTTGGGATGCCCGCAACACATCTAAATAAAAATTCCAGGCTGGGCCCCAGTGGCCTAGTGGTTGTGTGCAAGACTGCGACCCACAGGGTTGATAGTTCAATTCCAGCAGCAGCCCTCCAGGAGCAAGGCTGGGCTTCCTACTCCCACCAGGGCAGTGATGCCACACACAAAAAATCCAATGAAGCACATGTTGCTGTTTCTAGGGACCACGGAGGCTGTGCGGACCCTCTGCACAACACAACAAGCGACTGTCGGATCCTGCACCATCATCACAGTTGTAGCCCATTATCGCGGCCCTGTGTCAATCCGTCCTGTGCAGGGTTTCCTCTTTTATGATTCCCCTCTACTTTCCCAAGCATGATGTTTTGCTCCATGATTCATAGGAGCATCTCACTTGTACTTCTTCCAGGATAGATTTGTTTGTTTGGCAGTCCTTGTTAATTTCTATATGCTTCTCCAGCATGACCATTCAAATGCATCAATTTTACATTCTTTCTGGTTCAATATCCATTGAACAAGGATGCTGTTCAAATTCATATGAGGCATTAGAAAAGATCATGTCTAGGGTGACATTCACCTTAGTTCTGAAAGTGACATCCTTGCTTTTTCACACTTTCAAGAAGTCTTGTACAGCAGGTTTATCTAATACAAATCATTTTATGATATCTTGACTGCTGCTTCCATGAGCATTGATTGTGGATACAAGCAAGACAAAATCCTTGACAACTGCAAACTCCCATTTATCACAATGTTACCTATTAGTTGGATTTTAAGAATTTTGTTCTTAGGCCGAGCACCAGTGGCATAGTGGTTATGCAGCCCACTGGGGTGGATGTTCAAATCCAACAACAGCTCTACAGGAGCAAAGACTGGGACTTTTACTCCCACCACCAGAGGGCATTGATGCCAAAAAAGAATTTTGTTCTTCTTTGTGTCGTTATCCATTCTGAAAGATACAATCATTAACCTTTTCAGAAAGTTCTTCAATTCCCACTCACTTTCAGTAAGCAAGTTTGCGTCACCTGCATATTGACAGTTGTTACTAAACCTTCCACCAATCCTAATGGCAATTAACGAGGGGAAATTATTGTCAGGCATTGCTAGTCATATATTTCCATGCATTTTATTCTACTTATCTTTATGCTGAGAATCTCCCTCTCTGGAACTGTATGTGATCCCTCTGCATGGTCCTTCTGAGCTGGACTCTGCAGAGTTCCTCCTGGTGGAGCTATTTGAGGGCTATCTTGAGACCAGTGAATATTTTATTTTTAATAAAAGGAAAACAAAGAGGTGGGAAAAGGGAAACTTGTTGCTATTTGTTTGAGATCTCAGCTCTGCACAGAAAAGTTGTAGCTGGTGTCAGTTAAAGATGTGCTAGCAAGAGAAGTTTGGGATATCTATGTGGGTTTATGACCTGTGCTGGAAGGACACAGGGTAAGGGCCAGTTGAGTAGTTGCAAGCAGATCCTAGGGGTGAGAGGATTAGGCATAGACTGCATACTGGCCTAGAGGAAAGGGGAACATATTGGGTTGGGGTAGTGACAGGAGCACAACTCTTGTTGTTTGGGAGGTGACACGGTCTCACGGGCCAGTGACTGAGTGGATATGGCACAGGCTTTCTCTAAGGAGAAGAGTTCAAATGGAACACCCCAAATTGGAGGGGCAGCACTCCAAGTTGGAGGCAGAGATCTCCAAGAGGAACTCAGGAGGAGTTAGTCCCGCTGAGCAATATCTAGGGGTAGAGGCTGTACCTCAGAACGGCGCAGGGGCAAGGTGGTAAAGCATAGCCATCCCAGAGAAAAGGCTGTTGGCTCCCGGTAGCTTGTTGGTGGCTGTTGCTCTTTATAGAAGCCTTTGAGTGAGTTCTGAGTGTAGTGACACTAGGTAAAACAATAGGAAGTACTGACCTCACCTTTGTTATTCTCACATCTGTTCTAGTGGCAGAGTCTACTGTTTCAGAAAGACACCACAATACAGCAAACTGACAAACTAGTGATGCCTGAAGAGCCTGGGGTGTTCTAAATGATATGCAAGCTAAGAGATGAGGTTTTGAAGGGGTGGGGTTACTCAATCCAGCTGGAGGTCTGCAGGAGGAGACAGTAAAGGCATCAACAGTAAAGAGGTGGTTATGCAGCTGACTGGGGACTCAGGAACCCTTGCGCATATGACTAACAAGATTTTGGAGGGAAAACCAAAATCAGCCTAGTACTGCTATTGCCAACATCATTATCAATGTTTATCACTCAATAGTAATTAAACTTTTATAGTTCCTGTGAGCCCACTAAGCTGCATTTACATTTTATATAAATCATCTCTGAAACTACAGAATAAGGAAAAAATTTCGTTATGCTCATTTTGTAGGTGAAGAATGTGAGTTTAAATTAGCAATGGAGAAATGAAGAAATTAACCCTTAATCAGACAGCTAACTAGTAGTAGAACAGCAAAGCAATTTCAAGTATATCTGAATGTATAATTTAAATCTATAATCACCACATTATAAATCAATAAAAGATATAAAGAGATTTTTTATTATATGATAGGGATTGTCTTTTGAAATATAATTCCACAAGCAGAAACTCTGATGGAAGTATTTGAAAGATTGAGCAAATAAGTGTTAAACATTTTTTTGTTTTTATTTTTGTTTTTTGGGGGCATCACTGCCCTCTGGTGGTGCGAGTAGGAGGCCCAGCCTTTGCTCCGTGGAGCTGGAAATGAACCTCCATCGCAGTGGGCCGCAGTCCCACGCACAACCACTACACCACTGGGGCTCAACCCAAGTGTTAAACATTTACATTTATCAAAAAACAGGAAAATTTAAAGTGCAATTGATAAAGTTAATAATTGTTGTCATTTAAATGTATACATATATTTTAAAATAATTACAATAGTAATAATAATGGAATCCAAATAGAGATGCATAACATTTTTCTCACACAATTTAGGCAAATATTAAAAGCATAAGGTTTATAACTTTTGATGCTAAAATAACGAGAATGTATCTGACCTTTCATTAATAAAACTTGATGCAAAAAGATGATAGAGCAATATTGTTCAAAAGATAAGGAATTTAATTTTAATAAAATTCCCAGATTCAGCCAAACTGTCATTCAAATGCAAAGAAAAATACAGAAAAGTTTTAGAAAAAGAAGTAAAATATTTAGTACCCACAAGTTTTTAAAGTTTCCAATGAGTTTATCTCAGAAGAAAATAAACACAAGATCAAATGGTGGGGTATAAAATATACCGGAATTCAATCAATTCCTGGAGTCTTTATTTTGGCTATTCCTTTCATTGCAGCTTGAATTTCTTCCTTCAGAATCATTGATTCTTGTTTATCTGCTACCTCCTGAAATAGTGGAATGTTGACTATTTTTTGTTTGTACAGTAGCATTATATTATTTCCATCTTCTTTATATGCCTTCTGTATCACTCAATATTTTGCCTATAGTGTCTCTAATAATTGGAATTGGATGCTGGAATTTTTTCTTGATTTTTCTCAGTTGTGCTCTTCCTTTTGGATTTTCTAATCATATTCGAGTTTGCTTTCTTGAGCTGCCTTTTGCCATTTCCTGTTCATTTCTTTGACACCACCATTTCTTCCGTGTGCTTTCACTCCTCTATGATTAAAAGCAGGAGCCCTGGTGCTGTAGTAGTTAAGTGATGGGCGATCACACCTGTGATCCTCAGTTTGAAACTACCAGCAGCCATGCTGGAGAATGACTAGGCTTTCTACTCGCCTCAAGGGTTACAGGTACATAGGAAGGATTGAGGCAATAAGACCATGATTACCAGCAATTTTGAGAGTTTCTCCTGACATCCACTTCGATCTTTTCTATCTTTCTTGTCTTTAAAAAATTATAAATCATTTTATTGGGGGATCATACAACTCTTATCATAACCCATCCATCCATCCATTGTATCAAGAACATTTGTACATATGTTGCCATCATAGTTTTCAAAACCTTATCTTTCTACTAGTGCTCTTGATATCAGCTCCTCATTTTCCCTCCTTCCTCCTCCTTCCTCCTTCCTCCTTTCTGTTTTTTTTTTTTGATTGGGCTAACTTTTTTGGAATTGAGTGTTAGGTGGTATCTCATAGTTGTTTTAATTTCCATGTCCCAGGGGGATAATGATCAGAAGCACTTCCTAACATTTTTATTGGCCATTCAGACTCTATCCCTTGTGAAGCTTCAATTCAGGTTTTTTTGCCCACCTCCTCAGTGGATCATTCTGTTCTATTTTTTTCTTATTGTAGGCTTCCAGAGATTTGTAGATTTTATTAATAAGCCCTTTGTCTGATATGTCATTGCTAAATATATTTTCCCAACCTATTGGCTCTCTTATGACTCTCTTGAACTCTTTATATGTGCACAGGCATTTTACCTTTAGTATGTCTCGCTTGTCTATTTTAGCTCCCTCTGTGTATGTATCTTTCTTTATTTCTAGTATCCCATGTATTTATTACCTGCACCAAAATTCTTAGGTTTGATCCAATTCTCTCACTGAGGTTCCTAATCATTTGGGGTTTTACCTTGAGGTCAGTGTTCCACCTTGAATTTGTTCTTGTGTATGAAGTGGGGTAAGGGAATTGTTTCATTTTTCTGCAGGGAGTTACACATTTTTTCCAGGGCCATTTATTAAAGATGGCATCCTTTTTCCATTGGTTGTTCTTTGAGCCCTTCTCAAAGATCACTGTCTGTATGCTGCTGATTTTCTTTCTGGATTTTCTGTTCCTATCCATTGGTCCATGTATTTAACATTATAACAGTACTATTCTGTTGTGACTACTGTGGCTGTATAATAAGTTTTAAAGTCAGGTAATAAAAGTCCTCCAGCTTCATTCTTCTTGGGGCATATTTTTTTGCTAATTCTGGGTTTTTTCTCTTTTCACAGACCCTGATGGGATATCCAACTCAAGCAATGCAAGGAAACACAGTGCAGCAGTTCTAAGCTTGACCTATGTATACACCAGCAGCCTGGCAAAGCAGGTCTGGAAGGAGCTTCAGATTTTAGCGACATGATGATCCAGGGGCTGGCTTGTCCAAAAGGTAGTGTAGCTCAGAGCTTGAGACAGAGAACTAGCTAAAGCAGCAGTATGCTCCATCACACTCTGATCACCAGAGAGCAAAGCGGAGGTGGGGGTGGGGGGAGACTTGCAAAGCCATTTGTCTCTTTGCCCTTCAATGAAACTAAAACCTGATTAATTCCACATGGTCCTATTGGCTAGGTTGGCACAAAAAAACTAATTATGACAGAAGGCCTCTTTTAGTTTCTTGTAATAATGTTCTATAGTTTTTCATCAGAGAGATATTTTGGTTTTATTGTTAGGTACATCCCCAGAGATCTCAATTTACACTTGGCTATGGTGAAGGGTACTACCTTCTTGATCTGCTTTTCTGTGATCTCATCCAATGTATATAGCAATCCATTTGACTTCTGTTTGTATCCTGCCATATTCCTCTACCAAATTCCTGTCTTGCTTCCAGCATTCCTATTGTGGTGTTTTTTTGGGGGTGTTCAATATATAGAATCATCTCAAAATTATGATAGTTTACTTCTGCTTTCCCACATGAATATCTTCGATTTACTTCCATTGACTTATGTTATTAGCTAGGATTTTCTGGATGCTGTTGAGTAGTGGGGACGAGGGGCATTCTTGTATGCTTCCTTTTCCTTTCTTTCTATTTGTGAACCAAGTGGTTTTTCTGAAGGACAGAAGTCTCAGGCTTTACAGTAAACTGAACATAGAACTGTAACCACCCTCCCCCATGTGGCGACCTTGTAACCACCCTCCCCCATGTGGTGACCTGGCCAATTGGGGGTGGGGGGGAGTTGTAGAAGGGGAGAGAGAGAGAGAGAGAGAGAGAGAGAGAGAGAGAGAGAGAGAGAGAGAGAGAGATGCACACAAGCAAAGGAACAGCAGGAAAGATAGCTCCCTCTTTTAATTGAGTTGTTTTCATCTTTTCATCATTGATTATAACACTGGCTATGGCTTTTTCAGATATAGCTTGTATATATTGAAGTTATTTCCTTTCAATCCTATCTTATTGAGTTTCTTAAGCAGGAATCAGTGTTGAATGCTGTCAAATGCTTTTCCTACATCTGTTAATATTATTGTATGATTCTTGTCTTTTTATTGTCAATGTGATTAAAAACTGTAATGGATTTACAGATATTGAACCATTCCTACATTCCACATCTGAATCCACTTGGTCATAATGAATTGTTTATTTTATATACATTTGTTGCATTCTATTGGCCAAATTTTTGTTAGGGAAATTTGCATCAATGTTCATTGGTGATATTTGCCGGTAGTACTCTATTCTTGCCCAATATTGGTATCAGTTTTATACCAGCTTCATAGAATGTGTTTGTGAGTTTGCCGGCCTTCTCTATGCTCTGAAAGAGCTGCTGTAGAATTGACGTCAGTTCTTCCTTCAGTGATTAGTAGAACTATCCAGGGAAGGCATCTGGGATGGGAAATTTTTTAGTTGGTAGTTCCTTGGTAGTTTATCTATTTCTTCTTTTGCAATGATTCTTTTGAGGTTCTTGACATCTATATAGGATAGTCTGGAGAGGCACTGTTTTTCTACATATTTGTCCTTCTCTTCCAAGTTGTTGTATTCCTGGGAGTACAGACATTCATAGTACTTGGTTAGGAGTCATTCAATTTCACTAGTGTCTGTTGTAATTTGCCCTGTTTAATTCCTCATCCAGGTTACTGCTCTCTGCTCCTTCCTATATTTGGTTAGGTTTTCCCACGGATTGTCAATTCTATTAAACATTTCAAAGAACGAATTTTTTACTGTGTTGATTTTTACATTGTTTTCTTGTTTCCCATTTTTACTTATCTCCACAATAATTTTTAATGTTTCTTTTCTTTTGGTTTTAGAGGAAGTATTCTGTTACTCTGTTCTAATTCCTAGAGGTTTGTGATAGAAGGGCCATAATCATCTCTCCCCTCTTAACATATTCATTTATTGCTGTCATACATCCTCTGATAACTGCCTTTACTGCATCCCATAGGTTTTGATATATTTTATTCTCATTCTCATTCATTTATAAAAACTTCCTAATTTCACCTATAATTTGGGCCAGTATCCACTCCTTTTGAAAAGAAAAAGCTGTTCATCCTCCAAGTATCTGCCCTTCGTTTTTTATATATATTTCCTTTATTGATTTTCAGCTTCATTGGAAGTGTGGGCAAAGAAGGAAGCCTGAGTGACCGCGATATGTTTGAATTTACTGAACCTTGACGTGTGTCTCCACATGTGGTCTAATTTCTATTATGTGCCATGTGCACTTGAAAAGAATATGAATGTTTTTGTACTAAGTTGGAGGACTTTAGATATGTCCATCAGGTCAGGTTGCCTGATTGTAGAGTTAAGTTTCCTAGCTTTCTAGTTGAACTTCTTTCTCACTGTTCTATCTTTCTCAGAGCGGTGCATTGAAATTAACTACTATGATTCTTAAGCCTGTGATTACCTTTTTCATCATTTGAAAGATTTGATTAATGAATTTCATGGAACTCTCATTGGATATATATTAATATTTGTTTTGTAATATTTATATTTATTTTATAATGTTTATATACATATTTATTATATGTTCTATATAATATACATTAAAAGACAGATATTTATATAAATATTTTAAATAAGATAAATATAATTTTATAATTATAATTGTATAATTGTATAATTATAAAATTATATTTATTTATATAGTATATTTATATGTTATATAAATAATATAAAATATGTTTATATGATATATAAATATATTATAGATATAATACATATACATCATACAAATATATCTATATAATGTATTCTATAAATTGTGTATTATATAAATTATATAACCATATATTATATAATATATAAATGCATAAGATATATTTCTATATTATATGTGTGTGTAATGTTCATTGACTCTTGATCTACTGATCCCTTGAGCATTGGATAAGGCCTATCTTTATCTCTTTTTATGACTTGCATCTTGAGGTCAATTTTTTCAAACATTGCCATTTGATTGGTATATTCCCCCCAGCCTTTAGTTCTTAAATTATTTTTGTCTGTGAGTCTAAAATGTGTCTCTTTCAAACAAAAGATTGATGGATTTTGTTTCTCTATCCAGTGTGCTAGCCTTTGTATTTAATGGGTGGATCCAGACTATTGACATTCACAGTTATTCTATCTATCTGTGGATTCTCTGTTGTCATCTTCTATTTTTTATGTTAGGTGTTTTCCTACCTCCGTCCTAAGAAGTGTGTTTTGTATTTTGGGGTTGGGTGTGGGAAGTGGCATTCATTCTTCGTTTCTTTTCGCCATGGGGTGAATGTCATTGATAGTGTTGTGCTATGTGGTGGTCTCGTGTTTGTGTTCTATACATGTTGGCCTTCTGTCCAAAGTGAGTTAGTAAGTTTTTTTGTAGTGCTTGGTTTCTTTTAACATATCTTCTGAATCTTTCCTTGTCTGGGAAAAATCTTACCGATCCATCTAATTTTGATTGATAATTTGGTGGCATAGAGGATTCTTGGGTTGCTGTTATTCTTTCACCTTTTAAAGATGCTACTCTACTTTCTCCTTTTCTTAATTATATTCGATCATAAGTGTGAGCATATTTTTATCTGAGTACTCAGAGATGACTGCCTTTTTTCTCTAGCTGCTCTTAAAATTCTCTCCTTTTTCTCAAAGTTGGATAATATGACTACTACATGCCTTGCTGAATTCTTCCTGGAGTTCAGTCTAATTTGGTGTCTTCTCTGCTTCCTTAAATATTGTTGGACACTCATTCATTAAATTGGGGAAGTTTTCTTCCAGGAATTTCCTCAACATTTTGGCTGTAGTTTGTTGGGATAACCATTTATTTGAATGCTGCTCTTCTTCATATCACCACTTATTGTCCTTAGGTTTTCATCAGCTTCTTTGATTATCTTGTTTGATCGCCTTTCCCATTAGCTGAAATCTGCTTGATTATCTTTAAGATTACTGATATGTTTCTCCACTTCTTGTCTGCTGGTGAGGCCTCTGACAGTGTTCTTTGATTCCTCTGCCTCATACCTTAGCTCTCACATTTCTCTTTGGTATGTGGTAATTTTATCTACTTCAGAAGGTTTCTGTATTGATTCCTTCATATTCTGTAAGACTCTCAATGGCATTCTGAAGATTTCTCTCTGTGCTAGTTCGACATCTGCTTTGTCTATGAATGTTGTTAGGTTTAGGTCCTCCACCAACATTGCAATTTGTTTTTCTTGCTTTCTTCTAGAGGTTGCTGTTTTGGGTAATTTGTCTGCATGCCATTTTGGTGGAGCTCAGCTCCATTTCCCCAGGTATCTAGAAGCCCTGAAGTATCTCTCTGGGAGACTAGTAAGAATGATTCTAAGGACTACCTGTAATGGTGATTAGGGAACAGGCTGCTTCTCCATATCACTAGGGTTTGGCTCCATCACTAGACAGCTGAGTTACCAATTTAGAGGACAAATCTGGTAACCCGCATGGCAGGACACTCGGGGGCACCTAGGATGGTGCTGTGCAGGCTGATAGCATGGGAAGCTGTGACAACATGGGGGCTTGTGGTGGTGGGAAGCCACAGACAGCTGACAGTGGGTATGGACTGTAGGCAAGCTGTACAGATGAGCAATGACTGACAGATGTCCTGCTCAGGCCCACAAACAGGCAGGGCTTGTCCGCAGTGAAGAGTGGTGGGTTTATGGTGGTCAGTAGCTAACTGTGGTGGGAATCATGGCACTGGGCCACAGTTCACCAGAGGTTGGCAATGCAAAGAGTTGAGGTGTCAGATGCAGATTAGTGTCATAAAGGAGGTCAGCCCTTGGGTTGGAGCTGTCCTCTGGGGTGCTGCGAGGCTTAATTATATATCCCAGACCCTCCACTCTGTTTCCCAGTCACCAAGCTCAACAATCGCCTCAAAGGTCCCAGCTGGACCCCTTTACCTCACTGCTGTCTAGCCAGAAGACTTTGTATTACAGTATTTTCGAGAGTGTGCTGCACCACGATCATAAACCACTCTAGCCTTGGTGGCATAGTGGTCATTCATTGAACTGCTAAACTAGGATAAGTCGTTCTAAACCACTAGCTACTCTGAGGGAGAAAGAAGAGGCTTTCTACTCCTGTAAAGAGTTCCAGCCTCAGAAATCCACTGGACCCATTCTCAACTGTTCCATAGGGTCCCTATGGGTTAGAATCCACTAGTAACAGTAAGTTTGATTTTTGAGAGTTTTTTATTTTTCTTTATTGTGATGCTTGTTTGCTTTCATTTATTTTTCCTTCATCAAGATATTCTTGAAATATTTATGCAGTTCAAATAAGGAGCCCTGGTTGTGTAGTGGATCAGTGTTGCACTGCAACACTGTTCAAAGTTACAATTTCAAAACTACCAGAAGCTTCTCAGAAGAAACACTGAGATTTCAATTTCTGTAAGCATTTATAGTCTCAGAAACCCACATGTGGTTGTTATGAGTCAGTACTTACTTGATGGCTCTGAGTGTGATGTTTTGGATTTGATCAGATCAAAAGAGTTCAACAAGAGTAAAACTAGAGCTTGTGGACTTGAAAAAATATCTTTAACAATGACACAATAGATATGGGACTGCTTACTACAATGTACCGTATTGTTCAGCACTTGAATCAAAAAAAAGTAATCCAACTAAAAGGGGAACAGGGTACATGAGTCTACAATTCATAAGGGACACGATTGTGAGGAAATGCTAACAATTGCTAGCCGTCCTGAAGGTGAAAATCAAAACAAAGTTGTGGTATGACCTTTTACAGAAAATGAAAGCCAATTTTAAACAAATAAAAAATCCCAAAGAACAACACAGACCGGAGAGGTAGAGAGAGATTTGAACTCTTACACAATGGTGGTAGTACTATAAATATGTATAATCATTATGGAAAGTGGCAAGGCTATACCTAACACAACTGGAAATAGAAATCCAAAACAATCCAGCAACTGTTGAGACTATATACCTCAAAGAAATAAGAGAGACAGAACATGAGCAGACATATGTCTGCTCATATTCATTGCAAAACAGTTCACTATCGGAAGATGTTGGGAATAGCCCATATGCTCTTAAGTAGAAGAATGGATAAAGAAACTCTGGTAAATACACACAGTGGAATATTATGCATCCCTATAAAATATTAGTGTAACCACGAAGCACATCATGACATGGACAGATCTGGAAACCCTTATGCTGAGCGAAGCTAATCAATTAGAATAGGACAACCATTGCATGAGTCCACTACTATAAGGATAATCACCAAAAGTAAGGCAGGCTTCTGCTCTCAGGTCAGCTAATGTTCCAATCTGGTCTCTCAAGAGCAGTAGAGAACTTGCCTAGCTCCCATTAACGATATACCCCAACACTTTATTTGTATATCTTAATACTACTTCTACAAAGAGACATCACCCCAACTGGTTCAGTTTTAAAAGATGAAGGTAAGATCATTCAGTTGCAATAAATACAACATTGTGCTAATCAATCGACACTCCTATCAGAGTGGTAAGGAAATTTTACTGGAAATTCATGTCATGGTGGGAAAATTGGGACATGTATATCTCAGAGAAGGAAATTATATCTTTCTTGGTTGGTAAACTGGAAAAAGTAGCCTCTCATTTGAAATAAATAGAATCCAACAGCTTAGACCTTATTTCTAAACAGACCATGATGACTCCAGTAGAGTGCTTTAAATTATTTATTTTTGAGGTGCACAACATCTTTCTAGGCCAAATCAGACTGATTCAATGTGGAAACTCCAATAAATGAACTTAGCATTACCTCAACCTCACCAGTAGCAGATATAAGAAACTTACATGTACCCTAGATTTAAGGGAAAAAGGCCATAATGTGAGAAGATGAAATTGACTACTATATTCAAGTTATGCATTTGGAACTCATTAGACTTCAGTATATATACCTCTTGCTTTGAGACTGCCAAATGAATGGTGATCAAAGAGCATCATATGTTTACTATTTTAATGCCCTACTTGCCCTTTATTATGACGTGAATCTCTTAGGCATGATTCTGTCTTCTTAAATAAAATCTTGAAATTTTTGTCATATTACCAACCTCCATTGTTTGTATAAATAGTGTACAGTCACTTAAGACTTTTGTGTTAGGCTGTGTTGACTAGAGAAACAAATTCTGTGACAGTCATATATGTATAAGAAAGAGCACTATATTAAGAAGCAATTGTCTATCAGAAAAACATCTCAACTCAGTAAAGCTCAAATCCGTAAGTCCAAAACAAGTCCATAAGTTCATCTTCAGAATCACACAGACACATACAATAATGTAGAATGCAGGAAGATCACAGGTTGGTGGGTGAAAAGTTGTGTGAACCCAATGGTGGTGGATGCTTCTCTAGGGCTCTGGCAGGTCTCAGAGTGGATTGGTCGCATGAGGGTAAAGACACAGAGAGGGGGAGTTTCCCAGGATTCTCCTTATGAGATGCTCACATCCACAAAAAGGTACCATCAGGCTGTAACCTGATTGATAGGTAGACTACAACCCTACACTTTTATATGTCCAAGTTGACATGAAACTATGTAGCTTATGTAACTTTAATCTTTACAAGTAGACAATTCACATATTGCTGATCTGAAAGCAATTATTTATACTAAATGAGGTGTCATAGTCCAATGAAAAAAAAACACCAGTCTGTCTGATCCAGAGATTGTAAATAATAAAATCCAATTTAGAACTTAAATTGCAAACAGCCAGTTTTCAGAATATTATAGATTACAATGGAAGCCATATCTACCAGCTATGGTCTCGATATGGATTAAACCTCCAGTGAATCTCCTCTGACCATTGTCAAGAGATGTGAGTAGACTTGTTAGCACATAGAGGTCATTGTAAGGTTGACTATGGCAGATGATATTAAATTAAAATTCAATACTTTATCATTTGATCTCCTTTTTGACCCATTGAAATTTGTTGCAGTTTTTAAAAAATTGCTGCTTTCCTTTTATTAACTGTTTTGCTACATTTTGTTTAGTCAATGTTGTTAAGAATTATGTTTGCTTCATTCTGGCCACAACCTCTTCAGACTTTCCGGTAATGTACCATGGGTAGATCCCAAGTATGATTTTCTGGAAGAAAATGCTACATATTCTTCTAGCTCAGCCACTGATGCCTCCAGGCAGACATCTATTATTTTTATTTTGGCTTTTCTACACATTTTTGTAGAGGATTATATAAATAATATTCCAATAAAATTATTTTTTAAATAATGAAGGGCAGCAGGCAGGAGTAACCGAAGAAGCAGTGCAGCTACAGCAGAAAAAGGGGACCACCTCCCCAACATGGAATAGGGAAGTGTTGCCGCTTCTCGGGACTCCAAAGGTGACCTGGAGCACCAAGAGAAAGACCTTCAGCTTGTCTTTTAGGAAAGGAGTATCACTAAAAGGATTGTCCACCCAGAATGACTTTGGTGACTAGATTAGAGGTGGTTGCAACCATCAGGAAGGACCTCAGTCCAGATCCCTTCATTTGTCCCACCATGAACAATCTGCCCATCATCAAACAAGAGGCAATCCTGGAGGCCAGCATGTATGGATATTGTGAACAAGTGGAATTCATGCCTCCCTTTATCCAGGGCACCACAGTGCTCAGCAGAGTCATCATCGTTGACTTAGCGGAAAGTAATTGGTTTGCTGAACTCCTGATTTCCAATTTCCAATTCCCTGTTCAAAAACAGAATCCTTTCCTAAGGAACATCGAGAATTTTATTTTGAAAGGTTTACAGCAACTGCATCTCCTCTTTCTGAATAATTTAAACTTTTTTCAGACAAGCTAGAAAGTGATGGAATGCTACAAAAATGCTTAGAAAAGCTAAAAGAAGAATAATTAGACTTCTGTTTGGAGGCAACAGAAGTTGCCTTAGATGAAAGCATATGTAGCATCCAACGCCCCCACCCCGCCCCAGAAAATCATACTTTGGATCTACTCTTGGTATATTACCAGAGAAAGGCTGAAGAGATTGTATCCAGAAAGTCAACTGAAGACAAAACTATTGAAATAGAACCTACAACATACTTTGCGTCATCCCAGAATGAAGATCTGAATACAATGCCAGACGATCAGAAAATATTACAGAACTAGGATAAGGTCTTTGATTGTATGGAGTGATCGACAACCCTCAGGGACCAGTGAAGCAGCTGCATAAATTTATGGATGAAAATAGCCAGTTTCCCCAGAAGGTGTGAGTAAAACTTTGGAAAGGAAGCGTGCAAAAATTAAATTCCTCACCAGCGTGTAATCTGTTCAAGGTTTAGCTGGAAGATTAGCGTACCACACATTGTCCTGGATTTTGCCAGTGACCCTGTCATGTTTTTTATGATAAGGCACTCAAGATGAAATGGAAAACCCTGACCATTCAGATACCTGGCAACCTAAGCTTATGTATCTCTGACTGTCAATCATATGCTTTTACCTTTGATGCTTATATAAGAGTGCAGAATTGATGCATTCCAAAAGAGCATTATTACCCTTAAAGGTAGTTTCCATGGAAGCGTAGACTTTCCATGAATACTCTGGACATTTTTCTCATTGATAGCCAGGCACCATCTGCTTTCTTTACTACATTTTGCAGCAGCATCATTATCTTCTATGATTACTTTTTGTAGAAAAAGATTTATTTTTAGATCAATAAAGTGAGGATGATGAAGTTTTGTCTCAGATATTTTAGGCATGTTATCAGGAAATGCTTCTACCTGGAGAAGGCCATACTTTGTGAAGTAGAGGGTAATCAAAAGAGAAGTAGGTAGTGAGTGAGATGGGTTGACACAGTGACTAAAACAATTAATTCAAACACAGCAAGAACTGTGGTGATAATAAAGGAAATTATGGCACTTAACGACAGCCGAGAATCAAATAAGTTCTAATATCATATTATTTGACTTAACTATATTTCTTTTAAAGCTTATTTAAAAGTTTGTAAAGCAATACAAATTACAATTCTTTTAAAATTTTAAGTGTCATTTGCAAAATCAGAATGTTCAACCACTTAGCAGATAAGAATAGGAGAAAGAAATAGCTAGACAGAAATAAAACTCATGGCCTGCTACAACCACACATCAACTTAATGCAAAATTTCTGCCCTCAACTATGCAAGGCACACAAGTCCATCACATTAACATATTTGTTGAACCATAAGATTCACTTTTTCTCCAAAAGTGGGGGCAAAATGAGGGTGCATCTTATGGTCTGAAAGTGTGGTTCCCCAGAACATTTGTTCATGATCCCACGCACCCACTTACTGTCCACTGCTGTTTGCAGGCTGTGGTTTGCTGTGTGTTTGGGGGAAGACCAGCTCCCTGGAGTCTTGATGTCAATCAGGTCACATGATCAGCACAGCAAACGCCTCCCCTCATTGTTAATGAAAGTGATGATATGCTGTTAAATATTACCATATTTTGTCATAATTTAATGAACATTTTGTTATACTGGTATTATTTGGTTCAGAATATTTTTTTTCTGTTCTAAAACCTTGGTGCGACTTTTGGTCAGGTGCATTTTATGGTCTGAAAAATATGGTATTTATATTTTTTGCAGAATTAGTTGTAACTTTATTTAAATGCTCTATAAGGGCTAAAGCTAGTCTTACAGAATTCTAGAATGGAAGAAAATAGGATATGATGAGTTTTCTAAGTGCATTGCATTGTTGACAGTAGAACTTTTGCATTAAATTGTCTTGCAGTTATAAGTTGAGTAGATGCCTTGAGGTGTGTTTGTAGATAGCCATTTTCCTTTGTTCCCTAACATGGTGGTACAGTTCATTAAAAATTTGTGCTAGTAAATGCACAATTAGTGTTTCAAAACTACTCAAAGCTTAAAAGAGAACAATGAGACAATGTGCAGTTACAAATATTTACACTCCAACCCGCCCCCCCCAGGAGCAGTTGTAGTCTGTCTTATGGGGTAATTGTGAGTCAGAATTTATCTAATAGCAGTGCGTATTTCAATAGTTTAGCAAACCCAATAATTGAATAAATGGGAAATTCAATGATTAACTTCCCAGAGTACAATATATTTTGAAAATTAATTACCTATAATGACACTTAAATATTGTTGACTGGACTCTAACCATATAAATGTCTAAAGATAAAACTTTAATGGTTTAATGAAAATAGAAAAACTTTTAGAAAATTACATTATGAGAACAATTAAGGTGCACCTAACCATTTCCTTTAGTGGTACATTATTTTTAAGCAAAAAAAAGTCATAAATAAAAAAATATATGAGTTAACTTATCTTGGATGTATTCATATTGATTGTATTTTATTTTAAATGAAAATGTAGTTACAAGAATAAGCATATAAGAGGTGAGAAAATAGAAAAGAAGGAATAGAAACAGAATTGGGATGAAAAAGATTTTAGTAAAGATATTATAATGTGGCATTTCATGTCCTTTTGGGATTTCAACAAGTTTTGCATGGTCAAATTCCATTAGGAATCTGGGTCTCTTCCAAGAATATATGTGTCCCTCTCATCTGCCACGGTGCGCTCCCTGTAAGAAAGCCTCACCTCATCTACTGCAATCATAGCAATTTTTTTTTCTAATTACTTGCTCCTTGCTCATTAAAGCATCAACCTGGTTTACATAAATCAAAATCTCTAAATACAGTCCTATTAATCATAAATAGAAAAAGTCAAAGGAGAAAAACATAATCTATAATTCCACAATCTTTAAAGTGATACATTTATCGTTCAAATTTTGATATGTTGCATCGCAACATTCTTACTAGAATATGTATTTGTGCTAATTACATAATCTGTGGTCAATGTGAGACTTATGCATAAAGGAGTGAATTTTAGCCTGCTAATCCGGTCATATCTTGACGATGCGAAGGAGATAAAAAGCTGGATGGAGGCAGGACATGAGCCAATGGATCTTTGTTGATAGCTGGGAGCTGGAGATGGGAGCAGGAGAAGCCATGTGGAAACCCCTAGCAGAATTGAGATGCTTCTGCTGCCACTGAATCCCCAAGATTTTCTACCCTTTGACCTGAAATCGTCCTGCATTCGACATTATTGCATGGCTGCTGCATGAGTCTAAAGAGAAATATATGAACTAGTAGTGAATATATGAGCTCCAACATTGTTCTTCTTGAGGAGTTCTCTGCTAATTCTGGGCTTCTTCCCTCACCATATGAAATTGAGGTCCATTTTACCAATTCTTTGAAGATTATTGGTATTTGATTTGGAATAGAGTTAAATTTATAAAGTGTTTTGGATAAAATTGGCATGTTTGCTATGCTGAACCTTTCAATCAATGAGCATGGAATGTTCTTCCATTTATAGAGATTGCTTTCGATTTCCTGTAGTAATATCTTGTAGTTTTCCTTGAACAGGTCTTTAGGGTTTTTTGTGAAATACATTTCTAGATTTTCAGTTTGTTCTTGGTTACTGTGAAGGGTAATTCCTTCTTGATCTCCCCTTCCATGGTACTGTCCAATGTGCATAGCAAACAAATCAACTTCTGTGTGTTGATCTTGTATCCTACCACTATTTCATATTCCTCTATCACTGTAAGTACTCCCATCGTGGAGCTTTGGGACTTTTCAATGTACAGAATCATGTGGTCTGCAAATATAGATAGTTTCACCTCCTCCGCTCCCATTTGTATACGTTTAATGTCCTTCCATTGTCTTATTTTGTTAGCTAGGATCTCCAGTACAGTATTGAATAGAAGTGGGGACAAGTAACATCTTTATCTGGTCCCCTTTACAGTTGGGATTGTTTTTTGTTTTTTCTCCATTGACTATGATGTTGGATGTTGGCTTTTCAAAGGTAGCTTGTATTAGTTTGAGGAATTTACCTTCCATTCCTTTCTTCGTGAGTGTCTTAATTAGGAATGGGTGTTGGATATTGTCATATGCTTTATCTGCATCTATGGATATTATCATGGGGTTCTTTGACATTTTCTTATCGATGTGGTGTATAACATTGATGTTTTTCAGATGTTAGATTATCCCTGCAGCCATGGGATTAATTTTACCTGGTCATAGTGGATGATATGTTTTATGTACCTTTGCATTCTATTGGCCAGTAGTTTATTAAAGATTTTCATCTATATTCATTTGAGATATCATTCTGTAGTTCTGTATACCTGTGGGTCCTTTGCCCTCTTTGGGTATCAAAGATATGCTGGCTTCATAAAATCAGGTTGGGGGTTTGCTATATTTTCTATGCTCTGGGATTGTTTGTGGAGGATCTGTTTCAACTCTTCCCTAAATGTTTAGTAGAATTTTGGTGTGAAGCCATCTGGCCTGGGGGCTTTCTTTGTTGGTAGGTTCTTGGAAATCCTTTCTGTTCCTTTTTCCCCTATAGTTTTGTTCAGGTTCTTGACCTCTGTCTGAGATAGTCCAGGGAGAGACTATTTTTCCAAGTGTTTATGCATGTCTTCCATGTTTTTGAATTGATTGGAATACAATTCTTATTGATATTTTGTGATTATCTTTTTCATCTCTTTGGATCTGTTGTGATTTCCCCTCTTTTATCCTTCTTACTGGCAATTGATATTATTGGCCCCCTCCTTTCCTTGTTTATATTCGCCAGCATCCTGCCAATTCTGTTGATCAATATTTTGCTGCATTAATCTTTTGCATTGTTCTTTTGTCTTCTCATTGGTTTAGCTCTGCCCTGATTGCTATTATTTTTTGTTTGCTTGCTATTGGAGGGGCTGTTCTGTAGACTATGTTCTAGTTGTTGGGGGGTTTCTGATAATGTATCAGTCATAAGCCTATCTTCTTTTGTCATGTATGCATTTATTGATATCAAGCTACCTCTGATAATTGCCTTTGCAATACCCCATAAACTTTGCTACACCATATTCTTGTTCTGATTAGTTTCTAGAAACTTCCTAACATCCTCTCTAATCTGGACCTGAACCCATTCATATTGTAGAAGATCATTGTTCATCCTCCAATTGATTGCCATTGCTTTTCTGGTCATCCTATTATTAATCTCCAGCTTTATGGCATGGTCATCTGAGAAAAATATCTTAATAATTATGTGTTTGTATTTACTCAGGCCTGATTTGCTTTCCAGCATGTGGTCTATTCTTGAAAATTAGCCATGTGGGCTTGAGAATAATGTGAATTAATTTTGAGTTTGAGTGGCAAACTACAAATATCTGTAAGGTCCAGTTACATCAGTGCATTGCTTAGCTTGATAGCATCTTTGATGAGTTTTTTTTTCCAGTGATTTGCCTTTATCTGATAATGGGGTATTAAAAGAATCTACTAAGATTGTTGAATCTGCTATTTCTTCTTTCATCTTTTTAATAGTTTTGATGAAATTCACTGCTCCATTGTTGGACATGTAAGTATTCAGTACTCTGTTTCCTGGTTTACTGATCCCTTGAGCATTATATAATGCCCCTCCTTATCTCTTTTTATGGTTTGAACCTTGAGATCCATTTTGTCAGATATTAGAATTGCCACCCTTACTTTTTATTAAGTTGCCAATTGCCTGGTATACTTTCTGCCGGCCTTTTATTCTTAGTTTATTTTTTGTCTGTGCACTTAAGAATTGTCTCTTACAGGCAAAATATTTTAGGATTATGTTTTCTGAGCCAATCCTCAAGCCGTTTTCTTTTAATGCTTGAATTGAATTGGAATTCAGAGTAAATTTTCACAATCTATGGACTGATGACTATCATGTCTTACATTTTAGGTGGTTTCCTATGTCCCTTTTTATCAGTGTGCTTTGCTTGTGTGTGTGGGGTGGGGTGGGGCTTCTTTCTTGTCTTTTTGTCCCTCTGATGCCATAATATCTTTGTAATTGTTGGTTGCACATTGGCTTCTGGATACATTTGAGTTATATGGTGGTGTCCTGCTTGTGACTGGTCAAGTCTGATCCTCTGGCTACTACAGTGAGTCATCCAGAATCTTCCACAGGCTCAGGTACCTTGCAGCATATTCTTTGAGTCTTTTCTTATTATTGAAGACCCTTACCTCCCCACCCATTTTAAAGGTTTATTACGACAGGGTAAAGGATTCTTGGGAAGGCATTGTTTTTCCTTTCAGCTTCTAAAATATGTTGTTTCGCCCTCTCCTCCTCTTCCTGATTTCTGCTGGTAGGTCTAAGCATATTCTTTCATGAGTTCATTTGCATGTGACTGTCTTCTTTCCACTGCTGCTCTTAAAAATGTTCTCTTTTTCCTCAAGGCTGGATATTTTTACTTTTATAGGTCTTGGTGAGTTATTCTTGAGGTTTAGTCTAGTTGATGTTCTTTCTGCTTCCTGTATGAGTACCTGATTCTCACTCATTAAGGTGGGAAAGTTTCTTTCAGAAATTCCTTCACTATCTTGGCTGTCGACTTATGTGGTGTGTCCTGCTCTGGTAGACCAATTACTCAATTATTCCTCTTTATAGCATTTTTCATTGATCTCAGGTTATCTTCTGCTTCTTTGCTCTTCTTATCTGACTCTCCTTCTCACTTGCTGAGGTCTGTTCGAGTGTTTTTGAGATCACTGCTCTGGTTCACTGGCTCCTCAAGCCTACTCGTAAATTCTGTAAACTTGTGTGTGGCTTCTGCTACCTTGCCCGTTAGCACTTGTATTTCCCTTTAGTGCGTGGACTTCGTGCCCTCTATTGTGGACTTCATCTCCTCTATCATTACAACCTTATTCTAGTTGCTTCCCTCAGATCCTGTATTACTCCAAGCAGAGTTCTGATTCTTCTATGGGCATCATTAACTCTGCTACTTTGCTTTGTTTCGCTAGTTTTCCTGTTGAGAGTGATGTCTGTTTATTTTTCCTTGATCCTTTTGTAGGTCCCATGTTTCTTGGAGACCAGGGGTTCCTTGGTTTTGTCTATGTGCTATTGTTAAGGATGCTTTCAGGGAGCTGGCTGTGAGCTACTGTAGATGTGGGTCAGGCTATGTGTAGACAGAGTTTCTCAATGGGACAGTGTCCAATGGTGAGGAGGAGTTTCAGTGACTACAATGTGGGCTGGAGCCTATATGTATGCTTCCGGACTACTTTGATCTGGTCTGCCAGGGCACACATAGCAGCCTTTTTCCTTGTTTAATTAAAAAAATTTCTTCTTTTCCCTCCAATTTTTAAAGATGCTTATTAGAAGGCAAAGGGGGAGGAGGCCTCGCTGCCATGGGAGGTAGTGCTGATCTAGGCCGCCAAATCCAGGCTATGTGTGAGGAATGTATATTCTTCTAATCAAGCATGCACTCACCCAGAGATCCCTGTAGACCTGTAGTGCTGATCCCGTTGGCAGAAGTGGTTCTGGTGGGAAGTGAAAGGCAGAAGAGCCTCCTGTGTTGGTAGGAATGGGTTGGGACAGCAAGGTGTGGACCAGCCTGCGAGCAGGCATAAGCAGCTTGGGCTCAGGCAGCAGGTCTGTTGCTGGCTGGAGCAGTAGAGAGTAATCAGGGTTGCCAGCTTGGAGAGCATGCTGCACTGAAACCTCCCAGGTGGGCAGCCAGATTGAAGCTTGTGGAAGCAGGTAGGTCAGTGGGGGCACTGGTGGAGGGGAGGGGCCCAGGAAAAATTGGGGGTAGATTTCCCCCAGTCATAAGTCTCCAAACCAGATACAGGTAGACTGTAGGTCAATTACCATGGCCTTGGGTGAATGGAAAGAGGAATCGAGCCCAGGGGAAGATTGTTGCCAACTGGGGAGAGGGGAACTGCAGGAAAGGGAGATCTCTCTTGGTGGAACACCATGAGTGGGTAGCTGCTGCAGGGAGCCCCATCACAGTTGTGTTTGCCTTGACAGGGCAACTAAGCAACCCCTGGCCTGGAGACCCAGCCTGGGGGTGGGGTGGGTCAATTGCTGCCACATTGGTGACACAATGGGACAGCTCATCCTGATGAGCTGTGATATTACAAGAATCAGATCCTAGATCTCAGGGGCTCTGACTCAGGACAGATGCATGGGCTGGGATTGAGGGGTTGTCCAAGGGTTTCCTCACTCACAAAAATCCTTCCATTAGGCAACCTGGACACTAGAGTTACCTTGCTCGAAGAGTACTCAGTATGTGCTGCTCACTTGGGCATCATCTAGACCTGAATCTTCCCTAGTTCTTTATGAAGCAGTGGTTCTGTGCATTCTTTCCTGTATCATTCAATATTTTCTTCCCATTGAATCTTTCTAGATTGAAGTTCAGCCTTGATTGTTTTCCTGTGGGTTCTTTCAGTTGAGCATTTTTTTTTCTCTTTTGGTTTTTCTAATTCTAGGTCTGCATATTATAGTATTTGCCGTTGTCGCTCGATTGTGTTTTTTTTAACGTTTACTGCCCATCTTTTTGACTGCATCATCTCTTCCATTTGCTTTAGCTATGACTAAAAGCAAGCTTCAGAATCTCATCGCACCTCCATTTTGATCTGTTCCTTCTCTGTCACTTTAATGACCTTTTGTTTTCTTCACAAATGATGTTCTTCCAAATCTCAGCAGGTCTTCTGTTGTTAGTGTTCAGTGGGCAAATCTGGCCTTTACATATTTTCAAAATTTATGTGGGACAGACTCAAGGTTGTATTTTGGCTCTTGTGGACTTGTTTTAAATTTCATCAACTTTATCTTGAAGTTACGTATGAATAATTGATTATCTGTTCCACAGTCAGACCCTGACCCAGTTTTAGCTACTTATATTTAGCATTTTTTAGGACTCATCTGTGGGTAACTGCTAATAGAATTCCCAAGTAATTGTTAATGAGATTCATTGGATTATCATCCTGCTGGGTATCAAATGAGCTTTCTGAGTAGCAAAAGAGGGGCTATTACCCCCAGCAAAAACCAGGAAGAGAATTCATCTTCTGTACTCCCAGATTCCTGTTCAGTGAATCTCCTTGATCCAGAAGACAGTCATGACATCAGGAGTGCAGCAGCAGAACTAGGTGTCATGAGATCATGAGACAGAGTGTTTGACATGTCAGCCTACAAAGTGAGTAAAGATGAATGCTTTAATTTGGGGAAAGGGTTGGATTATAGATTTGGATGCCTTTGAACATTTATTTATTTTGCCGGTTGGGCTTTCTGAACCATGGGAGCAATGTTGCACGCCTTCAAGTTGTGGCTTACTGAAATGAGATGCTGCTGAGGACCTTGCTTCACTGAGCTCTGAAGCATGAGCCTTCTGGTTGAAAGAGAAGAGTGTTATTCTCACTGGACATTTATTAGCAGCTCTCCAAAATTTTGCAACATATCCTGCTGGAATGAAAGTATCCTGATCATCCTCACATGCATGAACTTCCTTAATAAGCCCTTTAATCATAAATATCTTCTGGAAGATCTGTATGAAGATTGCAAAGAATTACAGAATCTAAATGAAACAGAATGTAATTTGAGACAGAACGCAATGGCTAAACATGTTGTTGCTGTGTTCTAAGAAGTTGATGTCAACTCATTATGACTGCATAGCACAGACTAACTTCCCCATAGAGTTCTTTGGGTTATAATATGATAGTGGATTATGCTTTAAGTTACTAACCACTAGGTAAGCTGTTCAAGCTACTAGGTGCACTGATGGAGGAAAATGAGGCTTCCTGCTCCCCGTAAGATTTACAGCCTTCAAAACTGAAATTGACAGTTCTACTTTGTCATGTGGGGTTGCTATGTGTCAGAATCAACTCAATGACAGTCTTTTTTCCCCATAACCTCTTTACAAAAGATGCATTTAGTACACTGGGAACCAGTACTCCAAATTGTTCAATTTGTTCATTTGAGGTAGGAGGGATAAAAAGAAATGGAAAAACTATGAAATAAAAAAATATCAGTAGTTGACAGCCATTTGAAGAGGTAGAGTATGTTCAATTATCAATTGTCTTGAAGGAGGAGGCAACTGGCTCTTTCACCACAATGGTGTACATCTCCTTTCCAGCCATTGGTCACCAGAAAGCTATTGAAATGGCTGATGAATGCAAATGTCGCACCTTTTATGAGAGGCAAATGGCCACAGATGGTGCCTGCTGAGGTGCTGAGTGAGGAATGGAAGGCTTATGATGTAAGCATCAGTATTGGAAGCAAGAACAGCTTTCCCTTGAAGCAATATGTCTTGATCTATGGCCACGTGTGTCTGCTTCTGAGTAAGGGCACACATTACAGGCCAAGAACAGGGTAGATGAAGCACAAATCTATCTGGGGTTGCATTGTGGACACCAAGCTGAGCATTCTCACAATGTTATTGTTAACAACAAGAAAAAGGTCAGGAACGAGTTATCCCAAGACTGATTGATACAAATATATTTCATGGCCTAGGGGTCCAAAAGAGTGAGAAGAATCTGCAAACTCTTCACTATCTCTAAAGATGACGTTTGCCAGTATGTTGTGAGAAAGTCCCTGAACAAAGACTGCAAAAACTGAGGACCAAAGTGTGCAAGATTAAGTGCTTTGTGTCTCCGAGTGTCCTGCTGCACAAACACTGGCTCATTGTCCTGAAGAAACAGTGCATCAAACACGACAATGAGGAGGGTGCTGAATACGGCACACTTTCAACCAAGAGAATGAAAGAAAAACATCAGGAACAAGATGCAAAGAGATGGAGGCTGTCCTCTCTGAGAGTTCCTACTTTTAAGTCTGAGTACAGTCAAAAATAAATTAGATTTCTAAGAACCTTGATAATGAGCTCATCTACTTAAAAAAGTTGCATTGAAAGAAAATCCCAAGCTTCATGGAAGACGTTAGCAAAATCAAGGCTTCAAAAGTGGATGGAATGCTAGTAAAAATGTTTCAACATGCTGCTGAAACACTGGAAAGCAATCATTCATCCATGCCAAGAAGATTGGGACACATTAGCTGGCCAAATGACTGAAAACATTCCATATTAGTGTTAGTTCCTTAGAAAGATAACCCAAGAAATTGTGGAACTTTTTGAATAGTGTCATTAATAGTACACACAAACAAAATTTTGCTAAAGATCATTCAAGAAATGTTACAGTAGTACATTGACAAGGCGCTACCTGAAATTCAAGCCAGATTCACAAGAGGACATTGAAAAAGGGATGGCATTACTGATCTCAGATGGATCTAGGTTGAAAACAGAGACTACCCACCAAAATATGTCTTTTTTTAATTGACTATGTAAAAACATTTGACATGTATATCATAACAAACTACAAGTAGCACTGAGAAGAATGGGGATTCCAGAACACTTTGTTGTGTTCATTTGAAACATATACATAGAGCAAGAAGCAATTTTTCAAACCAAACAAGGAAATGCTGAATGTTTTAAAATCAGTAAAGGTGTATGTCATGGTTGTGTTCCCACTCCAAACTTATTTAATCTTTAAATTGAGCACATAATCCAAGAAGCTGGACTATAAGCATTAGAATGTAGCATCAGGATTGGAGAAAAGCTTATTAACAACCTATATTATACAGATAATATAACCTTCCTTTCCATTGGTGAGGACAAGAAGCACTCGCTGATAAAGACCAAGAACTTCAGCCATCAGTATGGACTACAAATCAATGTAAAAAAGACAGAACACTTACAAGTGGGCCAATAGGTAACATCATGATACACGGAAAAGAGATTGAAGCTGTCAAAGATATAATCTTGCTTGGATCCACAACAATATTCGTGGAAGCAGTCAAGAAATCAAATTAGGCATTTTATTGTTTCTAGGAGGTAAGGTGGGTATTAACTGAGAAGGGGAAATAAGGAAGTTTCATGGGTGACAGTATGTACTCTATATTGATAGTAGTTTAGCTTATTCAAAGCCACCCTCCTGGATTAGAAGGTGCTAGGACTATGGTAATTACTTATTCTGGTGTCAATTTGAATATTGAGAGTGTAGGGGTGGAGTCTAGCCTGTCAATAAGGATATAGTTAATGAGGCCTCTGTGGGGGTGTGGCCTTCTCCTGAAGATTCTGGGAACCCCTGTATTCCTCCGTGGAGGCAGGAAACTCTCACTCTCTCTCTCAATGGATTCCTTTGGAGGCTTCCCTGTGGAGAAGACACAAAGAGAGAGCTGTTGGAAACAGAACTCCGAAGCCACAGAAGTGACATGGAGACCACTACAAGTACTGAGATGCTTATAATGCCACTGGGACAACCAGACTTTCCAACCACTGAACTTTGATCTTCCTGCATTCAGAGTCATTGCAAGTGTTGAGTGAGTCTGAAGAGGATGTCGTAGGCTGATAGCACACATATGGGCTAATATCAGACTTATGGACTTGATCTGGACTGGACTGGGATGTTTTCTCAATATTCAATTGCTTTTGTATATAAAACTTTTTCTTAGGCATATGATGGTCTATGGTTTTGTTTCTCTAGTCTACCCAGACTAACACATGGACTCAGCAAGAAGACATAGTTTGATAGAGAATTGGAATGCTATATAAATAGGAGAAGATAAAGGCATGAGGTGCTTTCTTTCATGAGTGTGTGCTCATACTCAAAATTAGGGAAAAAAGGTATGGCAGTCATGTGCTTATGTTAATTTTATGATTGAGACGTAGGGGTGGAGTCTAGTCTGTTAATCTGGAGATAGGCAATGAGTAGCCAATGAGGTCTCTGTGTGGGCATGGCTTTCTCCTGAGACATCTGGGAAATCTTGTGATATTTTCTTCTCGAAGATGAGAGGCTATCTCCCCAGTTGTTGAGAGTAAGTCTCAGAGACAATGAATCATGGACAAGACAAGATGGCAGTGTCCGAGAAGCTGGAGGAGCCAGCGGAGAGACCATACGGCTTTGCCTTGATGGAGTCAGACCTCTGAAACTGAGGCGCCACATGGAGACCTCTGCCAGTGATGATTTGCTTCTGCTGTTGATGGACCCTGAACCCTGGAAGCAAGGAGCCATGTGTGGCAGTCATGTGCTTATGTTAATTTTATGATTGAAATGCAGGGGTGGAGTCTAGCCTGTTAATCTGGAGATAGCCATTGAGTAGCCAATGAGGCCTCCGTGTGGGCATGGCTTTCTCCTGAGACTTCTGGGAAATATTGCGATATTTCCCTCGTGAAGATGAGAAGCTATCTTCCCAGTTGTTGGGAGTTAGTCTCAGAGACGATGAATCATGGACAAGACAAGATGGCAGTGTCTGAGAAGCTAGAGGAGCTGGCAGAGAGACCACACGGCTTTGGCCTGATGGAGCCAGACCTCTGAAGCTGGAGTGGCCACATGGAGACCTCTGCCAGTGATGAGTTGCTTTTGCTGTTGATGAACCCAGAGGTTTGGAAGTGAGGAGCCATATGGAGACCCCTGCCAGCATCAGTATTCTGCACCCACTGATCTGGATCTGTGACTTCGTGAGTCGGAAGCAGACTTTATAGACTGATTTCGGGCATATGGGTTAATATCGGACTTATGACATTGAACTGGACTGGGCTCAATGTCCTGTTCCTCTTGTATATAAACCTTCTCCCTATATCCATATGCGAGTCTATGAAATTTGTTCCTCTAGCCTACCCGGACTAACACAAAAGGGAAGATCACCACTGAACAAATATTGACTTTTCTTGGGAATAGGATGGAAGAGGGTATAGAGATGGGGAAGAGGAGGTATTGGAGAATGTTGCTTCCCCATATCTTCTGAAATTGACTTTTTTCCTGTCAGATGCTTCATTCTAAGAACAGGGGATGCAGCTATCAAGGTCAGAAGAAGTGTTATCCGAGCAAAAGACTCTAAGCAAATTTCTGAACCTGTATGCCAGAATTCCCAAGGGCCTGATGAGAAGGAATGTACATTCTTCTTATTTGTCAAAATTAGGATTGAGTGTGAAAAGTGTCATAATCTGCAGTGATAAAGATAGTGTGTTATACAGGGTTCTCCAGGGAAATAAAACCATGACTCTGGTAATTCTCTATGTATTTATATAGGTAGAAGAATATCTAACATAAGAAATAAACAGTTCACTAATCTATAAAGCAGTACAAATTGCTGTGTACAACTCTCTTTCCTGAGACAGCTAGTAGACTGGCAGTCCTTCGAGTCTTGAGAGCCACTGAGACTCTGTAGAGTATCTCAGGCTATTGAGCCACAAGCAGAAAACAGCAAAGCAGGTCACCAACAGCCAGTCAGATGAGAGTCCGACAGTCCCCAGCTCAAGAGATGTATATTCCAGGAGCATGGTGAAGCAGCACCTGAAGGAAACTCAGCTCACAGCCACATAGTTCACGGATTAGGTGTCCCACAGGTAGTGTCACTTGGACATTGAGGCACAGGATGAACAAGTTAGTCGGCTGGTCCAAAGATCTAAGAGCAAGAGAGCAAGGGCGGGACTCGCAGAGCCATTTCTATATCCGCCCTTCAATTGATCTTATGTGTGTTCATTGGCCATGTTGTCACAACAGACATGCCTATCTTCTTTGGCCATGTTGGCACAACAAACTTACACATCAGAGATAGTATACTAGTCTTGTACCTCTGTAACCCCACCCAGCATGAATAGGGATGGACCGAGGTAATAGTACTTGGTAGATTGGTGGTGCTACCAATAATCTGAACTGGCATGGCTGCTTAGTCTGATGTTTTTTCCCAAATATTGGAAAAGCTCAGATAAAAATTACTGAAAAATGGAGGGGAAGGTAAATTCATAGATGAAGGCAAAGAAATGAATAAGTGGGTTATACAGCTGGTAAAATCTAACATTATTCTTATTCCTTAAGAGAACTTAGGGCAATGAAATAATCTTCTTTCAGTTAAATTGTGAATGTATTAACAACTAGAAAATCCAGGAGGTAGTCTGAATTATAGCCAACTAATATGATCCTTCTTTCCATAATTCATTTTGTTATGTATTATAATTACAGACCCTATGATTGTGCTATAATTCCATTTTGGAGGGTGTTCTTAGTTGTAGTATTGAACAAGATTAAGGTGTGATTAATATCTGACTTTAGTATTTTGTTGGGAGCATCTTTAAAATCTATTAGAAGATGTGAATAAAGAAACCATCCTTTTTATTTTCCCTTGTGGATATTATCCGCAAAGGGGGGGGGAAGAAACACACACACACACACACACACACACACTAAAGCCATTCTCTATTCCTGACTGAGCTTTGGTAGAAGAAAGAACATTTGCTTTGACGCTTGAGCATTTTTGGCTTTTGGTTCCTGACTCTTAATTTGGATTGCCCCTGCCTGATGTTCACATTTGAGACTTCACATCAACCACAATCACCAGCAACATTTTTTTAAGTTTTCTGTGAGATTTTACAGAGAATATCAGAGTGCAGTGGCATGAGGGAATATGCAAAAGGTAGGAGCTGAGGAAATGGAATGGGATAATATGTTGGGAGAGGTGAACATTTGGGGCATATTTAAACTCCAACTTCTTGTGACTAATCTGATATTAATTATTCTAAAAGTATTTATTGCCAAACATTCATGCCCTATATTTGGGTCAAAAGAGATATTTAAAGATTTATCTTGAAGTATTATGCTGTCTGTGATAGGATCAGATCTATCTATACACCTACAAGAAAGTTCTGTGAATACAACTGTGATGGTTAGAGTTTATGTCAACTATATATGCCTGAGTGAAGGTAGTGGTGGAGTCCAACCTATAAACCATATGCAACCTTATGACAACTCCTTGGGGGTTATATAAGAAATAGATCCTGGGTCGAGAATAATTGTGTTTTGTCCCTCCACTTTCTGCTGAATTTGGATCCTGTGCCTGGTTTGTTGATGCCATGTTATATTGCCTTTTAATCCCAGGAACTGCCATTGGACTTCCAATCTTGGAATGAACTTGCATTAATTATCTCTGTATTCACCAGACTGTAATCTTCTTGCTTCTTCACCCTGCTTCCTGTTCATCTGATTCCACAACTACATGAGTCAGAGAAACCTCCAGCTTACATCTGATCTATGATGTTAAAGTGGAACATACTTATCTACTTCTACAACTGTATAAGTGATGTTTGAAGGAAATCTCACTAGAGAACACAACCTAACATAATAATGAGAAATATTATTCAACCACTGTCAGGCATGATGAAGAATCCAATCTGAATTTTATAAACCTTCAATCAAAATGTCTCCATAACTATTGATGACTACAATGTGAAAGTTGGAAACAAAGAGGAAGGAGCAGCAGTTGGAAAAGAAGACCCTGATGACAGATCTAAGGCTGCGGTTTGTAATATTGAATTTAAAAGGTCAATGATCTCTTAATTGCAAATATATTTCTTTTTTAACAACAAAAATTGAGAAATAGATCCAATTTGAGTCTCCCTTAAACCTTCTGCAAAGGACCTAAAAAACAAACAAACAAGTTTCAGCAGCCTGAGTTCAGGATCTCCTTTGAGGAACAGAAATTTCTGTTAACTAAATCTCAGCATCTCAGTAAGAGGAACTGGCACAAAGAATCCTTAAAAAAATCCACAGATTCTATACTGTCAGGTAGGATGCTTATGGAACTGCCCCTTTTGGGGGCTCTACAGTGCATGGAAAATTTCCCCTTATTTTCATCAGCTCTTGACTAACCCCTCCTGAGATAGTAACAATTCTACCTCAATATAATTTTGGGAAAAATTTTGGGAAAAATAAATTCAATCTTGAATGGAAAGATTTACAGACATGTGCAGTCTGTGGCTGTCAATGTCCCAACCAATTCACTAAATTCCTTTTAAATAGGGGAGATTTATGTCAGCTGTAAACTAGCCCCCAAAGTCTATCTGGAACTGTTGAGAACATGACTGAAATGAAATTTCCCAAGAGGACAGTGGGGCAGGCTAACTCTGGGTACTTGCGGAATTAGGTGGGCATAGGTTAGAGGGGGGAATAACCTGGGAGAGATGGAGTATTTCTCTGTGGATACAGGATTCAAAATGCCATTATCACCTGACTGTTGGCCCTTGGCCATGCCCAAATAGAATCTGGACCCAACAGGGTCACGCAAAATAGCTCTAGTGGTTGGGCGGGTGGTTTTTCAATAATATCTTCTCTCTCCTGGTGTGGTTAGTTTGTTGATAATTGACTGAGCCACCTGGGTACTTTGGAGTCATCTTTTAAACCAGAATTTTAATGGAAATATTTGATTGTTTTCTGGCTTCACCTCTTGCTGTGGTAGTCTAGCGCCTAACTGCCTTTGATTAATCAGGATCTACAATAAGTGTATGGTTTTGTCCCCAGAGACAAATATAAAGACACAACAATGAAGTTTTTCAAAAGCAACAATCGGTTTTGGTGCATATATGAAACAAGAGAAAGCAATACAATTAAGCAGAATACATATGGATATAAGCCAAGAGAAAGTGTTGCCAGAGGAGAATGCTTTGAATCCCCTCGAGGGGGAGATTATGGCAATGATCCCCAGTTACTTTAAGCGAGTGCAGAAAAAAAATCAAAGGAACCAGAGGTGCGTATACAGCAACCCAGGAAGGCACTAGATGACCAATTCAACTAACTGAGTGAAAAGGTAAAAGTAACTTGGCTGAGCCCCGGTGGCGTAGTGGTTGTGCGCGGGACTGCGGCCCACTGGGATGGAGGTTCAAGTCCAGCAGTGGCTCCACAGGAGCAAAGGCTGGGCCTCCTACTCCCACCACCAGAGGACAGTGATGCCCCCCCCCCAAAAAAAAAAAAACAAGAAAATGTAGAAGTAACTAAAACACTTCAAATAGAAACCCAAAACTTAAACACGAAAGTATTTCAACTAGATCACACTTTGAAAGAACAAAACTGGAGAATAAAAACAATGAAATTAAGAATCACTCGGCTGATCCCCGGTGGCGTAGTCGTTTTGCGCGGGACTGCGGCCCACTGGGATGGAGATTCAATTCCAGCTCACAGGAGCAAAGGCTGAGCCTTCTACTCCCACCACCAGAGGGCAGTGATACCTAAAAAAAAACTCAAAAAAAATTAAAAATCACTCATCTTGGAGACAACATTCTGAAGACCAAAATATAAAATCAGGATATAAAGAAAACCCCAAGAAAATCTGAAGAGAATCTAAAAATTCTATTGGACACTATCAAAAAGAACAACTTGAGTTTGATAAATGTTCACGAGCAGGAGAAGAAATATAAATTACTGAGAAAACACTTGATGAAATATCACATAATAATTTCTCTAATATTATGATGGAACACAAAAATTACTATTCAAGGAACTAAGAGAATTCCAACCAGAATTAAACCCCAAAGAAAAAAAGAATGACATGTCATAGATATATTTTCTAACTCCAAAGAAAGAACAAACCTGAGAGCAACGGGAGGGGAAAGGACAATCATATATAAAGGTCAACATAACAGGAAAAGTTCAGATTTTTCAATGAAAATCATTCAGATAAGAAACAATAGATTTATATATTAAACACTTTGAAAGAAATAAACTGCCAACTAGGAATTACATATCCAGCAATGTTATTCTTCATATATTAGGGAGAAATAAAATCATTTTTTTGGGGGGGGCATCCCTGCCTTTTGGTGGTCGTGGAAGCTACCCAGTGCTGCTCCTGAGAGCCGCCGCTGGATTTGAACTGCCAAACCCATGGGCCGCAGTCCGGCACTCAACCACTTACGCCATCGAGCTCAGCCCGAGATAATGAAAAACTAAAGGAATTTGTGAAAACAAGACCACCTTTACAAACCAGCTTAAAATGAGTTTTGAGACAGAGAATCAACATCAACAACAGAAAGCAAACCAAAATTACCATACGATATGTTATTGAGGAGGAAACACCCTAAGTAAGTAATGCAGAACTACATGAAGCAAAATGAGGAATTACAGATAGCATTTCTATAAATAAAGATAAAGGCTAAAAAAGCAAATAATATAGAAGAGACAGAGTAAGTAACCCATTGTTGATATATAGTCATTTGCAATATACAACAGACTATTTTGAAAGAAAACTACCAAAAAAGATACTGAAAGAAAAAGATAAATCCTCAACAAAAGAGAAAAATAATGTAAGCATGTTAAACAATAACATAAAACAAAAAATTAAAATGTTGATAAGAAAATCTATAAACAAAATGAATGCAGCATAAAATGTTATCATGAACATTGTAACCAGTTTCATTATTTAAGACATATAACAAAATGATGAAAATAAAACTATACTTATCAATAACAGCATTATGTACAAATGAATTGAAGTCACCAGTTCAGAGACAAAGACTAACAGAATGGAAAGAAATCACAAGCCTTTCTATGCTGCTTACAAGAAGCACACCCTAAATAGAAAGACAAACATAAACTAAAACCCTCCAAATTGAAAAAAATATATAAATCAAATTAATGGCAGTCAAATAAAGCCAAAAGTTAAAAGTAGGAATATTAATCCCTATTAATCAGACATCAAAGCACAAGACATTCAAATATATTAACCAATTCTTACAGAAATGAAAAGACAAGTAGATTATAATAAAATAATACTAGGAGATTTCATCACATTACTTTCAAGTCAAGCTAGATCAACTGAAAAAAAATTCAACAAAGACACAGAAGAACTAACCCATAATTAATTTTCTTTCCTACCGAACAAAAGTATATTTCACATTTTTGTCTACTGCACATGGAACCTACTCCAGTAGAGATTATATTTTAAGTCAAAAACAAGCATCCAAAGTACTGAGATACTACAAACAACTTTTCAGCTCAAAATGTTATAACATTAGATATCAACCTTGGGATTATCAGTCCCCAAATGCCAAAATCATAAAAACTCAAAAAACATTTTCCTTCAAAATCACTGGGGAATTGAAGAAATAAGGAACACAAGAGAAAAAAATGTGTGAAACAAGGGAGAATGAAAATGGAACATCTCAAAATCTTCAGGACTTGGCAAAAAGCAGTTAATAGCAATAAGTGCTCATATCAAAGAGAAATAAATACTAATTATAAAACCACAGATAATTAATAAAGATCACCAATCATACATGGACTATTTCACAATATAGAAACAGGCAATATACTAATAAATGCATTGTATAAAGCAAGTATAAGCTTGCAAAGACACCACCGGAATAGAAAGTTATATACAAATATTTCTGATGAATAAAGATGTCAATTGCTTCTGTAAAATTCTAGCTAATGGAATTCAAGAAAGCTTCAAAAAATCCATTGTAATTGTGTCAGACAAGGTTGACTAGAGAAAAAAATATCCAGTGACACTCATGTATGTGTAAGGAAGAGCTTTATGTTAAGGAGTAATTATATATAAAGAAAGCATGTCAAATGATTCTAACTCAAGTCCATAAGTCTGATACTGGTCCTTAAGTTCCTCTATAGACTCATGAAGCCACATGGAAAGATACAAACTACAGAAGATCACAGTCTGATGGGTGCAATGCCACATGGATGCAAGGTTGGTGGGTACATGTCAGAACTCCAGTAGCTCTCATGATCAGCAAGCAGGAACAAAAAAGCAGAGAGTGGAGGTTCCCAGGGTCATCCTTATGGGAAGGCCACCCACAAGGAGGCATCATAAGGTTGTGACCTGATTGACAGATTGAATACCACCAATGCACCTTTACACAACATCAATTTGACATGGCATTATGTCAATAATAATAATCAAGTGGGATTTTAATGATTTCCCCTTGGTCTGAATACAATATCCATAGGAATATAGTGAAGTGTTCTGTAATTCCCAGTTTCCCCATTATTACCAACATTTTTTTATGATCCACACAATCAAATTCCTTTGCATGGTCACTAGAATAATGACTGCTTTCAGTCTAAATCCATCTGATTTCAGCAATTATATCCTTGATTCTCTGTTCATTTCTTTATGTGACCTGAATTTGGCAGCTCCCAGTCAATGTACTGCTGCAATTGTTGTTGAATTAATTATCTTCAACAAAATTTTGTTTGTATGTCATAGCAATTATTTTATTAATTACTGCACTCGGTTGGGCCATCTCTTTTTGGAATAGGTTCAAATATGGATTTATACCACATATACAAAAATGGCCTAATATCAGTCAAACAGAATCTTGAGTCAAGATGGCATCTGGGTAGAATCATCTGCCCAGTGCTTCTGTTTTTAGATTAGAAAATTGATAGTTAAGTAGGCCATTATTGGGAGACTGGGTACTAAAAACAGATTTAGAATACTAGGATTTACTCCAGGCCTCCCCTTGTGATGTTTGTCCATGGAGCAATTCAAGAACTTGCTGCTATGCTCTAAATTCACTACCTTTTGTTGCAGCAGATCCTGTGGGACCATGTCTGCCACCCCTTCCTGTGCCCAAGAGCTGAGACCCACAAGGGGAAGTAATTTCCCAGGCAGGTGGTCATAGTCCCAGGCTCTCAGAGAGCCTCTGAGAACTAGATAAAATATCTCATGCCAAAGATATCCTCCTTGCTCCTGCATGTTCAGGCTTTGTATTTCCTCTACCCAGCCAGAAATAGAATGCCTACATTATTTTTTCCCCTCTCCCTACCTGCCAGCATAGATAATCATAGATCACTATACACTAATTTGAAGCAATTTAAGAGTCCCTGGGATATTTACCCATGACAGAATGCAAATCCCTGCAGCACACCTTAAGAGCCTAAGGATAATTCAGATCAAATTGAAAACCCACTTGACTAATCTGGTCTCCTTCTCTGGGGGACAGCAGAGCACAGCTTTGAAAGCAGGGCACCCTGCAAACCCATTATAAAAATAAAAATAAAATAAGTGTATTCAATTCCAGGCTGTGTTCCTTTGTTCAAATTTTAATGTAAGCCACCAGAAACCTGATCCATTAGCAAAATATTAATACAAAAAGACAGGCAAAACTCTAATACTGAGAGCACAGGCTAGGCTTTTAATATAACTAATCAGGAAATGCTATCAGGTGCTAAAAGCCACAGCCAAGTTAGAAACTGGCTCTACCAGTTTGGGACTCCACCAAGAGTCTCTAAAAGACTGCAAATTGTGGCCAGTAAATCCATACTAGACCTATACCCATGTTGTATGCCCACTCCAGCCAGGCCAAGTGACATATCTACAGTTCCTAGCCTCAGCCAACCTTCCAAGGACCCCACCACTACCAGTCACTGAGTGTCAGTGTCACCACTGTGGAAAGTGATCTGATCATATTTAAAGCAAATGGAAATTGAGGTTTCTTACCACCAAGCAGTCTCTCTAGGGGGCATATACCCAGTACAGGTAATAAATAGACCATGACCAGTCTTCTATTCTCCAATGTTTATTGTGGCCTAATTCACAAAAGCAAAAAAAAATTGAAAACAATTTGCATTGCTAGAAAAGTGGATTGGAAACTCTGACACATACACACAATGGAGTATTATGAACCTCTAAAAACACTGTTAATCACATGAAGTACATCATCTCATGGAAAGAGTGGGAAGAATGTATGCTAAGTGAAGTTATTCAATCACAAAAGGACAAGTACAACATGAGTCCCCTGAGGTAAGTATAATCAGCATAGTAGGTATAGAATAAAAGCCAGGTTGAGGTATACTATGAGCCCTAGCTGGCTCATCCCTTCCCTGTGACCATTCTATAAGGACATATCCACTTGTCTACAGATTTGGGTGGGGGGGTAGACCAAGCCCAAGTATGCACATGTCATTGCACCACAAAGAAGGGTAATGGGGGTGGGTGTGGGGAATGAGGGTAGACTAAGCCACTAATCCACGCAGGGGGAGGGTTTCAAGTCTCCACGGAAATCAGAGTGTGAATGCAGACATCACAGAGTACGACAAACCTTGAGGGCAATGTAACCACAGGGAGCAACTCAGGAACAGAAAAGTCGACAGACCAGCCCCAATCAGAGTGAAATTGACACCCTCCCTAGTATGTGCTACAGAGGACAACACTAATGCTATAGATTGGGGAGAGGAGCTGACCTGCCATGACCACATGGAAGCAAATCAAGAGGTGAAAAAAAAGAATGTGGGACTAGATACCTGCACAAAACTGCTAAGTCACAGAGAGGACTTCAGGGTCCACAACAACTCGACACATGATGTCTCCTACAGGAAAAATACTAAGAATGAGGACAATTCTGAGGAGACATGGGGGGAGTGACTTCATTCTGAAAGGCACCCTCCCCCAAAATAGAGTGTGGTATACAAAGAAGGGAAGATAGCAGAGCAGCAAAGGGAGCAAAGCCGCAAAACCCCTGCGAAGCTCTGAAACAGATTTCAGCCTAGGAGGATCAGTTCCCAGAACCCTCCAGGATGAGCGGTGAGGTCTTCACAAACGTCAGTGGATGCACCTGCAATTATGTATGCGCTTTTTTTGCACTTTTTCTCTTTTTATTCAACCTTTTGTTTTCTTTTTTCTTTTTTTGTCTCTGTTATTGTTGTTCTGTCATCCTATATAAGACAGGCATGGGAAGCATCTAAGGAAAAAAAAGTGGGGCCAAGGATTCCAGAGAGATTTGGTTGGAGGAGTAGGTAGGGGAAGGGAGTGGTGAACAAACACCACCGCAGATAGTGAACAACTAGGGAATTAAAAGCAACAATGAGAAGGACATAGAGATCCTGGCAGTGTTGGAGCCATATCAATCTAGCTGAGAGGGATTAAGAGACCCCAAAGGGGTCTCAAAGCACTGGTTCATAACCATTGATTTAGAACTTCAATGGCAACTTCTGGCAAGATGGTGACCAGCTAGGCAGTCTGCACTGGGAGCTCTGTGGAGATGGGTGAGCAGGTTGATCAGGAGACCTAGTTGGGGATCCAGCACTGTTGGTTCATCTCTACAGGGCAACATACATAGCATGCAGCAACTAATTAACAGAGGGGTCTTTGGAGCCAGTCCCAATCTTAGCTACATTTACCTCCTTCCCAGAAGATTGTAATACAGAAGATAACATTGAAGATACAGCTGGGGAGAATAGTGGTCTTCTGAAACCAAGAGAGAGAGAGAGAGAGAGAGAGAATGATGTGCATCCTGAACCACCAACCCTGGAGGACAACATTCCTGCCTGAAACAACCAATCCACTGAGAGGACTTAGGGCCAACCCCACCAGAAGGCAAGATATTTCCTCACTGATCCACAGTGCTGCAGGAGACAGCACTGGAGACACAATATAGGAACTGTGCCTGGTCTGACCCTCTCTCCTCCCCCTTCCCCCCTACACACAGCAGAAGAAAACATGATGGAAGCAACACATAGATGCAAGCAGAGCAAAGAAAGGAAGTCCCTGAGGAATCCCTAAAAAAGACTTCAGGCTCAGAGGGTTGGGCTTAGCACCGCGTCAGACTCCATCAGAAAAATTACATAAGGAACAGTAGATAGACCTGAGAGTATTTTTAAGCCCGCCTCCTCCTTTTCCTCATCCCTGCCTAGCTATATAAGAAAGACAAAGTAAATAATCCCAAGGGGAAAACAATGGGACCAATTGTTCCAGGGGGACAGGGCAGAGGGGGAGTTGGGGGAAAATGGAGGGGGAAACAGCAAGATATTTAAAATCTCTATGATGGTGAGGCAGGAGGAAGGGTAAAGCAAAGAGAGAGGCAAGATGCAGGAAGTAAATCTGGATAAAGGTATAAGCATAGATGTGCACATATGTAAATATAGCAATTCTTAAAAATAGTAGTATTTGCCTATGTACTTATAATTACATTCCACCACTGAGAAAGCGAATAGACTTTGGACCTCTGCTCATACTAAAAACACTTTTTTTTGTTTTTTTTTTTGGGGGGGGCATCACTGCTTTCCGGTGGCGGGAGTAGGAGGCCCAGCCCCACTGCTGGAATTGAACCTCTGTCCCAGTGGTCCGTGGTCCCGCGCACAACGACTATGCCACCGGGGCTCAACCCCACTTTTTTTCTAACAACTTGGCATTCTGTGATGCTCACTCTCCTAAAACCATCACTGAAGACAAAATGTGTTCATAAACAAATGTGGTGAGGAAAGCTGGTAATGCTTGGCTATCAAAAGATATAGTGTCTAGGGTCGTAAAAATTTGAAATTAAGCAAGCAGCCATCTATCGGAGAAGCAACCAGTCTGCAAGATCATGAGGTTTCAATGGGTTCCGGTAACAGGCATCAGAAGACCCCTAACAAACAAATGAAGAAACAAAAAGCATATTTTTGAGAATGAGGTGGGTTGGAGCAGAGACCGAAAATCCATCTTTAGACAATAAGACATGCCCTAACAGAAGGTCACAAGGAAGGGATAAATCAATGAAGGCTCAGTATAGCACTGATAAAACACACAATATTCATCTGGTTCTTTGAGGATTCCTCAACCCCCACTATCATGACCCCAGTTCTGCCGAGATCAAAGCCTATAAACTGATACAGAGCTCACAATACATGGAGTCCAGATCAGAACTGAAATGGGAGTGGCAATACCAGGAGCACAGGGGAGAGGTGGGAGGAGAATCGGAGGAAAGGGGAACTAATCCCAATGATCAATGTGTATCCCCCACCACCCATCCTGAGGAGGAGGAACAACAGAAATGTTGGTGAAAGGGAGAGTGGAGTCAGTGGTTGGTGTAAAACATGCAAATAACAACTTAAAATTTATCAAGGGTTTGGGGAAAAAAGAGGAGCTGATACCAAGGACTCAAACGGGAAGTAAATGTTTCTACAATTATGCAATTGATGTATGAAAATGTTATAAGAGCTGGAAGAGCCGCCAATAAAATGATCTTAAATATATAAATTAGAAAATCATCTATGCATTTCACTATGTAAACAAAATAAATTATTAGTCACATGCTTATATCAATCCATGCAGAAAAGACATGTGACAAAATTCAACATCCATTCTTGATAAAAACACTCAATAGAATAGAAATAGCAGGGAAATTCCTCAACACAATGAAGGACAAATATGCAAAACCAATTACTAGCATCTCATGTAATGAAAATAATTTGAAAAAATTCTCCCCTTCGAACAAGAACCAGACGGGTTTCCCCTTTATCACCATTCTTATTTAATATAGTCCTGGTAGAATTAGTCCGAGCTATTAGACATCAATAAGATATTGAAGTCAAGCACACTGGGAAGAAGAAAGAACTCTTTATATTTACAGATGACATATTACTTTATATAGAAAGCCCAAAAGACTGAATGAAACAAAGTTGGAAATAATTGAAAAAGTTAGCAATGCAGCATGCTTTAGGATTAACATACAGAAATCAATTGGATTCTTGTATATTTAAGAAGATGAAAACAGATCAAAGTGTTGGTCTAAGCAACAATAAAAAGAGGAAAAGGGATACTGAAACAGACACAGATTCTTTAGTTCATTTCAGAAAACAAAACAAAGCTATAAGTGGTGACTTACACAAGTGGAACTCAAGAGATATAGTACCAATGAATCTATGTGGGAACGAACAATTAAGAATATTATCAACTTGTGGCAGTCAAGTAATCTGGTGTCAAATTGATTAAAAGTGTTAGGGTGAAGTCCTGCCTGTCAATCTGGAGATAGCCAATGAGACCTCTGTGTGGGCATGGCTTTCTCCTGAGAATTCTGGGAAGTCTAGATATTACTGAATTGGAGGTGAGAGACTTGGTTTAGTCTCTTGGAGACACTTTACTGACAAGGCAGAGGCTGATTCTCTGTGAGGCATCCTGGAGGAGAAGCCACCGACCAGGAGGGAAGCAGACCTCCGAAGTAGGCAAAGCACATGGAGACTCCTGCCACTACTGAGATGCTTCTATCACCACTGGGTACACAAGATTCTGTTCCCACTGACTTGTGATTGTCCTGGCATTATTGCATGTGCTTCGTGAGTCTGAATAGGACTTAAAGATTGGTATCAGACATATGGGCTAATGGACTTATGGACTTGGACTGAATTGGACAGGGATGCTTTCTCAATGTTCCATTCCTCTTGTAAACAAACCTCTCCCTTATATACATATGCGTGTTTATGAAGTTGTTTCTCTAGTCTATTCAGAGTAAAACGATACTGAAATAAGACTAGGGTCACATTTTTGAACAGATCACCAATTTCTCCTACAGACACTCTCTTTGAAGGTGAAAACAAAAAAAGTCCAAGAAAATCAATATGTGGCGTTGAGTATTTTCCACATGAATTTAGAGAACACCTCGAAAAGAGAGTTGACAGAATGAACACTAATTGAGAAAAGGCCTGAAAAGTTGTTAGATAACATCAAGCATATCATATCTGGAGAAAGCAGAAGTCCAAAATCAAAGTGAATATGAGAAAACACTCTGAAATTTGTTCTTGGATGTATAGTGAGTAGATAAAAGTAATGGATTAAACAGTGAAGAGCTGCAAACCTCACAGGGCAGTTTGAGAAGACAAAGTAAATATTATAATGAAATGCGCAAACACTTGTAGTTAGAAAGTCAAAGAGCAAGATCACTGTCAACATATTTCAAGTTGAAAGAACTGAAGAAATAAATCAAGTCTCATTTTGCAATATTGAAGTGCTTGATCGGCAAAATAGTGAACGATTCTGGGAACATAAGATGATGGCAGCAATAAGAAGAATCATTGCACCAAAAAATGTTGGTCAAAATTCAACTATTCTGATTGATTTCATATGGTCAAGTACCAATGGTATTGACGGGAAAGTTCAATCTGTCTTGAAGTAATTAGCACAATAAAAAATCCTTCTGAAATTTATGGAACACCAATTGCAATGTTTCAATATGCTGTTGAATTCCTGGAAGCATCCTTTCACCTATGTCAAGATATTTGGAAGGTAACTGTGGTCAATCAAATGAAGAAATCCATATTTACACTCATCCAAAGATAGGTAACCCAACAGAATGAAGTAATTATCAAACAATATTAATGATATTGCATATGAGTAAGATTTTGCTGAAGATCACTCAATAATAGTTGCAGCAATACTTTTGCAGGGAACTGCCAAATTCAGGTCAAATGCAGAAGATGACATAGAATATGGGTTATCATTGCTGACATCAGATCGATCTGGGTTTAATGCAGGGATGTCTTGTTTTTGTTTTGGACATGCAAAGGCATTTCATTGTGTGGATCATAAGACACTGTGGATGACATTAAGACAAATGGCAAATCCCACACACTTCAATGTGCTCATATGGAGCCTATACTTGGACCAAGAGACGATAGAACTATCACTAAAATCAGGAATAATGTGGCTCAAAGTTGTATCCTTTCACCTTACCTATGCAATCTATATTATGAGAAAAATATGAGATACTGTATTATATGAGGATTTATTCATTAGGATAGAAGGACAGCTCCAATTTTCAGATAACACAATTTTAACTAATGAAAGAGGGCATAACTGGAAGCATTTTTTGATGTTTTGCAAAGCCTAGTTTTGTCATTAGGTGACACGGAGTCAGTTCTGAAACATAGTGACCCTATGTACAATGGAAGGAAGCCTCACCTGATGCTTTGCCATCCTCACAATTGTTCATATGCTTGACACTGTGTCTACCCAGCTTGTCCAGGGCCTTCCTCTTTTTTGTGGCCCCTATGCTTTACCACACATGATATCATACTCCAAGCACTTGTCTCTCCTGATAGCATGCTCAAAAAATTCAGTTTTCATTATGGACAGCAATGTAAAGAAGACCAAAATCTACAAAACTGGACCAATAGATAAAATTATAGTAAATGGAGGAAAGACTGAAGTTATCAAATATTTTATGTTAATTTAGATCTGCAAAACCAGTGCTCATGGAAACACCAGGCAAGAACTCGGAGATGTATTGCTCTGCAAAAATCTGCTGCGTGCTCACACTCACTGTCCTCGAGTTGATCCCGACTCATCATGACCCAATGGGGCAGGGTCAAAATGCTCCTGTGGGTTTCCGAGATGGAAACTTTTTGTGAGTGTGCAGATCTTTGTCTTTCTCCCTCAGAGTGGCTGATGGTTTTGAATTGTTAAATTTGACGTTAGTGGCCCAACAGGTAAACCATCGTGCCACCATGCTTCCTCTTCAAAATAATAAAAAGCAAAGATACCAGTTTGAGGACTAAGGTACACCTGAAAAAGCCATGGTTTCTCCAATGTCCTCATAGGCATGCGAAAGCATAAGAAAGAACAGAGAATATTGGCTTATTTGAAGTATGATGTGGAGGAAGATTATTGAAAATACCACGGACTGCCAGAGTAACAATTTATTTTGAGTAAATACAACAGAACACCCCTTACAAGTAAGTATGGGAAGACTTCATTTCAGATATTTTGAGCATGTTACAAAGAAAAGCAAAGACATCTCTGTCTTAATCTGGAAAAAGACAACATAATTGTAAAGTAGAAGCTCAGCAAAACTGGAAAGACTCTCAACCAGATGACCTGATGTATTGGATTTAACACTGCACTTAAACATAATAGTTACTGTGCGGATGGCACATGACCAGGTAGGGTTTCCTTCTGTTTTTGTTTGTTTGTTTCCTTCTGATTTAAAGTCACTATGAGTCAGAGTTGACATAACATTACTCAGCAACAACAAAATGAGGAACTATGATTATTAACAATCGGTAGAGTTGCGCAAGTCAATTTCAGTAATCATATTTTGGAGCTACCATTTATTGATATTAGCCAAAAAATTTACAAAGGTAACATGACATGATGAAAAAGAACTCAAGTATAGCTGTCTTCTATCATTCATCTGAGTCCTGCCACCTGGGATAATAACATAGGCTGTGACCTTAAAACAGTAACAATACCAGCTTAACTTATGTATTTCATTCTCATGATCTAGTTTACAAAAAGCTTGCCAAACTTTGATACTATAATTAATCCAATAGTTGTTTTGTACAGAAATCTCCATACTAATTCCTTAGCCAAAAATGAAAATAAAAAACAGTAATTAAGCAGACCAATATGATTACCTTACCCACCAAAAAAGGAGAGCTATTGGTGTAGTGGGTTAAGAATTGTACGCCTCACCAAGAGTTGAAGTTCAAACCTTCCAGCTGTCTGAGAGAAAAAGATGAGTCATTTTTCTTCTGTAAGTATTCACATCCCTGGAAGGCTTTTTGTGTCATTCTGCTCTTCCCTTAGGCTTGCTATGAGACAGATCAAGTAGTGGGCTTGATTTGTTTCGTTTGGTTTGCTTTGCCTACCAACACATAAGATTAGTAAACTATTTTGAAATCCTTAAAGTAAATGAATAGTATCCATACTCTGCATAAGATCATTGCTCCACTACTACTTAGTGGTGATCACATGAACTGTAATTGCATTCAGATTAGTCATTTACTGCCCACAAAAAAACCCCACTGCACCGCTATAGAGTCCATGCCAACACGTTTTTGAGACTGCTACTCTTTATGGAAATAAAGAGCCCTGTTTTTCAGTCATTAGCTAAGTCCTTTAAAAATCATGCAAGTGTCCCTGACTGTAAAGAGAAAAATGAATTCAGTGCACCAGGAACCCTAGTGGGATAGTGGGTTACGCATTGCATTATTAACCATAAGGTCAGCAGTTAGAAGCCACCAGACGATCTGCAGAAGAAAGATGAGGATTTATACCTCTTTGAAATTTACAGTTTCACAAACCCGCAGATGAAATTCTACTCTGTACCGTAGGATCTCTGCTTCAGGAGCATTAATTATGGATCCAAGTAAAATCAGTCTTGACAGCATCAATATTTTGTCTATTTATCATAGTGGTGTTCATTGACCTTAGGAATAATATTTTAAATATTATATTGCAATGAGATATGTAGTCTTTGATTTTTACCAGCAAGTACTTCAAATTCTCTTCACTTTCAGTAAGTAAGGTTGTGCCAGCACCATATTTCAGTTTGATAATGGGTCTAATTCTGATCCTGATGTTACATCATTCTTGATATAGTAAAGGTTATCAGATTATTTACTCAGTATATAGATTGAATAAGCATCGTGGCAGGAAACTCTGATGGACATCTTTTTTTTTTATTTTAAATCATGAAATATACCCTTCTTCTGTTTGAATAGCTGTATTTCACTTTGTATAAAGTTTTCCCATTGTATTCTGGAATTTCTATTCTTCACTTTGTCATTCACAATATATGTTCCATACAATCAAAAAATTTGCAGAGCCAATAAAACACATATGAATATCTTCATGATCACCCAAGATATATCAGACACCAAGTGTGATATCCCTTTATTTTATGGCCTTTTCTGAATAAATTTTAAATTTGTAGCAGTTACATATCTGCTTCACAGTTTTTGAATTATTTTCAACCAAAATTTGCTCACATCCTCTATTGACTATATATTTTAAAATCTCTGCATTTTGTTGGATCACTTTCCTTTAGAATGGGAAAACATATGCATCTATTCCAGTCAAATTGGTCAAGTATTTGCCCTACTATTTTATAAACAGTTACATATAAACATTTGTAGCATTGCATCACTTTATTGAAAATCTCAATTGCAATTCTGTCAAATACTGGTGATTTTTTTCTTTTTTCCTAGTCCTTTCAGTGAAGCTTGAACTTTTGCCTTCAATACTTACCAAAATTGTTTGATTACATGTTACCTCTGGAAATGATGGAGCACCCATCAGTAATTTTAGATACAGTGACAATATATTCCTTCTTTGTTTTTTGGATGTTTTATACTTTGTTCAATACTTTGCCCACAGAATCCTTAAATATTGCAACTTGAGGTAGGTAACTTTTTATAAACCACCATAGAACTAGTAATATTTAAAGTAGTGGTGTTTGAGAGTATTCCTTTTAGATCCTCCAAGTAATTGTATTTATATTTGAATTTTCATTACTTTAGCATTTTCTACATTTTAAACCTCAAAATTTACTGATATGTCTGGAATATCAAATGATTTTGTTTGCCCATATCTTCTCATACTAGCTAAGGTACTTGGAATTGTCTCCAATCCTCCACCAAGTTGATTGATCCAAAAGTGAATGTATGATAAAGTCATACAATTAAGCATAATTTGATGACAGGTTTTCATACTGAATCCAAGAAAAAAGATCTCGTTCCACTGTGGCCCAAAGCCTGAATTTTATGTGCCTGGACCCAGAAATAATTGTGGCTCCTACAACTTGGAAAAATGATTAAAATATAAAACAATTCACAAAGAAAATATGAAAGGATGGAAAAATAACCTGAAAGCTTGTATTTCCTGGTGTGAATCAAAGCCCTTCTTGGTATACATGGTCCTAACAGTTTTAAATAAGGATTCCGTGCATTACCTCAGTCTCTGACTGTGGCTGATAGAACTTGGATACAAGTCAGAATTTCAAGGATACACATTAGAGGTCAATATAAGTATCTGCACACAGATGCATATTGACAGACAATCAAGAACACATCTTTGATAAGGAATGTCTATTCTGGAGTTTGTTTGAGTCTCTGTTCTTTGCTCTGTAGATTACTTTCATTGCACCTGGTCTTTTAGATAATGTTGTTCCAAGAATTTTACTCATCAAAAGTTTAAAATTCTGAGTAAATGCAACTCTTCATGTATTCTCAAATTTTAGTCTTAATAAAGAAACGAAACAGCTCAATTCTTTGCTGCATGCTGGAGTGAGTTGCAATCCTCTGTATTCTCATTCTGTGTGCTTCTTGTTTTCTCAGCGTCTCTATTCTTTTACAATAGAATCTGGGGCCTGACACAGAGACAGAGACCCAAAGTGACGACAGAAGGACTCACGGAACCAAGATGGTAAGATATAGGAATACTGCCATTGACCTTGGCAAAAGACAGAGTCAGGGGAAATTCTCTACAGAATTTTGATATATTGAAGTCTTTTTGTGTGTATGTGGCATCACTGCCCTGGAGGGAGTGGCAAGCCCAGCCTTGCTCCTAGAGAGTTGTTGCTGGATTTGAACTGTCAACCCTGTGGGCTGAAGTCTTCCAAAGCCCACTAAACCACCAGGGCTCAACCTATATTGAAGTCCTAAGAACTATTTTAAAGACAGCAGGAGTAAAAGTTCCATCTCAAACTTTTAAGAAACTTTTTGCTTGTATACGTAAACATTATTATTGGTTTCAACATGAAAATAAAAATCAATTAAATGCTAAATTATGGAAACAGGTGACTTGTGCTTTGAGAATGGCACATCAAAGAGCTGAAACCATTGATCATGATATTTGGGCACTAATGTCTTCAGGTTTTTTTGTCTTTAGTTAATATTGCTATAAAACAGTTTCAGTCAGTTATTGAAAATGAAAGAGAAAATCCTGCTTGTGAAAAAGTTACAGGAGCTGCTGGTATGGAACCATGTAGCAAACCTATATGGCAAAGTTTATGATTGTTCTGAAGTTGGATCTTCCTCTTCTTCATTAGATTCATTCTCTGAAGTGGAGAATTAGTTTTCTGTATTTGAAGAATTAAAGAATTTGTTTTGTTTAGTAAATAAAATGTCTGAGCATCTTCAGTCAGATTCTGGAAAGGCAGGTGTAAAACTGACAGCCTCTAATCATGAGGAAAGACCTTGAGAATATCCCAAAGAGAATAGGTTATGCCTCAAAATTTTAGCTGAGAGATTGAAATTATTATGTCAATTAAATGAGACTTCTTTATCCTCTCCCATATCCACAAATGCTCTGTTCCCTGTTATCAGAGCTGAGGAAGCTGCTGATAGTCAACACCCTAATGGGTGGGTACATTGTGATCATGAAAGGCATGAGATTAATATTTTAAAGGTTTTAAAGGAAGCTGTACACTCATGTTCAAGGACTTTTATACTCTTATGTTACTGAAAATGTTATGATTCCCTTAGATTGGGATAATTTAATTAAAACAGTATTAACTTCTGACCAGTATATTCAATTTATAGCTTGGTGGCGTGAAGAAGCTGACAAACAGGCTCAGACTAATAGCTGTAGTCTACTGAGCAGAGCAACTTTGGAACAACTCACCGACACTGGTCCTTTTGCAGCTACTGCTCAGCAAGCCATCTTTGAAGGTCTTATTGAACAAATTTGTAATTTATGCTTACGTGTTTGGCAAAAATTAGATGAAAGGGAGGAATGGGGAAAAAAACATTTACTAAAATTTTACAAGGACTGAATGAATCTTTTCCTGATTTTTTATTTTTTGGGGCAGCACTGCCCTCTGGTTGTGGGAGTAGGAGGCCCAGTCTTTGCTCCTGTGGAGCTGGAATTGAACCTCCATCCCAGTGGGCGGCAGTCCTGTGTACAACCACTACGCCACCAGGGCTCAGCCCTTTTTCCTGATTTTTTATCTGGTTTTTTTACTGCTGTAAGATGTGCTGTGGATTCCTCTGAATTACAAAAGTCTCTCCTTCAGTGTTACCTGTCAGGAGTCTGTGTCTCCCTTCCACGACTCTAAATTCTTTGTGAGTAGTCACAATAACCTTGATGCAATGCAAAAAAAGGTGGCTCTCAGAAAACCTTTAATCCTTTGCTAGCACTTAGTTAATGCAATTTTCATAGCTAGTGATTTTTTAAGTTTAGGTGGAGACAGTAAATTTTAGATGGTTAAGGTAGGTTGCAAATAGTCAAAACACGTGAAGGCCATTTATGATCTTGCTCAGTTTGCGAAATGGTATCTGCCTCTCCTTTTCCTTTAGGAACTAATCTCTGAGGAACAAGCTAGAACCACATTTGGCAAATGAATTTTACTCAAATTCCTTCTTTTGGCAAACTGAAATATGTTCATCATTCTATTGATACTTTTTCTCATTTTTCATGGGCTACCTCTGCTACTATAGAACATGCTGATGCGTTTATCACTCACTTGTTAGGCATTTGCTATTGTGGGAATTCTGCATACAATTAAACCAGATAATGGTTCTACTTACGTTTCTAAAAAGTGTTTGGCTTTTTTCCCCGTACATAGAATTCAATATTTAACTGGTATTTCAGGAAATAGCCCTGGGCAATCTATTATTGAATGCCAAAATCAGATTTTGAAAGAGTTGTGTTTAAAACAAAAAGGAGATTGTGATAATCATCCAAGAAGGAGAATTTATACAGCTTTATGTACTTTAAATTAAAAAGAATTAAGTGGCAATACTTTCACGGCTACTGAATTGCATTGGGAAAATAATGATTCTAAAGATAATAGAACAGCCTAGGTGGTATAAGAGTTTTGAACAAAACAAATGGCAACCAGCTATGATTATAAGATGGTTTATATTTCTACAGGTGAAAAGAAATTCTGGGTTCCAGATAAGCGGATAGAATTACAGGATTGCCAAGAAGAGGCCTTGACCTTGGAGCGAACCGAGTCGGGATTTTTGCTAACATGAGCATTACCAAAAAAGCTGCTCGAGCTCCCTTGTAATGACTAGATATGGGGCAGATTAAAAGTTAAGCATGGAAGGAGAACCACTAGTGCATTCCCATAGACAAGGACAACTTCTAATTTGTTTTTAGCAATGAAGGCTATTTTGACAAATCAGGTAACTGCTTACGATTTTGCCTATTGGACCTATATTCCTAACCCATCCTTCAATAGAGAGGGGAGTCTCTTGGACTGATCCTACTGTTCTCATCTATGGTAATGAATCCTCTTGGATGACTGGGCCTCTAGATGATCGAGGATGATTTTGAGCAAATGAAGAAGGCACAATTATTACATCCTATGAATCTGAGGTTGAAGGACTCCCTGTGTATATTAGACATGGGAAACGTTGTTTAAAGTTAAAATACCAGGCTTGGCTGTCAATTATCAAAACTTCAGAATATAAGAGCAAGCTGCAAAAATTGATAATTTTAAGTGCTCATGGGTTTTTCAATTTAAATATAATAGGAATTTTTTCTGTACCTCCGTTGCCACTATGTCAATCACCAACGTATTTGCACTTGTCTGATTGCGTACACTTCCATACTTGCAGGGAGAACAGAACAGATCTGTGTTTTAACAGATAATTCCCAAGGAATTGTCATTGAATAAAGCCCTTCAGGTTCCGCTTGAGTCGAATCTAGTTAGTGGATCTTTAATGGCATCTTATAGCCCTTGACGATTGACACGAAAGCATCGTTGCCTATTGTTTTACATGGGGGAGGATTTTCACCTCCTAGCCCTCAAATGATAAACCACTCCAAAGTCATTTATGGAAAACAGGCACTGCTTTGTTTCCTATTAGAAGGTGAATTGACAACAGTACTATTCATGCAGGAAATTATACCTTGTCCTTCTAAGTTAATACATCCTGATATGCGCAAGCTTGTGTGTGTTTACCGTATATTTTTATGAAGGAATTTGTCAATTGGAATTATTCCTCTGGAGAAATGAAATGTGATCATTGCTCTTTCTTACGTGTTTTAATTATTCTATTTCTTTTAATTACAATAGTGAAAGTATGTATATTTTGAGATCAAGAGCAGGAATATGATGCCTACTCAATTGTCTCAGCAATGGCAAAGCTCTCTTACTTTAGTTTTAATTGACGAATTGACTAAGCAATTTTTAAGAAGATCAAAGCAACTTTTAGGAAATTTAATAGGTATAATTTTAGGAATCATAGTGATTACTGCTACTACTACTACTACTGCAGGATTAGCTTTACATTAGTGTATACAAAACTCTACTTTTGTAGGTGATTAGCATCAAAGTTCTGAAGTATTGTGGTCCACTGAACAACATATGGATCAGGAAATTCATGAACAATTGACTGATCTATCTCAAACAGTTATTCTTTTGGGATATCAGATTAGTAGTATTAAGCAACAAATTAGATTGCAATGTGATTGGAATCATACGTCCATATGTGGCAGTCATGTGCTTATGTTAATTTTATGATTGAAAGGTAGGGGTGAAGTCTAGCCTGTTAATCTGGAAATAGTCACTGAGTAGCCAATGAGGCCTCTATGTAGGCATGGCTTTCTCCTGAGACTTCTGTGAAATATCGTGATATTTCCCTCGTGAAGATGAGAAGCTATGTTCCCCAGTTGTTGGGAGTTAGTCTCAGAAATGATGAATCACGGACAAGACAAGCTGGCAGCGAGAAGCTGGAGGAGTCGTTGGAGAGACCACACGGCTTTGCCCTGATGGAGTCAGACCTCTGAAGCTGGGGCGGCCAGATGGAGACTTCTGGCAGTGATGAGTTTCTTTTGCTGTTGATGGACCCTGTGCCCTGGAAGCGAGGAACCATGGGGAGACCCCTGCCAGCGGCGGGATTCTGCGCCCACTGACCTGTGAATTAGTGAGTTGGAAGGAGACTTTATAGACTTATATCAGACTTAAGACTTTGTACTGGACTGGATTGGGATGCTTTCTTAATGTCCTATTTCTCTTATATATAAACTTTTTCCTTATATCTATATGCCTGTCTATGAAATTTGTTCCTCTAGTCTACCTGAACTAACACACCATATATGTTACTCCTGTGATTTATAATGATACTCTGCTTCCTTGGGATTTTGTTAAAAGGCATCTATTGAATTATCACAATCTATCGCAAGATATTTTGCAATTACAATATCATATACTGGATACTTACAAAAAATTTGTAACAGATTGATGGCACTCAAGTGCTTGACAATTTTTTTGCAAGGTCTCCATCATCTTAACTCTATTCCCTCTCTTAACTTTATACATGACCTTTTTCAGGGTTGCTTTTGCTCATAAATGGTCTTTGTTTTGTCTTTTATATAACCTGCCGAAAAATCCTTGAAAAACATAAAATTAGAAGAAATGCTGATTTTGCAATACTATCTCTTCATCTGGACAAAGTAAAAAAGAGGAGTATATAACTGTTAGAACTTGGATACAAGTTAAAACTTCAAGGTTAAAACACGTTTGAGGTCAATATTATCATCTGCACACAGACGTATATTGACTGACAATCAAGGACACGTCTTTAATAAAGAATGTCTAGACTGGAGTTTGTTGTGGTCTCTGTTCTTTGCTTTGTAGATTACTTTTACGGCCCCTGATCTTTTAGATAATGTTGCTCCAAGAATGTTACTTACCACATTTTAAAAATTCTGAGTAAATGCTACTCTTCATATATTCCAAAATTTTAGTATTAATAAGGAGTTAGCTGTATTCCTCTGTCTTCTCATTCTGTATGCTTCTCATTTTCTCAGCATCTCCATTTTTTTACAATAGCACAGTCTAATAATTCCACTTTGTTTTTTTTGGAGCATCACTGTCCTCAGGTGGTGGGAGTAGGAGGCCCAGCCTTTGCTCTGTGGAGCTGGAATCAAACCTCCATCCCAGTGGGCCGCAGTCCCGCGCACAACCACTACGCTACCGGGGCTCAGCCTCCACTTTGAGTTTTATAAGCTCGGAGATACTTCTATTATTTACAAAAAGGTGTTCTGATACACAAAAAATAGTGAAATATCTATTTTATGCAGACACTTAACACTGATAGTATTTTTTTTGATAGCAATCACTCCTATCCACAGCAATTTCAGGGACGCTTTTGGTTTAATGTTTAAATTCTGTGCAGAAGTTTCTGCTGCCCATTGAGCCTCAGTGTATCTAAGAAGTCTGGATTCCATTAAGCATTTTAAATACTAATATGCAGCCTTTGCCCCATACATTCTATGATGATTTTTCTACATAATTTTCAATCAAATTTTTTCAGTTATATTATCAAGGCACCTTCCAGGTTTGATTTCATGGCAAAGGAGATTATCATTTACTGAGGAAAGGAGACTCACACCTCTCCTTTTCCTGTTGTTTGAGTAATAAACAATTAAAAATTTGGCAACATGGTGGGAAACAAGTTTAAGAAGCATAAATCAATTATATCCATTATCCTAATGAAGAGATCTCTGAAAAAGACTTCAAGAAAACAATACACAGATATTAAGGAAACACACACTGATGACAAAAAGGGATGACTGTCATACTTAAATGAAGACATTGATTTGCATCAAAAAATTCAAAAGAGAGCCCATATACTGAGAAAAACTCTTTAACAATTGACAAGGGCTCATCTTTACAATCTATACAATATTGTCTGACCTCCATAAGAAATAAAATCAACAATCAAACTAAAAATTGACAAAAGAAATGAGCAGGCAATTCACCAAAATCGATACTCAAATGACTAACAAATACATGAAACATGCCGATGATCACCAGATATTCAGGAGGGGCAAATTAAAAATCAAAACAAAGCAATGCTATATCACCACACCAACAATGACAAACCAACTTAAAATAAAACCAGAAAACCACAAATTCTGGAGAGATTGAAACGCTTATATGCTGCTGATGGGTCTCTAAAAATGCACAACCCTTGTGGAAAAGCAATATGGCACTACTTAAAAAATCTTCCAATGAAAATCCCACACAATCCAGCAATACATCAGCTGGGTATATACTCTAAAGAAGCTAGAGCTATGACACCAATAGGAAAATGCACACCCATGTTCCTGGCAGCATTGTTCAAAATAGCAAGTAATTGGAAACACCCCAAAAGCTTATCAGTATAATAATTGCTAAAGAAACTTTGGCACATACTCATGATGGAATACTATATACCATTCAAAATTCAATACTAAAAAAGGATGAAACTATGATGCACCTCATGACATTAACATATGTGGGGAGCAGTAGACTAACAGGATGAGTCAATCATTAAAGGACAAATGTATGAATTCATTACTATAATGATAAATACCATAGCAAAGACAGGCACCTGTTCTAAGGTCATATAAAGATTCAAACCTGTCTCCCAAACAATTTGGTAGTTTTTGTCAAATATATCTGATTTACTTATTTCTCCCTTATTTGTAAATGTTAAAAAAAACTTATTCAGAACAGACAAAATAGCTGGTGTCAGTTTTTTTTTGTGTTTTGTTTTTGTGGTTCAAGAAGGCACAGGGACAAATAGTTCCTATCATAATGCATTGTCCCACAGACACCACACATTAATAAACAATCTTATAATGTAGTTCAGTACATTTCCATGGCAATTCCTGCCCAGGCATGTTTGTCTCTCTTAAACCTCTCAGGGTCAACAGTGATAATAGAGATACCAGGAGGATAAGTGGAAGGTGGGGGAGAAAGGGGAAATGGATCACAAGCATCAACATATTATCCCTTCCCAGAAAAGTGGGTGAAGGGAGACAGAGGATGATATAAGATATGAAAATAATAATCTATAAATTGTCAAGGGTTCATGAGGGAGGGTGGGAGGAGGGAAAGGGTGAAATGAGGAAATGATATAAAGGCCCACGTAGAAATAAAATGCTTTGAAAATGATGATGGCAGCATGTGCACAAATGTGCTTGAACAATGAATGATTGTGTGGATTGTGATAGAAGAGAGAAGAGCCTCTAATAAAATTACATTAAAAGAGGGTGATTCCAATTCTGTTCTTTTGGTGGGTAAACCAAAAAAAGGCAGCCTGTTCTTGGCGGGGGGGTGCACAAACAAACAATTTAATCTTAGTTACACTGGTTCCCAAACTGAAAATTGTTAATCTTGTATTTTTATTGCATTTATTTTCAGTCCATGGTAATGCTGTTTGAATGGTATAGGGTACCTAGAATTTGTTTTTTCTACAAAATTCTTCAAAGGCCACATGAGAATTACAAGCTTTGGAAAGAACACAACAATAACCAATCTCTACCTTCATCATAATGGTTACAGATTAAAGGACCTGAAATACTCCTTTGGATTTAAAATTGAAACACCCTAGTGTGAGAAGAAACGCAGAGCTGTTATCCCAAGGTCATGCATCTCAGGGTCAGTGGAATTTGACTCAATTCTCTTGCCTTAAAGGTTGCCCAATAATTAACTTAAGGTCACCGTCTACTTGATATATATATATATATATATATATATATATATATATATATATTAGTAGTACAGACAAAATTTTGACTCAGTGAATGAGCATGATTGAAATCATTACCCAGCATCTAAGCCTCATCATTTTATTAATCAATATTCAGTTACTTAAATTTTTAACCTGTATGACTTATCATCCCATGTATTTTACTCTAAAAAGCTTTCCTTTATACACATTCTCAGTCATAGTTTAAAGACTATGCCTTTGAATAGATTAATGAAACTATTATCAGAAATACCAAATGTTTCATGGAAGTTCTCAAATTATTTCTCAACAAGCTGGTAAAACTATCTGTAAAGTGGATCAGGAATTATAGCCCGCCGCGCCCCCCCCCCCCCACATTAGATAGAGGAATAGATTTTGAATTCACATTTAATGGTAAACACTATCTAAGAACAATTAATTTTTACAATATTGGCCTGCTTAATACTTGCCTTTATGAGTGATCACTGAATATAGGAGTGCTACAACAAAGTGTGGTGAAGGGATCAATGTGATTCCTGACTTTCAGAAATAGGAGTATCTAGTGGCTAAAAGCTTTATCTTGAAGCCAGCAACATCTCGATGACGTTACAGCTAAACCCGCCAAAAAATAGCACACCGCCCTGTGTGATCCAAAGATTTTAAATAATAAAATCAGAAGAGGGGATTGAATTAGAGCTTAAATTCTAAGCATCTGATGTGCAAAAGGCTATGGATGCCAGAGAAACCCCAAAATCTGTTTGCCGAATCCCCAAATGGATTAGGACTTGATTGAACTCCCTCAGATCATTGAGTGATATGCAAATAGTCTTGCCTGAGGGCAATGTATTACTTCAGATATAGTTAGCTTAAACTTTTGGCCCATTTTCATTTATTCTGTCTCGATTGTCTTTATCTTTCTCCTGAATTGATTCCTTTCTCTATTTTTGTCAGTTTTTGTATATTTTCTCTATATGAAATTCAGGATAGATAATCCATAGAGACAGTAAGTAGATAGTAGTTCTTTAAGGTTATGACATGAAAGTTGTGGATTAAGGAGAGCTAATTATAATGGATACAACAATGAAGAAATTATTCTATAATTGGCTGTAGTGATTGCATAACTCTTAAATATATTCGAACCATTGGATTGTGTCATAAGAGTTACATGGAAATGAAACTGCTAAAAAATTAACACATACACAAATTTGTTCCCAGGAATTTTATTCTTTTTCAAAGTTATTGTAATCATGATCAATTTTTTATTTCCAGTTGCACTTCTTTATTACTGATGTCTTTAAATAGTCAACTGATTTTTATGTGTTGGATTTGGATCCTGCCTCTTTGCTAAGTTATTCTCTAGTAGTTTTCCTATGTTCCTTAAAACCATATTAGAAATAGGATCATGTCATTTGAAAGGAGTCTTTCTGCTGTTGAATTGTAGGTTTTCTTACATATGCTTGATATTTAGCCCTTATCAGACATATGAATCCGCACAGTGATTTTCCTATTCAGCAGGTTGCCTTTTCACCTGGCGATAAAATATTCTAATGAACAAAAACTTTTAATTTTAGATAAATGAAACTTTTTTCTTTGGAAGTAGCTTATGCTTTGTGTGTGATATATAAGAAAATACCATTATGTCCTATATATGATACCAAATTATGAGCAAAAAATAAATGCCACTTAAACAATTTTTAATTTTTTAATATTTCATTGAAAGAATCATTACTTCTTCATTTCAAAATGAAGCGTATGATTGAAGATACACTGCCCCCAAAATAAATGCAGTACTATCTTGGAAGAAGTAGAAAAGGAATTCTTCTTAGAAACAAATATGGTGAAACTTTGTTTCATATACCTTTGACATAACATACTGCAATGAAGGCATTGGAAAAAAATCATCAGTGCAAAACAATATTCCAGGAATTGATGAAATACCAGTTTAAAAGTTTTGACTAACTGAATAAATAGCTGGACATGTTCATTGCTTTGTCAAATAATTTAGGAGATAGATACACAGCCAACTGACTGAAAAGACACATCTGTGCTCATTCTAAAGAGAGGTGACCCAACAGAATATGACTATTATGAAAACATCCTTTCTAACTAATGCAAGTAAGATTTTATTGACAATATTTCAAAAATGGTTGTACAAGTCCATCTACAGACAGCTGAATCCAATCAGGATTCAGAATAAGTGGAATGAAGGATAGCATTTCTAACATAAAATCGATATTGGCTAAAAAAAGAATACTAGAAAGATATATACTTGATTTTATTAACTATACAAAAACATTCAACTTTGTAGACTGTACAAACTTTGGAGAACATTGCAAATGATTGGAATTCCAGTACTTTAATTGTACTCGTGAGAAACCTGTACATGAACCAGGAGGCAATTCTTCTAACAAGGGAGAGTGTTTTAGATAGATTTATTGTGCCAACATATGTGGGATTATTTGAACAGCGGAGAGAGAAATTACTTGGCAAGCTTTGCCTTTCTGGTGTCTTGTTCCCTGGTGGTCTGACCAGAACTTAGCTAGCTCTCTGTCTCAGCTGGCAAGGCCCATTTCCTACAAGACATTCCTGAGGAGAAGCCACATGGACCTACCCTAATGCAGCCCTGGGTGCCAGAGAAGCTGCGCGGAGACCCCTGTCAGTGCCGAAATGCTTGCATGTTCACTGATCCAGCTTTCCTCCTGCATTCTGCATCATTGCCTGTGTTTTGTGAGATTGAGGAGGGCTTTGTAGATCAGGATGCAGTATTGCTGTGATAAAATATATAACTATCCTCTGGTTCATTATTATTTTCTCCCCTTACTATTAAGGTATGATAGTTAAGTTTATTGTGCCAACCTGGCCAATAAGAACATGTGCGTGGAGAGTAATCAGATCCCAGTTTGACTAGAGGGCAAAGAGATAAATGGTTCTGCAAGGGCTCTTGCTCTCTGGTGATAAGATCAGGTGCTCCTACTTTAGATAGTTCTCGCCCTCAAACTTTGTGCTACACTTCTATGACCAAAACAACTCGTGGACTGTGTAGCTATAGCTTGAGGGTCCTTTGATACCTACTTCACCATGCTGCTTGTGCTTACATGATTTGAGCTTGAAGCTGGTGGATTCATTGATATCCCATTCAAGCCGGCATTACTAAGCAACCAAACTACTGTCTTTGACCCACTCTGCTGTCTGCTACCTGTGGGCAGACTCTGCCTGCCTTGCCTGAGGGATGACTCTACTGTCTCCTTCCTTGGTCTCAGACTGAAGTCCCTTCCATGAGTGAGTTGAAGGACTTTCGGTATATTAAACCTTCCACAAAAGGGAGTTGAATTGAGCACTTTGTACTGCTGTGTGGACTAATTAACTGTTATATTCCTCTCATTATATAAACCTATCCATATATAGGTTTATATGTCCTGGTTTGTTTCTCTAGAGAACACTGCCTAAAGGTTAATCTTGTGTGAGGCTTACGTCTCACCTCATTAATACTGTTAGACCTATGTATGTTCATTTTTATAATTAAAATCATTTGATGCAAGAATGCCAGGATGGATGAGCCATCAGAAACAGCAATGGGAGTGATGATTCCAGGAGGATGCAGGAAGAAAAGCGAGGTGGGAGGGTAGGGGTATTTGATAGCAACGATGATTGTCTAACCCCACTAAGGGTGGAGTGAATAATAGAATTGAAGGTGTGGCGGTCATGTATTTGTGATGTTAATTTCATGATTGGCATGTAGGGGAGGAGTCTAGCCTGTTAATCTGGAGATAGCCAATGAGTAATCGATGAGAACTCTGTGTTGGCATGGCTTTTTCGTGAGAATTCTGGGAAGTTTCACGGTATTTCCCAATTGGAGAAGAGAGACTTGACTCTCAGTTTCCAAGGTGACAAACCACTGACAAAACAAGATGGAAGCATGCGAGGTACTGGAGAAGCCACATGGCTTTACCCTCATGGATCCAGACTTCTGAAGCTGGAGAAGCCACGCAGAGACTCCTGTCAGTGTGGAGTTGCTTCTACCACCGCTGGATGCTGTTGATGGATCCTGAGTCCTGGAAGTGAGGAGTCATGGGGAGACCCCTGCCAGAGCCAGGATGCTTTGACTGCATGTGCTTCATGAGTCAGAAGGAGACTTTATAGACCGGTAACAGACATATGCTCCAATGTTAGATTTTTGATCTTGGACTGGACTGGGTTGGGGTGCTTTCTTGATGTTCCAGTCTTCTTGTATATAAACCTTTCTCTTTTATCCATATGCGGGTCTATGAATCTGTTTCTCTTGTCTACCCAGACTAGCACAGAAAGTGATTGATATATTGGTGGGTTAATATATGACATATATATATATGTGTGTGTGTGTCTATGTATATATGAATAATAGTATCACTAGATAGCAATAACTGCAAGCATTTCTAGAGGGAATGATGGAGGGGAGGAGATAACATGGATGATATCAAAGAGTTTAAGAAGAAGGAAAATATTTTGAAACTGATTGTATTAGCAATTGAAATTTTTACAATTATGCTTTATCTATTTGAATTATGGAATATTATGACATCCTTAAAAGCTTCCAATAAAATGATTAGATAAACAACAAATAAATAAAGGATGCTTCTCTACATGGGCAAAAATATTAAAGAAAGAAATTAATTAAAGAATGTATTACATTGAATGAATTTTCTGTAGAAGATCATTTTAAAATATTAAAGAGTCAATATTTCACTTTTAATAAAGCTTTACTGGCACTAAATCCACAAACCATACAATCCAATAGTTGAATTATAGCAAAAAGAATTATCACAATAATTATCACAATCAATTTTAAAACACTTTCATATTTTCCAACATGGTTAAATGACTTTTAAAATGAATGATGTAATCACCATCAGTTCGAGTGCTCCCTCCCCCTTCTATATACATTGTTTGCTATCCCCATCCATTCAATTTCCCTATCTCTCACCCCAACACTACCTTCCTTATAAATTCTTACCTTTGTTCATATCTCATGAATCTACTCCTTCTGAAATTCACAAGCTGGAAACACAAAAGAAACAATAAAAAAGAAATAAAGTGTTAAGGATAAAATAATAATGACACAAAGATAAAATTCAAATGGAACATAAGAAAGAATATATTATCATGAATATTTAATTGGCCAGGAAAGAAAGTTTTGTCATGGAACTAGCAAAAAAAACAAAACAAAACAAAAAACCATACTGCTAGAAGAATTTCAGGTTGGGTTAAGAAGGAGGTCAACTGAACAACTACTAAGTTTGATACGGTATAATTAAGATTATAATGATCTCTGTCTGATAGTAAGATTGTTGGAGACCATTGCCTATGGTTAGTGGCTATGTCTGCAGCTTAATATGACTAGATACTATACAGATAGATCTTGGGGTTCCCATTGTCCTCCAAGTCCTTCTCCAAATCGGATATTCATAATTTAGGCTCTGATAATGCCCCTTTTGTTATATTTGAATTTTGTTATTGCTGCGTTTGGATCACACAAGTTGGTGTGCTTCTTCCACGTGGACTTAATTGATTCCTCGCTTAGATGGCGCAAGCTTTTTTAAAATTTTTTTTGAATGCAAGCTTTTCAGACCCACACTATTCTGATTTAGAACCAGCATCATCTGCTTTCTTTACCACACTTTGGAGGGGCACCCTTATCTTCAGTGATCCTTTCATGAAGGCGAGTATCAAGGAGGGCCATATTATCAGAGCTAACCCTTCTTGAATTGGTAGTAGAGTTCAGTGTGGGCACAGAATCCCTTTACTTGTCCTTGGGATATGTCCTTAGGTTTACTTTGGGGGCCATATTAGGACAAATTCAAAAACCCCGTGAAATCAACTATCCCAAAAACAACAACAAAATTTCCACACAACAAAAGACAAACAAGGAAACAAAGAAAAACAAACAAAACAAAAGACAGGAAAACAAAACTCTATAGAGGCAGAAAAGTAAATTATTTTCAACCTCTGGTGTATAAAGCAATTAAGCCTGTAATGTCATCAATTTTTCCAATGACACATCACTCTGTACACTGCAGATATCAGCAGTCTATGCAAGATTAGTTGAATTGTGAGCTACAAATGGAGAGTTGTTGATCCACACAGTTTTATCTTCAATTTGATTTGTCTCTGTTTACCCGAAGCATGGAGGTTGTATGAACTTCCTGGATCAGTTCTTTCACCAGGGGGACATCAAGGTACTAAATACATGGTGGTTCTGTGTTCCTTTCCATTGGCCACTCATAGAGCCAGGGTCCCCCCACCCTCAGATCCAATGACTGCCACTTCCACAGGTCCATGGAGTCCCTCTCTGCGTTCCCTCAAATCCAAGTACCCCAGATCTTCAGTATAGCCCCTGGGTTATGCCACGCAGCCCTCAATGTCAGCATTCAAGATCTTCATGGTGTCTAGTTTATGGCTGTTTCACTGAGGGATAAGTAGAAATGTTTCTATGCAGGACCATAAAATCTAGTCCATTATACCCCTAGGTTCCCTTTAATCAATGTTTATCACCTCTTCTTGATGTGAATATCATCTAACATACTTCCCAATAGAGCTACCATGCCTCATCCAAAATGAGCTTGCTCCTCTCCCCAAGTCTTGGCTTCATTTTCTGAGAAGGCTCTCTTTCCCTTCACGTGGGGGTCAATTGACTAGTCCCAGAATTGTCTGGATGTTGTTTAATTTCCAATGAATGGTCTCTTACCATCTTCCCCTTCTTGAAGGATTGACCCCAGATGACGTGAGGTCGTTTCAATCAAGATGGCTCTTCTGAGGTGCAAAAAAATGGAAATGGTGTATGGTTAATGGCCAGTAGATACCCTTCTCTTTATTTCAGTAATTGATCTCTAAGATTTGTTTAATTGATGTCTATCCTTATAGTAATGGACTCATAATATTTTTTCTTTCATGACTGACTTACTTCACTCAGCATAATGGTTTCCAGATCCTTCCATGAAATGCAGTGTTTCATGCTTTCATCACAGTTTTTAGGGATGCCTTCTATTCCCTTGTGCAAGTACACCAATTTTTATCCACTCTTTCCACTATTGGGTGTTTTGTTTCATGCTACTGTGAACTGTACTGCTATGAACATGTGAGAGCGTATCTCCACTTGTGTCATTTCTCTAATTTCCTCAGGGTTTCTACCTCAAATTGATTTTTACTTCCCAGTTGCTTGAAGTATTGCTACATCTTTTTCCATAGTGGCTATATGTATTTACATGCTCACTAACAATGCATATACATTCCAATCTGTCCACATCCTCTTCAGCATTTGTTGTTTTCTGTCTTTTTAATTTTTTGGATTAGCATTGTGGGTGTTAAGTGGCATTCCATTGTGGCTTTAATTTGCATCTCCCTAATGGCTAGTGATCATGAGCATTTATTTCATGTGTTTGTTAGTCATTTGTATTTCATTTTTGGTGAATTGTCTAGCCATATTCTTTTTTCCCATTTCTTAATTGAGTCTTTTGTTATTATCTTATTGAACTGTTGTGGGTTCTGTATATTTTTGTAGTTAGCCCTTAGTCCAACATGTCATTGGTAAAATTTTTTTTCACATTCTGTGGGTTCTCCTTTCACTCCCCTGATGTTGTTCTTTGATATGCATAAGGAATGGAAAATATATCAATTTGAGGATCAAAGTAGGCCGCCCTGACTCTGTGGTATTGTCACTTATTTCACATGCATGTGAAAGTTGGTCAACAAATAAAAAGACTGGATAATAATTGATGCCTTTGAATTATGGTGTTTGCTATGAATATTGACTAGATCCTAGACTGCCAGAGAATGAACAAATATATCTTGGAAGAATCAAGTATCCTGAAACTTTGTTTCATGAATTCTTGACATGTATCAAAAGGTAATCATCCCTGGTCAAGAATTTCATCTTTAGTAAAGTGCAGGGTCAGATAAAAAGAGGAAGACCATTGAGTAGATGGATGGACAGTGACTGCTCCAATGGAAGAATTATGAAGGTGGCATGGGGCCAGATAATAGTTCATTCTGTTGCACATAGGATCACTTTGAGGGTCATGACCAACTTGATTTGTTGGTAATTAATAGCAATATCATTGCTATATGAAAAGTCCCCCCAAATTTCTTTGTTTGTTTTATGTTTGCTAAGAGTGTTATGATTATATTAGTTACATATAAGTAGTTGATATGCTCTGAGCTGATTTTAATGTATGATGAGATGTGTGCCATTTCTATTTATTTTTAGATGTGAAAATGCAGTCTCTCTACCATTACTTACTAAAGAAATTATTCTTTATCAATTAAATTTTCCCAACATCATTGTAAAAAATAATTGACCCTTAATGTGTGGGTCTATTCTATTGGTTTATATATCTATCATTATACAATTGTCAGTTTATTTTGATTACTAAAGTTTTCTGTTAGCAATACTTGGTTGTTCAGTGTCCTTTGCATTTACATAGACATTTAAGATTTAGATCTTTTCATTTTTGCTTATAAAACACTTGGAATTTTAATGAGTATTGTAATGATTACATACACTCTTGTGTCATACTGACATCATAGCAAATTAAGTGTTTAGTTTATGAAAATGAAATGTCTTTATATTTCTTTAGTTCTTCTTTTTTTCCAAATAATGTTTATAGTTTTTACTTAGCAAATCTTTCATATAGAATATTTATATTTTAGTACTTCGAATGTGATTGAAATAAGTCTTCTTCTACAATTCTTTCTAAAAATGTCACTGCTAATTTACAGAAACTTACTAAATTTTACACAGACCTATATTGTTATTGATTTTGTTCTTTAATTCAAGTAAGTTTTTTGTGTACACTTTTGGGGAAGGATCCTCCCTATATAGGACCTTATAATTTGAATATGCTTAGTTTTGCTTCTTAACTTTTAAGTTCAATACAGTCATTTCAATTACTCTGTATGGCAATTCCAGTGCATTACTATATTGCAGTGATGAGAGTGGATAGCTATATCTTTTGTCATGAACTTAAAAGGGAATCTCTTCAAGATTACTTTTTTTAATATATTAGGTGTGGAAATGGTAGTGTTTGCTCTTTTAATATTGAATAATTTCCTTCCTTCATTTTTGGGATTTTATCCTGATTTGCAATTTTGTCAAATGTCTTCTGTGTTTCAAATATATTCAAATTATTGGTTTTTCTTTATTATATTAATATGGTGTATTACATTGATTGATTTTCTATTCTTGAACTAATTTTGTTCATGGTGTATACTATTTTTAATATACCTTTGTACCCTGTTTCCTAGAATTTTGTTCAGGACCTTTACATATATGTTAATAAGCTACATGGTGTTTATTGTCTTATTTTTGTGATTTCATTTCTGCCTTTAATATCAGAGTAATAATAGTCTCATATGCTAAGTTAGGAAATACCCCTTTTTACCCTATTTTTCACCCCTTATCAGTTAATTTGTTGTAGCTTGCTGACTTGCATGTTGTGATGCTGGAAGTTATGTCACCAGTGTTTGAAGCACTGGTGAAAAGGATTCAGGGAAGTTTACAGGCTAAGATAAATGAAGGAATGCAAATGATAGATTAGCCAGTGAAGACATTGTAAATAGCAGCACAACATTGTTTGATGTAGTTCCAGAAGATACTCCTCTCATGATGGAAGCCACTGAAAATACAACTCTGGACGTGATGCCTCTGCAGTAAGAGTTTTCCTTATTTACTTGTTTCCCCTAGGTAGTTCCTAAATAACACTGGAGAGAAGAAAGAAGTGATTTTATCAAGAGAGGAAATAGACTGGCAAATCACCACTTGTCTGATCATTTAAAATGCTTAAAGATGGGAATCAGAGCATAGTTGGGTAAATCTAAGTTTCATTGCAACACTGTTAAATATGCTTTGGTTTTGCTGTTTTAACTTTGGCAAAATAAATGTAACAAATTTTATAAATTTAATTATGCTTATACATATAATTCGAGTAAGAACATTCCCCATGTTGTGAAATCATTATTATTTTTTAAGATCTTTTGTCACCACAAACAGAAATCCCAGATCCATTAAGCCATATGTGCTCCAACTTATTTGGCCTACTACACTTTTTTTCAGAAAAAAAATGTTTCTCCACACAAACCAGCAATGGACACGTTGGTACTGCAGCCTCTTAGCCAAGATAAAGTATTGGCGTATGCTTCTGCACAACCAGATTACTCTGTAGAAGCGAAGATGACAACACATATCATATTTTCAGACCATAGGACGCAACTGAACATATGATGCACCCAGTTTTTATAGCAGGAAAACAAGAACCAAATTTTACCAATATACTGAAATATTTGTTTAAATAAAGCAACATATGGTAATATTTAACAACATAACCTCAACAGTGGTGTTAAGAATCAGCATCATTTTCCTTTAACAAATGAGGGGAGGTGTGTGCTGTGCTGATCATGCGACCTATGTGACATTGAGAATCAAGGAGGCAGAACTTCCACCTGAACATACAGCAATCCACTGTCCGCAAACAGCATTGGACAGTAAGTGGGCGCATGAGATCATAAACAAATGTTCTGGGGTATCACACCTTTGGACCAGAAGACACACCCTTGTTTTTCCCCCACTTTGCGGGGGGAGTATGTCTGATGGTCCGATAAATACAGTGGTTGCATGTATTTGGACATGTACTCAGCAGGAATTGGTTTCTGGTGAAAGACTCAAGCTTAGAAACTCAGAACGCCCACCATAATGATCCTCAGTAAGATAGATGGGCACACTGTCTGCACTAAGGGGAGCACGCGCAGTTACAATTGTACTGAGGTCTCAAGACTTGGCAGAATTTTACCGAATTCAGGAAGATGAAGCAGTATTTCAACAGCAGTTTCCCCATCCAATATTCCCAACATCCAGGTACGAATGTCTCCATTTCTGTAAAAGAAGACATTTTTAAATTATAGCCATCCTTATGAATATGAAGCCCTATCATATATGTGGCTTGATTTGTATTTCTATAATGACCAGTGACAGTGGACATCTTTACATTTGCGTGTTGGCCAATACTATAAAATTTGATCAGACAGATGATTTGTAAATATATTTTAGGTTATCTTTTTATTCTCTTGGTAGTGTTTAATTTTAATTAAGTACATTACATCTTATTTCTTTTGCTACTTATGTTTTTAGTATCCTACTGAATAAAACATTGTTAACCCCAAGATGATGAGGATTTCACATCTATATTATTCTAATATTCTAATGTTATCATTTTAGTTTTGAAATGTAGATCTTTGACCTATTTTGAGTTGATGTTTGTATGAGGCGGCTTCAAAAAGTGTGGAGATTTTCCTTATTTTTTAAATTAACATTTTTGTGAACTTGTAAAAAAGAGTTTACTTTAATGTCATAGGTGGAGTAAAAGTTTCAACACTTTTATTTTCTGATAGGTTGTCATATAAAATGTGAAGAAACAGGTGCATAAAAACTATTAGTAGTCAGAGAATGGAATATACAATGTATGAATCCAGAAAAAATGAGAAGTTGTTAAAACTAAAATAAAAAGCATAATGATTATTTTTCTAGTCACTAGTACAAATGGAATAGCATTGGATGATTTGAATTATATTACCATGTGTTTACTGTGCCAGGAATGACAAGTTGATGAGGATTATCATTGCACTCATAGTGCAAAAGAGCATCTTTCTAGATGTAGCCTTTAAGGAAAACTAATATAATTTACAATAGCTACTTAAATATTAAAATACTTGGACTGAGCCCTGGTGGCGTAGTGGTTGTGCATGGGACTGCGGCCCACTGGGATGGAGGTTCAATTCCAGCTCACAGGAGCAAAGGCTGGGCCTCCTACTCCCACCAGCAGAGGGCAGTGATGCCTAAAAAACTAAAATATATATATATTAAATACTTAGGAATAAGCCTCACCAGAGAAACAAAAGACCTATATAGCAAAGACTATTAAAAAAAAACTATTAAAAGTACTCAAAAGAGATTTACATAATGCACATACCATACTCATGGATAGGAAGGCTTGATATTGTGAGAATGTCAATACTTCACAAAGCAATCTACAGATATAATGTAATCATGATCCAAATTCCAGTAACGTTCTTTAAAGTAATAGAACGAAGTCTAATGACCAACTTTATAAGAAATGAAAAGAAATTCCAGATAAGCAAAACACCACAAAAGAAGAACAAAGTAGGAGATCTCACAATTCTTTAATCTCAAAATCTACTACATAATGATGGTAGTTTGAATAGTCTGATATATAGATACACTGGCCAACAGAACAGAATTGAGAACCCCCAAATTAAGCCATCCAGGTAAATACAGCTAACTTTTGGCAAAGAGCTTAACTACATTAAATGGAGACAAGATAATCTCTGCAACAAATGGTTCTGGGAAACCAGGATATTCATCTACAGATAATGAACTATATCTCACAAATTCATATATTTAAAATGAACTCAAGATGAATTGAAGACACAAATGTAAAACCTAGAATTATGAACAGCATCAATAAAAATATAGGAAACAAACTTAAGGACCCAAAGAGAATGAAAAATATGCTATGAAACATAATGAAAAACACAAAAACCCCCCAAATAAACACTGGGTTCTCTAAACATTACACTTCTTTGCATCTAAATTTGTCACTGCACAGTGAAAAGAGAACTCACACAGTGGATTTTTTTTTGCAATAATGTATCCAATAAAGAATTGATCTCAAAAATTTAGAGAAAACTTCAAAATCTTAACAATAAAGAGACATACAATTCAATTAAGCCATGGACAAAGGATATGAATGAACATTTAACAAAAAAGTACATTCAGGTGACCAGCAAGTATATGAAGAAATTATCACAAACATTATTCATCTGAGAGATGCAAATCAAAATATCAATGAGACATCATCTCAGCCCAATATTAATAAAGAAAATGTTCTGAAATCTAAATCAGAAATAAAATTATTTCCTATTGTGCAAAGTGTTAATTCTTTCCTTAAAAATGGGGAAAACAGGGCTGAGCCCCGGCGTAAGTGGTTGAGTGCGGGACTGCGCCCTGCAGGCTTTGCAGTTCAAATCCAGTGGCAGCTCTCTGGAGCAGCGCTGGGTAGCTCCCACGACCACCAGAGGGAAGTGATGCCCCCCAAAAAAAATTGGAAAAAGAAATACCACATAATGCAGAATTCCTTCCTCGTATACATTCTGGATAATTAAGAGCAGTGACATGAAGAAATGTATGCATTTCTATCATCACACTATTCATTATAGCAAAAGTGTGACTACCACAAAAATGCCCATCAATGGATGAGTATATAAGTAAACTTTGGAGCATACATAGAATTGAATAGCATTTAATGTTGCAGAATAATGAAGAATCTGCAAAACACCTCATAGCATGCATGAATGGGAAGGATCACATGCAAGTAAAATTAACTAGTAGCAAAGATACAAATATTGTATGATATAACTATTATAAAAAAACAAAGAAAAAATTCCCACTAAAAGTACCATTCTTAGATGGTTACCAAAAGTTGGAAGAGAATGGACTGGGGAAAGTGTGAAGCAGGAATAGAAGATAGACTAGTGCTACCTTTCATGGATAGGAGGAAGGTTATGTGAAAAAAAAATTATGAAAGCAGGTGAAGACAATGGAAGATTTTCAAGAGCTAAAAATAAGAAGAGTAATCCTGTATAAATAACACAATCCTGTTATAATTGATAATGTATGAATATATAGATGGATAACCACATAAGTTGAACAAGTGTGAGTGGGAGAGTGAGAGTAAAACAAGAAGTAAAGATAGATTTGACCGAGAATATATTCATATAGGTATTTATCCTTGCTGCATGCATGTGTATTCATGTGGTGGAGCACACAAGGCATCAAAGTAATGAAAATTTCTCAAATACCTAAAGTGAATGAGTTGTTGTACCTAGGAGCTCAGGATAATAGTCAACTGACATCACATAGTCCACCAACACGATGTTCTATATCACTTTTTGGTGACTAGCAATTAGGATCTTAAAAGCACATGAAAAGCCATCTAAAAGCTTTTATCAGGCTTCTCCTGATCCAGATAAAAGCAAAGTGACAAAAATCGAAAGAAAAATGAAAACAATTAGCCCAATGGGCCACTCAAACATCAGTCCCCACAACTCTGAGTCAAGAACTATATAATACGCGGCTACTACTAACGACCATGGAAGTGACTATATTAGGTTCTGCATATAGGTAGAAAAATGTGGAACAGGTCTTACGACCATAAAAATTACCAGGTTTACCAATTACATAGAAAATAATTGGATCCCCACAATAATAGCCCCTTTTTACCCACCATATGTAGAACTGAATTAACTTCCAGTTAGAAAAATCAAGCATTTGTGATAAAATGGCTGTATTTACCCAAGGAAAGAGGGTTAGGAAAGAAGGGAGGAATGAAAATAAGAAACAAAGGGAGGAAGTGGATAAGAGACGGTACACTGAGAGGATTGAAACAAATGAGTTAAACAAACTGTGTTAGCTATAAACCTGGTAATCTACTACATGAATTTTGATTTAAATCAGAGCAAAAGTTAAAGCATAAAAGTTAAAATGTATGTCTTTTTGTTTTTTTTTGGGGGGGGGGCATCACTGCGCTGTGGTGGGAGTAGGAGGCCCAGCCTTGCTCCTGGAGAGCTACTGCTAGATTTGAACCTTCAACCCAGTGGGCCTCAGTCCCGCACACAATCACTACGCCACTGGAGCTCAGCTAAAATGTATGTCTTGCTGTTGTTTATGATAGGATAATAGTCATACAACTACAAGGAAATCAGTTAATATAACTAATGAATAGTATTTTGAAGAATGGGAATTTCAGAACACTAAATGTAGAATATACACATAGGTAGTCTTTTAAACAGTATAAGGGGATAATGTATGTTTTAAAATGAGGAATGATGTGTGCTTTTGTCATACTCATTCAATATTGATGTTGAACAGATGATTTGAGAAGTTAGCCTATGTGAAAAATTTAGTACTGGGAATTAGAAATGACTATTAATAGCCTGCAATATTTAGATGACACAACCTTGCTTGTTGGACATAAAAAAGTTTGAAGCACCTACTAAAGAATACAAACAGCAAGAATTTAACAACTACAACCTTGTGTATTAATTCTGTATTAACCCAAAGAAAACTAAAATCTTCACAATTGAATCAATAGACAATCGCATAATAAATGAGAAAATATTAAAATTGTCAAGTGTTTCATATCACTTCGATCCATAATCAATACTACTGGAAGAAACACTTAAGATATCAAATGATGCATTACAGTAGGGAAAATCCAACATTTTGGCACAATTATCCCCAAATCACTTTTAAAATTAGTTTTATTGAACCATGATTAACTCATCATATTATTCAATTGTTCAATCATGTTAAGAAGGGTTGTACAATCATCACCACAATCAACTTGGAATGTGTTGCTAATTCTTGTATCCACTCACGTTGATTTCTCATTTCCCCCATTGTCATTCCACTTTTGTGCTCCCAGGTAATTATTATTCCGGTTACTGTCTTCATAAAGCCTGATCTCCTTACACAGAAAGCCATATGGAACAGGACAAAATGCAGGTTTTTAAAAAGTACTAATTAACAATCATCATATAAAACAGTGAAACATCGCAATCTAAGAAAAAAACTAATGACTTAAAAATTTAGGATAAATTGAAAATGGATTTACGGGGGAGATCTCAAACTCTTGATAGCCATTTACACACACTCAACTTTCTGTTTGTACATATTAGAAAGCCCCATCAGGCATTTTCAATGTGCATTTTAGGGTGCATTTTCTTGGTTCCTTTTTTACTTCACCTGTAAAGGCTAATTGGGACTTAAGCATAAACAAATAATAATAGATGGTGAGGATGTGTCCTTCAAATACTCAGCAATTACTCAACAGGAATGTCCCTAGTTAAGCTTCAGACAATTCTCCTGCTGTTGCACAGTATGCACTATTCATTAATCTCAAACACAGTGAAGATTAAAATGGTTTTGCTGTTAATAGGTTTGTAGACAAATGTGGGATAATCTCTTTCAGTGGGAGAAATTGTGTTGTTGGCTGAGGTGATTCAATGGAATTAAGGGGCCCAGTGTCCCCATTAATCTGATTATTTTCCCCTATGTCCCCAGCTAAAGTTTCAGAATCCCATTTTTCCCAATCATTGTCATCACTTTAACAATGATCATCATTCATAGGTGGAAATTCATTTTGCTTTGTAATGCAGCAACTCCTAAAATTAAAACTCTGGGTTTGGTTTTTGGCAACACGAGTTCCATTAGTACAAGACACGAGGTTTTCTTTCAGGGTACAAGTGGCACATTTGAGGTCTCCTATGCAGCTCTTGAACTGTGGCTTCAAAGCCCTGAATTTTTCTCTTTCTTTTACAGCTTTGTCTATTTTAAGTATCCTCAATCAATCAGCTTTTCTATTCAACTCATCTTGACAAAATGGCAGAAAAGTACTAAATATATGGCCATCTGAAACCTTTATTTTCACTAATAGTTCATTGATTTCTATATACTGGCTATCTCTTTTGTTTTAGTATTGTCATCTCACACAATGATTAAAAGCTCTCTCTATTAATAGAGAGAGAATAATCATTATTGAGGGAGGAACAGCTATCATTACTAATGGAGACAGAGTTTTCAAACTCCACAAACAAATTTACTGCCATCAAGTCAATTCTAACTCACACTAGTCCACTAGATCAGATTAGAACTGACCTAGTGTGTTTCTGAGACTCTAGAAAACTTTGTTTGTATATCAGGGAGTGGTGGTGGTATTCCACTGCAGTCCCTGTAGTTAGAAACCCAACTTGTAATCCAGTTTGCAACCAATGGTATCTTAAAAATGAATCAGACTGTGGAACACACATTTTTAAAAATCATCCTTACAATTTTGTTTTTCCGGGTTCATTTCTGGTACCAAATGTCTGACACTGGGTGTTCTTATGAAGAAAAACCAGAAGACATAACAATTGCATGAATATGTATTATGTTATTCTGGGTAGGCCAGAGAAACAAATCCACAGAAATTTATAGTTAAATAAGAGAGAGTTTCATATAAAAGATAAATGTACATTAAGAAAGAATCCCAACCCAGTCCAGTCCAAGCATATAAGTCTGACATTAGTCCATGTCTGACTCCAGTATACAAAGTCCTCCTCAAACTCACAAAACACACGCAATAACATCAAATGCAGGAGGAAATTCGAATCAGTGTGTGTGTAAGCATCTCAGTGCTGGCAGATGTCTCCATGCGGCTTCTCCAGCATTTAGAACTGCATCAGTGAAGGTCCACGTGGCTTCTCCTCAGCGATGTCTTGCAGAAAGAGAACCTTGCTACCTGAGACAAAGAACTAGCTAAGGCAGCCACACATTGGTCTGACCATCAGAGAAAAAGAGACCAGAAAACAAGAAAGGCGAGGTTCACCAAGCCATTTATCTGTCCGTTCTTCAATAAATCCCACATGCATTTATCAGCCAGGTTGGCACAATAAACCTTAGCTATCACTATATACACACATACACACATATACATACAAACATATACGTGTAGATATGTGTACATAATTAGATTGATAGATATCAAGGAAATGATTCACATACTTAAAGAAGAGCATAAGTCCAGGTTCCAAGTTCATGGATCAGACATTAGGCAGGGAGCTTCTCCTGATTCAAGAAGTTGCAGGAGCTGATTGACAGGAAGATGTTATCTAATGTTACTGTTTCTAGATACTGTCATGATAGTTCCAAATTATTGTGAACCTATGCAAGACAGAATTAAACAATGCCTGGTCCTACACCATTTTAAAGTTGTTCTTATGTTTGAGCCCAGCAAAAATTCACTCTGCCCACCCAACTTGCTAAAGGTCTTCCTCTCTTTTTTATGTTATCTTATCCCAAGCATTGTTTTCTCTAAGGATTGATCTTTTCTGACAACACATCGAGAGTACATGAGTGGAAGTTTCACCATCCTTGTTTCTAAGAAGCATTCTGGCTCTACTATTTCTGAGACAAATTGCTTGATGTTAACTAGTCCATTGAATTTATTCTTCACCATAATTCAAACCATCTATTCTTCCTTATTCAAAATCAAACTTCTAACTTTATATAAGGTGACTGAAAATATTGTGGTTTATGTTAGATGAATCTTAGTTTTCTGAGTAACCTTTTCTATTTCTTTCTTTTTTTCTTCCAATGGTGAGAGTAGGAAGCCTAGCCTTGCTCCTGGAGAGCTACTGCTGGATTTGAACTGCCAACCCTGTGGGGGCAGTCCCACACACAACCACTACACCACCGGGGATCAGCCCCTTCCCCTATTTCAATACTCTAAACCAGTCTTGTGAAACAGTTTTCCGTTCTTGATTTGAATTCTTGACTTTTGCTTCCATGAGTACTGATTGTGATCCAACAGAGACAAAATCTTGAAAGCATCAATATTTTCATCATTTACTATGATGCTAGCTATTGCTCCTGTGAGGATTTGTTTTTTACTTTAAATTGAGTTTTAATTCATACTGAAGTCTGCAATCTTTATTCTTAACCAAGAAGTACTTCAAGTGCTCTTCACTTTCAGCAAACAAGGTTTTGTCATCTGCACATCATAGGTTGTTAATAAACTTTCCTCCCATTTTGATGCCATATCCTTTTTCATACAATACAACTTCTCTGATTATTTGCTTATCTTAGAGATTAAATAATTATGGTGAGAAGATAGTGATGAACATTTTTCCTGTTTTTAAGCCATGCAATATGCCCCTTTTCTACTTTTTCTAATCTGCCTCTTAGTCCATGGACAGGTTCCATTTGAGCAAAATGTACTATTATGGGACTTATATTCTTTTAAAAACTAGCTATCATTTGTTCTGGTACACATAGTCAAATGTCTTGGGAAAGTCTACAAAACCCAAGTAAAAATTTCCTGGTATTCTCTGCTCTCAGTCATGATCCATTTTATATCAGTAATGACATCGCTTGTCACACATCCTCTTTTGAATCTGGTCTCATCCTCTGGTAGCTCCCTGTAAATGTACTGCTGCAATTGTTGTTGAAAAATTTTCAGTACCATTTTACTTCCATATGAGAACAATCATATAGTTCTACAATTTTAGCATTTTGTTAAATCACATTCCTTTGGATTAGGTACAAATATGTATCTCTTCTAGTCACTTGACCAGGTAGCTTTCTTCCACATTTTCTAGCATAGGAAAATATTTCTTTTTATTCTTATTGGAATAATCCATTCAATATTTCATCAATTTCTGGAGCCTTGTTATTCATTGGTGATTTTAATTCTTTCAACACTTGCATCTTGAAATGACTTAATGTTAACTAGCTCTTTTTGGTACAGTGTCTGTCTTTACTGTATTCTTTTGATGCTTTCTGAATAGTTCAATACTTTGCCCATAGAATCTTCCGATATTGAAAGTTGAGAGTAGCTGTTCTTCTAGAAAAAGATGTAGCTTTCTGCTCTGATAAAAGTTTATGATCTTGAAAACATTAAGGGGTATTTTTTCTGTCCTGTAAAATCATTCAACTCAGTAACAGTGGGTTTGGTTGTCTATCCAGTTGAGTCCAAAGCATAGAAACCCTATAGGGCACAATAAAGCTGTTCCTCTAGAATTTTTATACTGCCATTCTCCATAAGACCACATTTTCCTCCTTCTGGGAGCAACTGATAGATTAGAACCATTGACTTTTTGGGTAACAGCCCTAGGTTTGACACACTTATGCCACCGTGTGCCTTTCACACCAAATAGGTAGTGATAGTTTTTTTCAAAAAGAAAAGGGGTAGGGAACATTTTATTTATGTGGGTCACTATGATTGACATCAATGACAGTGAGTGGTATATGAAAACTTATTAGAGTTCTCCTTTATCTTTGCCCTAGAGTCTTACAGTCAAAAACAAGAACTACCAAATTACGTATTTTAACTGGTGAATAATCTTTTTACACTAGGGGAAACCAATGTCTTCCTGTATACTATTCTTTAGGAAACCCTTTATCTTAATGAGGATTAGAGAGAAAACAAAAAAAATGATACTTAAAGCTTGTCTCAGGTTTTTGGAAATCCTCCCTTCAGTTTTCAAATTATCATTTAATCCTTAAGTGAAACACATCCTGTAAATTCTATTTCCAACTAAAAAATAGACTGAGAAGTTCAAATGTAATTAAAAAGGACATTTATTAATTCTTAAGCAGGAAAAGACAAGACAAAGGCAAAATCACGCCATCCAGATGTGGGACCCATTAGCAAAATATTTTACTGCAAATCAATAGTTCATAAAGATTTGGAAACTTCCCCAAATGGGAGGAACATGGGAAGACAAAGTAAATGATCACAAAAGCATGCTTGGTAGCATATCAATACATGAGAATTATAAGTGAGACCATAGATGTGTGAATAGGACCATGGTTGGCACGCATATATTTTGTTAAGTAGAAGGGCCAAGAGGATTCCATCAGAGCTCTCTGTGCAGGTCAATCAGGATGCGACTCATGACTATTGGCTCCTGGCAACCCATTTTCCATTGCTTTTGCACAAGAGAAGGGCAAACTGCAGGATGTTATTCCATCCTCCAAATCGTTCCTATGCCAGTGCCCATTGTTGCAGCCATGGTGTCAAGGCATCCCATTGAGGACCTTACTCTTTTTTAACTTTCCCTCCACTTTACCAATCATGACGTCCTTGTGGAGAAACTGATGTGTCCTGAGAGTGTGGCCCAAGTATGAGTTGAAGTCTTGCCACACTTGCTTATAGGAGCACTGTGGCTGTCCATGGTACTTTCAATAGTCTTCAGCACCACTATTCAAAATACATGAATTCTTGTTTGGCCTTCTTGTTCAGTGTCGAACTTTCACATGCATATGAGGGAATGGAAAATGCCATGGTTTATGTCAGATAAACCTTAGTCCTCAAAGTACTATTCTTCCGTTCGATACTCCAAAGAGGTTTTGTGCAGCAGATTTACCTAATGCATTGAGTCTTTTTGATCGCTTGTCTGTTGCTTCCATGACAGTGACTGTGAATCCAAGGAATACAAAATCCTTTAGCACATCCATCTTTTTTTATTCATCAAGATGCCACCCATTGGCTCCATTGTGAGGATTGTGGTCTTCTCTGAAATAAGTAGTAACCTATACTGAATGCTTAGATACTTGAATTTCATGAACAAATACTCCAAGTGCTCTCCACTTTTGTCAATGAAAGTTGTGTCATCTGTACATCAGAAGTTGTAATAAGCCTTACTCAGATCTTGATGCCACATTCTTCTTCATCTAATCCAGCTTCTCTGCTTATTTGCTCAACATGTTGATCATACGTATAAGTATGGTGAAAGGATACAAACTTGATGTAAATTTTAACTGATTTTGAACCATGCTCTCTTTATGCTTATGCAACTGGAACTTTATTCATGAATAAGCTTTGCAGCAGAAGGACACGTGCTCTGAAATGCCATTCTTCTGAAGGCCATTCATAGTTTGTTATGTTCCATACAGTCTAATGCCTTTGAATAGTCAATAAAATACAGGTGCACATCTTTCAGGCATTATCTGCCTTCAGCAAAAACCCACCTTATATCACTAATGGTATTTCATTCCAAATCTTCTTCTGAATGTAGCCTAATCTTTGGACCATTCCCTGGCAATCCACTGCTGCAAGCGTTCTTAGATAATCTTCAACACGATTTTGCTTGCATATGATATCAATAATACTGTTCTACAGCTTGACCATTCTGTTGGTTCACCTTTCTTTGAAATGGATATAAATATGGATATCTTAGAGTCAGTTGATCAGGGTATTGTCTTCCAAGTTTCCAGGCATAGACAAGAGATGAAACATTCTTTCAGTGTTCTATCAGCTTGCTGATATTTGGTATTCCATCAACTCCTGTAGCCTTATTTTTGGCTAAGCTGTTCAGTGCAACTTGAACGTCTTCTTTTAGCACCATTGGTTCTTTCTCATCTGCTACTTCCTGAAATGGTGGAGTTTGGTGGAGTAGTTCCCTTTGGAACAGTGACGATACATTTTTTTTCTGTCTTCCCTCAATATTTCCTGCATCACTCAATACTTTGGACATAAAATATTTACAACTTTAAGTTGAGGCCTGAATTTTTGTTTAATGATTTTGGCTTAAGGTATGGTCAGTATGCTTTTCCCTTTGCATTTTCTAATTTTAGGTATTTGCACATTTCATTATAATATTTGGCTTTCTCTTCTCAAGATTCCCTATGAAATCTTCTTTTCAATTCTTTGGCTTGATCATTTCTTCCACCTGCTTTAGCTACTCTTAAATTAACAGCAAGCTTCAGAGACTCTTCTGACATCCACTTTGATCTTTTCTTTCTTGTCTTTTTTTGGTGTGTATTTTTTGGGGGCAACACTGCCATCTGGTGGTGGGAGTAGGAGGTCCAGCCTTGCTCCTGGAGAGCTGCTGCTGGATTTGAACCTTCAACCCAGTAGGCCGCAGTTCCGCGCACAACCACTATGCCACTGGGGCTCAGCCCTCTTTATTGTCTTTTTAGTCACCTTTTGCCTTGTTCAAGTGTCCTCCAACAACTCATCAAATCTTTTGTATTAGGTAAATGTGTCAAATTTGTTCTTGATATGTCCTAGAAATTCAGGTGGGATATAATCAAGGATCTATTTTGATTCTACTGGTCTTGAATTAATTTTATTCTGCTTCATCCTCAACTTACTATGAGCGATAGATGGTCTGTTCCACAGTCAGCCCTTAGTTTGCTTTTAGTTGCTAATATTGAGGTTCTCCATTGTCTCTTCTCACAGATGTAGTCAATTTGATTGTTTTTGAAAAAAAATAATGGTGTTTTCTTGAACAACTCATTGATTTTGAAAAATTCTATCATTCAATCTTCAGCTTCTTTTCTATCACCAAGTCTATATTTTCCAATTTCCTGACTACTGTTCCTTCTCTTTTTTCAACTTACCTATAGCCCATAATAAGATATGCATAATGATTGCAAGTTTGATCAATCTCAGACTCTAAGTATTGGTGGAATTCTCCAATTTTTTTCATCACTAACTTCAGTGGTTAGTGCATACATTTGAATAAAATTTCATTGATTGGATTTCCTTGAAGGTAGATCAATATAATCTTATCACAGTCAGCATTGTATTCCATGAATGATTTTAAAACATCCTTTTTGACAATAAATGGCACACCATTCCTCTTCATTGTGCTATCCCCATGATAGGGAACCATATGATTTCCTCTTTCATAGTGGCCAATATCAAGCCATTTCTGCTCACTAATGCCTAGGATACCAATTTTTATTCTATTTCATCTTTTACCACTTCCAATTTCCTTAGAGTTCAGATATTTTCAGCAGTTTCTCCTTTTCTTGAGTCATGACCCATCAGCAAATGAAGACCCCAAAGATTCCACATCTATAGGCTACAACCCATTCACCTCACCAGGGTTGACTACACTCAAAGCACCCTACAACCCAAGCAGCTGATCCTCTGCTACTATCTCCAGCAAGGTTCTACTTTACTTCACTAGACCTTCTGTATCTGACAATGTTTCAAAACTATGCATAAGGTTTTCATCATTTAGTCTTTCTCCAAAGGAGATCAGTGTTTCTTTATCATCTTTTTTTTACTCTGGAATCTCAGCTGTAATGTGTTAACTTTGAGCAACCTTGCTGGCATTTGAAATACAAGTGACATGGGTTATAGCGTGACAGTAACGTATAAGCACCCACAGCATGACACACTGACAGACAAGTGTAGAACTCTAAACTTAGTGCTCAGCAGTTTAAGTTTTAATAGAATCGTCTTCTCTGATCATGGATTCTATTAAAAATCCCTTCATTAGAGAGTATGGAGTACTTTTTTCACATGAGCTCATTGACACGTTTCTTAGATGATCACTAGTCTCTAATACAAGACCTTAAAACCTCAGGCACTATTGTTTCTGATAACTGGGCACCACCTTATATCTTATCCAGTCTTTACTCAGCAAAGTCACATGATAAGGACTAATTGTTCTCAGTTATGCTATACAATTAAGTCAAGATTCAAAATTATTTCATATATTCATGGTTGTATATTTGTGTGGTTACTCAGTGACAGTATTTTTTCTGATAAATACTATATATCCTATTCATGGATGATTTGATAGCTCAATAATAACTTGATAGCTCAAATAATAATAACATCATGATTTAGCCAATAGTATACATTTAAAACACCAGTGAGAAAGTTTAATATATAACCATACATCTTTTTCTTAGGTAAGATACATGTAAAGTTTTACTTATTCAAATGAATTAAGCTTATGTGGCAGAACACTGTCAAGTAAACAGCAGGATTAAGTAAGACACAGCACTTTCAATGGAACTCATTCACTAAGGAACATTCATTAGTCTGCACAATTTAAGACATGCAACAAAAACAGTTACTCAGGAAATAGCAGGATCCAAATTTTGTCAAATATCAAGCATACTTGAAGGTAATTAATATTTGAACAAAATTCAGTGACTTTATATTCCATTAATACCATGATCTTTGGATAAAATCCTCTATGTATGTCCTCATTGAGACACTTCTATTTTAAATTTAAAGGATGATTTCATTTTATTCCATCTGCTTACATGTGTTTCAAGATCAGTTTCATTTTAGTAGCGATCTAATTTGTGTTCTTCTGATATGACTTGTGAATAATGCTGTCTATCTTCTAAAGATAAAGGCCAAAGAGAGGAGAGAAAAAAGAGATAAAGTTCAAATTCCAGGTGGCCTACAACTTCAGGGCTGGATCATCAGAGGCACACAAAGAGGCTCAGTTAAGAGAACATGATTAGTAACATAATGCAAGTGATATTTTTAATGCAAGTGATATTTTTAATGAGGGTCTATAGAAGACATGTTAAGCATTATTGTTATTTTTTCTAAAAAGTTCTGCTATTCTCTATCTATATATACATATACACACATATGTTCTGTGTGTGTATATATATTATATATATATATGTATATATATATATATATTCCTACTACTCTAGTTGCCAGGATATTCTATATTAAATGAAATATTTGAACCTTCCCCTAATTCTCCAACAGGAGAACTGATTTAAGTTGAATTTAGACGTTCTCTGAAGGACTAATTTTCAAAAAGTGCAGCATGGATTATTAGTATCTGAAAGGCACTTTATCAATAAACACAATTCTCAGAGAAAAAAGTATCGATTTATTTTTCTGGACCATTATTCAAATGCTCAATGCTTCTTAGGCAACAATTTTTGTAGAGTTTGTCAGATAGCTGTTTCCCCAGGACCCTCAGTTTAAACAGAGAATCTAGGGTCAAATGATTTGGGCAGATACCCTAAAATTCTATGAAATACATGAAAAGATATATTACAACAATATAAGTTCACTATTTGACAATGGCATGTATCACTAAGAATAATAAGTGTCGTGTGGTTTGTGTTCCTAGCTAAATAATGACAATAGAAGCGACATTCTGTATAAGCACCGGGTTAAATTTGAACAAGAATATGAGTGTGGACACTGAAACATTCATTTCTTAAGACAGAAAAGTTCTTTTGAGACTTAGCAGGATATCTCACTACTATTCTACTCTATAACCCATAGTTTATTTCTCATTAGCTTCTCCAATCACTTTTAAGTGAATTTGTTAAATTTGCTAGTGAAAGCTTTCAGTTTGAGAGCTATGATATCTAATCACATAAATTCAACAATTTGGTGGAAATTAGAAAGATAGTTTCATATACACAGAGAGTATTCTTAAACATCCACAACATTTCTACATAAAGAATTTATAGAGATAGTAAATCTAGTTAGTGGCTACTTTCTATTCTTGATGATATTGAGATTAGTTGTAATCTGTGAACTTTGTAACATTCCAGAGTTTTAGCAATCTTAAATTGGACAAACTCGAGTCCTCTTAGATAAGCACAATATAGTCAATTATTTGTTGATTATTTGTTGTCAAATGCCTTGACAGAACTCCAAAGAGAAGGAGCTTATGTGTAAATCACAGAATATGATATGGGCTTAGCTAATTCAGGATATTTTTAAAAATGAAATACCCAACTTGGGAATTTTGAAATCAATGTAAAGCCAAACAAATTTAATTTAAAATAAGAACCAATGTTATATGAAAGAAGTATTTTAAAGCACAATGATCAATATTATTCTTAAAAGCTTCAAATATAATACCAAACATTCAAATAGCTAAATCTCTATTATGTTTCCTAGTTGTGTAATTGAAAATTTATTGGAGTGATTTATATGCACTATTGTCCAAATTCACCCACATGGACAAAATATGTTTCACATGTTAATCAACATAAATTTGACATATGACTTTTGGTCTACATCACTTACCTCCCTGTAAAGACTATGACCTCAAAAATAAGAAAAGATTAGGCTCTCACTGCTATTTATTTTGCAGTGAAAGATATGTCAGTTTTCATTTCATCTTATGAATGGTCCTCTAAAATTTATGTAATATTATATAAATTAAGAAATATTTCACTTTCTTGTATTTTAGACTAAAATAACTAGTTACTTCCCTTTTAACTGTCTATTACTTAATAGCCCCCATTGAGTTTGTGTTTATCATCTTTCACATTATAGTACAACTAGGCATTCTGCTTTAAAACAAAACTACTCTTTTCTCTCTCTTAAAAAATAATAAATACTAGTGTTTCTTGTTCAGTCTAGCTGGATTTGTATGGTAGAATTGGGACCATGACAATTGGGGGGAGGAATCCTTCAGGAACTAGAGGAAAGTTATATGCTTCATCGCTACCTCACTGCATCTTGACTGATCAGTGTTTTTCTGAATACATAAATCTTTATGTCATCTAGTTGAATGTAGTGGGATGTCACTTGTAACCTTGTGTGTCATTATATTGAATTATAAACTGGAAAAAAGATGTATAAATTTGAAAAGGCATCAAAGTTAAAAAGTGAATCTAAATTAAGCTTGCAAATGCATATATTATTTAAAGGAAATACATTAGTAATTGAAATTATAACCTATTGAATAATATGATAAGCACAAGTTGTAAATGTCTACTACAGAAATAGGACAAAACAATAAAAGTGACATTTCTTCACGCCTAAACAATTTCGCTTACTGTTTTAATGACCCTATGGACAGAATAATCCAAACTGTCCTCCAAACTAAATCATCCAGATGATTACAAACAATGTTTGTGTTCAAGCGATACAGAAAGTTATTTTTAAAATTTCACAATGGTTGGGTCAGTACCAAGCCTACAGGAAGTAAGTCTAGGTTGCTGCATATTTCATTCAATACAGTTGATCTTCAAATAGATTTTAATTGTAGGCTTTTAAGATACTGCTTTTAAGTGTATGGTAATTTGAGAACTATACAACAGAGCAATTTACGTGTGTGGTGTTCATCTAATTTATTCCCTATTTTGGGTACTCTTATTTAAATGTTTTGTTTCTATTTCTGTATTCTCTAAGATTGTCTCCATATGTCTGTTGACTCAAAATTGTATATAGGTAAACAAACAAACTATTTTCTGGTCATGTATACACACAAATTGTATATAGGTAAACACACAAACTATATCCTGGTCATGTAGTGGTTACATTTTGGGCTGTGATCCACTTTGTTGGCAGTTCAAAACCACTGTCTGCTCTCTAGGAGAAAGGTCAGGCATTTTACTCCCTTCAACAGTTCCGTCTGGGAAACCCACAGGAGGTCAGCATTGAGTCAGCTATGAGTCACTTTGACTCAATGGCAGTGAGTATATACACAGTTATATATAGTTCATATAAATTGCTATATGTATAAACCTGATCAAAGTTAGGTGATTCTTTTTCTCTGAGGAAGTAACGTACTGTTTTGTTTTTTTTTAATTCAGTTGATTTTATTATTGCTGATCTTCTGTTGCTCTGCTCTTTCATTCTGGTGGTGTTGTTGTTAGGAGTCATCAAATCTGGCCCCTCCCCGGCCCCCAAGCGACCCTGTACACAGCCGAAGGAAACCGCGCCTGGCTCTGCACCATCCTCCCAATTGTTCCTGCCTGAGCCCAGTGTTGCGGCCAGTGTCCATCCATCTGGTTGAGGCTTTTCCTCTATTCAACTGTCCCTCTACTTCAACAAGAAGTCCCTTCTTCTCCAGGGACTGCTCTTTCCTGACAACGTGGCCAAAGTACCTGAGACAAAGTCTTGCCACCCATGCCTCTAAGAAGTACCTTGGGCACATTTCTTCCAAGGTATATTTGTTTTCCCTTTTAGCAGTCCATGGCACTTTCACCATATTATTGTTCACCTAAACTATAATTTCTTTCTGCATATCCTTTCAACTAAATATGGGAGCTTTGTCAGCCCTCCATGGAGCGCTACATGCAAGGAAATTTGAGCATTTTGGCATAGGAAAGAATACCCTGATATCTCACTCCTCATGACAGCAATGTGCCCAGAAATCAAGATCAATCACTTGGCAAAAATTATTGACAACAACAACAATGAAAGATGACACTAAAATGCTTGCATATTTCCTGGCACATAGTAAACCTTATTAACCATTAGCTGAAAATTCAAAATCTGTGAAAATAGTACATTTTAATAGGATCTGTAGGAAGTTCTGTGGTGTCATGAGTTATACACTGAGTTATTAGTGAAAAAGACAGTATTTTTGGCACTAAATATACACTTGTTTGCTACTCTGCTACCTTGCAAATGGGATGCTCAAGATATCTTAGTTCTTAAAATTTCTACCTCAATGTCTAAAGCCAGTGAGATATGTATTTTACTCAATCTGCCATACAAACTGGAATCTCTTGATGTAACATCTGTGAAAAAATTGTGCTTTGGGTCAAATATATGCATTTTTGGGTGACAATGACTGCAATCCCGACAGCACAAGAGGCTTCTTTCCACAATCTCTCTGAGTTTAATTTTCCATTAGCTTTTGCTTTCTTATTCCTTCCTGTCTTCTGAGCTTTATTTACTTACTCCTGAGCAAATGTTCATTTTTTTTAAATATAGTTGATTTTTCTGAAATAGCATCTTGGTGTTATTGTCCATCATTACTGATTAGCTCAGAGTTATGCTACAGGGGTGAGTTGGGTTCCGTTCCAGGTTTGAAGGGCAATTAAAAATAAAACTAGGCAATAGTTTCTGGGGTTCCGCTTGGTCTTGTTTTATGATTTTGAAATTTGTTCCACATTTCTCCCCTAATCTAGACAGGATCTCTGCGTATGAAATTGTGACTCAGAGAAGTCAGCAGGCACCTCTGAGTTCTTCTAGACTCAGGACCATGCATGCTGAGGTTTCAGTGAATCATTGATTGGGCCTTTCAAGTAGCAGATTTTTTGTGTCTTTGGTCTTTGACTTCTTTCAAATTGCTGTATTTTCTTGTATGTAAACCATATAAAAAGAAAAGTTTTGAAGTCTTCAGGGGACTCATCTCATGTTCCTTTACATTTTCCCTGATTTGTGAAATACAACAGACACTGAAGGGGATCGATCTGCGATGGGGGTGGATAGAGGAAGGGTTCCCAAAGATAACCTCCCAGGCCAGCACACACTGCTCTCAAAGAACGCAGAGGCACATTACTGTGAAGGGAGCGGTTACTTGGAACAAGTGTCCTAGCCTTTTTTACCAACAATGCCACTTGCAGTTCCCATAGAACTTCTTCAAAATGAGTCATCATTCAGAAAATTTGTTAATAAGTAAATGAAGATTTTCAAAGGATGATGAAATTCAGCATAATTGTAATTGATAGCACGTTTTGTGATGGAATTATCTCCACTCACTTTCGTTTAGTTGATTCCGATGCTGAGTCATAGTAGAAGAAACACCATTGGGTTTTCAGGTGCTAGGACCTTTTGGATGCAAACCACTAACCTTTTGTCAGAGGTACTTCTGGGTGAATTTGAACCACCAACCTTTCCGTTTACAGTATAGTGCTTAATTGTTTGAGCTGTTTCGGGATTTATAATATGTTCTTGAAGGTTTATTTTGAAATATATTAAAATTATTTGATTAATATTTCCTTACAGTGTTGAATGTACATTCTTTTATTTCATGCTCTGATAATACTTTCTATGTTCAATAGACTGCTGTACACATGACATCATGTAAAATAATTTATAAAAGAAAACTAAACTCATTGAATATGGCCTGGGCACCTTATGATATTTGCATAGTTCTAACTGAATACAGGCCAAGTACAGACTCCTTTCATCTAAAAATTATATTGCAATCCATTGTAATTTATACCCACAAACAGGTAGTACAGAAATTGTTTATCATTTCTGACTAAAAGAAAACTTCTATTTGTCAGACTAAATATAAAACTTATCCCTCCCCCCAAATATAAAATTTCATACTGCTCTACAGAAAGCATATAAAATGAGGCCTTGTTTTAAAACAGCAGGGAAGCTTTCGGTGCAACAATTAACTGGTAACATATGCCATGGCTGCCAAGAAGAATTTTAATCCTGTTAAACATTAATGTAGTATTTTTGCTTCTGTCATAATAAGGCAGCCATCTGTGTTTGTACCTGCTGGGAAACTGGGGGTTAGTTTACACAAAGGGAAGAGAGAAAGAAAGATAGAAAATGAGGAAATTTATGTTTATCAGGCTAGCATCTTTAAAATGTGTTTTTCATCATTTTAAAAGTTTGATAATCGAACAGTTTTTATTCTCTTCGGCTCAATGGCAGCAAATGATTTTCTATTTTTATGCCCATAGTCGCTCTTTAATTGTACTGCAGAATGCATCTCTGTGGAACAAATTGTTCAGGAGAGCGCTACCTCTGACTCATAAGAACATGTCATTTTGTCTGGAAACATTAGTTTATATTTTATAAAATATGCTTTGCAATTGGTCACGATTTTTATTTTTTCAGAAAGAGGTAGTGTGAGTTTTTAAAGCATGGGTATAATTAAAATAAACTGCAAGTATCTTTCAGAGATTTACCAAAGAGATCAATCATTGAAAAGACAGAAAAGGAGAGAGAGAGAGAACTTACTGTTAGCAGTGTTTTCTAATAAAAGCCCAGAGTTGAATCCCAGGATGTACACTTGGTAGTTTTGGGGATTATCAAAAGCTTATGTAATATAAGGTTTGAGGAAATTCCTGCTAGCCCTAACTTATTTTAGCATAGAAATCAGAATGCTGTAATGAAAGAAGTACAGTAAAGGTTTAGAATATTACAATATAAATTTTAGGCTTTATTTTCTTTAGCTTATATTTATGAAGTAATTTAATGAGTTAAGACCTAGTTCTTCATTTACAAAAAGCAGATGATGGATCAAATAATTGGTGTCATTTGTTTTTAGCAGAATTCATCAACTTATTACTCACACAGAAGCGCAATATGTAAATGCTATAAAAGATGAGTTGTTTTTATGAAATGGATTGAAGGACCCAGAGATCCCTTTTTCCGGAGCGTGACCCTTGAATATTGTCAAAGAATGCCTAGAGCCTGACATAGCATATTGAATAATCACTCCGGTTCCTTCCATCTCATATATTATCTCACTATAGATCCATATGGATGTTTATGTGTATTTAAAATAGCTTTGTTGGCATATACCTCACCTATCATATAACTAAATCACTCAATTATATTAAGAAATTATACAATCATAGTAATTTCATAACATTCATTTTCTACTCATTGTTGCTAGCTCCCCATAATTTTCACCAAGCTACCCTGCTTTGGGTCTACATAACTATTGATTCAGGTACTGTCTCTATAGATTTACCTATCCTGGATTTAATACTCAGTAAATGATACAAAGCACAAACAAGAAGCAAAAAATAAGAATAATGGCTAGATAAAACATAGATAAACGTCAATAGAAAGTAGATAACATTTAAAACAGTAACAGCTTCAAAATAAGTCAAAAGGAAGATAAAAGGATAAGGCATTATATTTTAACCTAACTATAATGGCCATAACTAACTTTACAGCACTCGCTGTCTCATAGTAAGGTTATTCACATTCCTGGATTACATTCAGTGGGGCTTCACCTGGTGCTTAATCCATGTGTGGACCCTGCAAATGGAATTTTGGCTTTCATTGAAACTAAAACCTTCTGCAAATCTGGTGGTCAAAATTTAAGCTCTGATATCATTCCTTCCTTCAGTTTTGAATTATTTTATTTGTAATTCTTGGGTTACACAGAAGGGCGTGCTTCTTCCACATGAACCAAATTGATGACACACTTGAATGGATGTTTGGTTGAAGACAAGACACCATATCTTATTAGTGTCATGTCATAAGAACTACCTTTCATAGATTGGAACTAAAATTAAGTAAGATCCAAAATCCATCTATATATCTACAGTTGATATATGTCTCTATAGAGGTAGCATTATAATTTTATGATCCAGAACAGTATAAAACCTCCCCCTGTAGAATGAGGTAATTCTATTCAGAGTATCATTAATTTTCCAGTGTTACAGAATTTCAAACACTTTGGAGGAAAGGGAGTTATACAAGTAAAGGCCAGTTTAAGACTATAGTACATCAATTGTTGACATATTCAGATCAAATTCTTATGAAAATGGACATTTACACAAATAATGAGAGTTGATGATAGGGCAAAACTTTCAAGAGTACACATTAACATGTCATAAGAGAGTAAGGTACAGTGTAGCAACAATGAATCATACAACATTCCTCAAGGTCTTAAATGCTTCCCCCCCACCCCATCATGATCCCAATTCTATCTTACAAACTCAGTTAGGCCAGAGGATATACACTAGTATATAGAGGAACAGGTGTGACGGTCACATGCTTATGTTAATTTCATGATTAAGATGTAGGGTGGAGTCTAGCCTGTTAAACTGGAGATTGCCATTGAGCAGCCAATGAGGCCTCCGTGTAGGCATGGTTTTCTCCTGATACGTCTGGGAAATCTCACAATATTTCCCTCATGAAGATGAGAAGCTATCTTCCCATTTGTTGGGAATTAGTCTCAGAGACAATGAACTATGGACAAGACAAGATGGCAGCGTCCCAGGAGCTGGAGGAGCCAAAGGAGAAGCCACACGGCCTTGCCCTGATAGAACCAGACCTCTGAAGTTGGAGAAGCCACATGGAGACTTGTGCCAGCATTGAGTTGCTTCTACCACCACTGGATGCTGTTAATGGACACTGAGCCCTGGAAGCGAGGAGCCATGAGGGGCTCCCTGCTGGCACCGGGACTCTGCACCCACTGGCCTGTGACTTCTTGAGTCGGAAGGAGACTTTATAGACTAATACTGAGCATATGGGCTAATATCGGACTTATGACTTTGAATTGGACTGGGCTGGGATATTTTCTCAGTGTCCCATTCCTCTTATATATAAACCCTTTCATTATATCCATATGCGTGTCTGTGAGTTTGTTTCTCTAGTTTACCTGGACTGACACAACAGGAAACACAGCAATCCAAGAAAGATGATCCCTTCAGAACCAGTGGTGAGAGTGGTGATATTGGGAGGGAAGGTGGGGTAGAAAGAGGGAACCAATTTAAGGATCTACATATAACCACCCTGGGGGACAGACAACAGGAACGTGGATGATGGGAGACATTGGGCAGTGTAAGATATGACAAAATAATAGTAACTTATAAATTATCAAGTGTTCATGATGGAGGGGAGAGCGGGGAGTGTGTATGTGTGAGAAAATGGGGAGCTGATACCAAGGGCTCAAGTGGAAAGCAAGCATTTTGAGGATGAGGGCAACTAATGTACAAATGTGCTTTGTGCAATGGATGGATGGATGAATTGTGATAAGTGTTGTATGAGTCCCCAATAAAATGATTTAAAAAGAAAGCTGTAAGAGCCCCCAATAAAATTTATTAAAATAAAAATGTATATAATTTTTAAAAAGAGTAGATATATGAAAGTCCCAGGAAAACATTCATGGGCAACTTCCAATGACAATCAGCTCCCAAACCCTGGGAGAGCCACCCTTTGCTTTTACTCACATGAGGGCATTGCAGCAGTAACTCCATGGATGGATGAATGTCAGTTCCTTAAATTGGCTACAAGTGAATTTGAGATAAATCCCAATTTGCTTTTTGGGATTTCCACATTAAATCGTTTTGGTCTGGCCTCTAAAGGAATTTGTGCACCTTGAAAGGACAGAGTCTAAAGTCATAGTAATCTATAGTGCACGATATGGGTGTCCAAACACTGCATAGAAACTAAGTCAGAATGTGCAATCAAGAACATCATACCAGGCATATTCCCGCTTTGGATAATATACAAGTATGGTTAAAAATTTTTCTATATGGAAGTTTGCTCTATCCAGTTTACCCACCAACAGATGTGTAACCACCCTCTCTGAGACATACATATACCTCTTTTCCTCATTGTGAGGTGAACTTCCTGTAAGGATCATGTGTCATTCTTGTAGGAGTGTTTTCTGATTGGAGATAATCTTAGCAAAATGTTGTACAGCAGCAACTGATCTTAAGATACACACACATACATATCATATGTGTGTGTGTATTACATGAGTACAAGGCATGCTCAATACCTAGCTGCTTGAGAGACCTGGTTAGAGGTAAACGTTCTGCCCTTAGGACATGCAATCTTCTATGGTATTGTGAGACGGTGAAAACCGGATACATACCTTTCCAGACTCTAAACAATCCCAAATGCCCTTGTTTTCTTTCTTTTTGGGGGGAAGGGGGCATCACTGCCCTCTGGTGGTGGGAGTAGGAGGCCCAGCCTTGCTGCTTGTTTTCCTTTCACAACTGCTTTTGATCCATGTCCAGGTTCCACATGAGCACAATATAGTGTTCTAAAATGGGATTTCTTCTCAAGGCCATTCAGAATTTGTTATGCCATAGCAGAAGTCTATAGATTTTAGTAATTAGTCATTGACAAATATTTTTCCTAATCTGTGGGCTATAGTCTTTCTTTTGATATGAATGAGTGTTTAAATTTCAACCGGTCCGAATCATCTAATCTGTCTCCTACTGTGTGTGCTTCCTTTACTATATTTGAGAGTCTGTGCATGCCCTACAATAGGCCCCTTAAGTCTTCATTTCCTCACTAATGATTCTTATATCTCTGGGATTGCAATGAACTCTAATAGAGCTTGAGTTCATTTTTTGTACTTGGTGTAATAATATATGGATCCTGTTTAATTCTGCTGCAAGTGAAGATCTAATTTTTCCAGCAATATTTGCTGAAGAAAGTACCTTTGCCATTTCATGTTTTCTACTCTTCTGCGAAACATCAGCTGCCTGTAGATGGATTCTTTTACTTCTGGGTTTCTGATCCTTTCCATTGGTCTATGTATCTATCTGTGTTCTTACTACTGCCACTGTATAATATGTTTTTAAGATCTTTAGTGCAAGGTCTCTTACTTTTATCTTCTTTTCAGAAAAGCTCTTTTTTATCCTGCACTTCTAGTCAGTATTATTTTTGAAGAGTGCAGTTTAGAATATAAAGAAAGAAGGGAGAGATCAAGAAGGGTGTGTGTTAATCCGAAATTACCCATATGCCCGAAATCAGTCTATAAAGTCTTCTTCCGACTCACGAAGTCACAGTTCAGTGGGTGCAGAATCCCGGTGCTGGCAGGGGACCTTGCCTCCAGGGCTCAGGGTCCATCAACAGCAGAAGCAACTCATCATTGGCATAAGTCTCCATCTGGCCACCCCAGTTTCAGAGGTCTGGTTCCATCAGGGCAAAGCTGTGTGGTCTCTCCGCCGGCTCCTCCAGCTTCTCGAATGCTGCCAGCTTGTCTTGTCCGTGATTAATCGTCTCTGAAACTAAGTCCCAACAACTTGGGAAGACAGCTTCTCATCTTCCCGAGGGAAATGCCGCGAGATTTCCCAGAAGTCCCAGGAGAAAGCCACGCCTACATAGAGGTCTCATTGGCTACTTAATGGCTATCTCCAGATTAACAGGCTAGACTCCACCCCTATATTTCAATCATAAAATTAACAAAAGTACATGACTGCCACAGGGTGTAAAGGTTAAGTACCTACAATGTACTAAATATTGCTTGTACTTATCTCATATAGTCATCATAACAATTCTAATTTAAGATAAGTCTTAAAATACCATGGTCTAAGAAAATACTTATAATTAGTTATTGGTGTTTCTAGCATGAAGAACAAGGTATTAATTACTGAAAATTTAAGTATGTTTCAATGATGTTACTATTCAGTTCATGTTCTCTTAGGATATTAGAAATTCCTTTTCTCAGAGAGTCCTTTTCTGAGATCTTTGGCCATCAATTTAGATGATCATCATTTCTGCCAACAATGTACTGCAATGTGTTTTTGTTGAGTGAATAAGTTTATCAACTTATTTTACAGACCTAATGTAACTTTTACTGTTAAAATTACTATATCTGAATAAAAGCAATATTCAGTACCCTAATTGAGATCGCATTACAATAAAGTCCATCCTTTTTGTCATATCTATAAATTTAAGAATTGATAGTATCTTTCTTTGAATTATGGATCTGAGGAAGAATGTTAAAAGTCCCACGGTCTTCCAGAATAATAAATCATTTTGTCTTGGTGAATATACAGCCAGAATGCTCCTGAGAAGATGGCAAAAACTTTTGACAAAATACCAGGAGAGACAAAATTTCTGGAAAATGACACCATTCTTGGTAAAATTTAATGTCAATTAAAAAGAGGGTGATCCAAAGTGAAGTAAATTGACACTACAGACTCAAACATAATAACACATGTGAGTATGGTGCAGGATGGGGCAGTGTACAGCTGTGTTGTACACATAGTCAATATATTTCAGAGCCTATTTAATGGCACCTAACAAAGATGACAGGAGCAGAAAAAATAATGGCTAACATTCCACTCACTGGAGAAATACTGAGAACCTTATCTTTGATTTAAGAATGAGAAAAAGATGCTCACTCTCACAAGTTCTATAGAATAATGTAATGCAATCTTAGATGATTGTGGTAGTTACATAAATTGTTGCCATTTTGAGAACAGTGAAGGGGTGGAGTTTAGCCTGTCAAGCAGGCCACAGGTAAACCTCATTTGGATCTACTAAGAAGATAAATAGCTTGCGGAAGGCAGAATATGATCACGTACTGATTAGTGAGACATTTCCATTGACAAGACTCATGGAGATATACTAAAGCTAAAGGATCCAGGTGGAGAGGCTTGACAGTGTTGAGATGTTTACTCAGCCACAGGATCCACAAGACCTTCCACCCATTGAACTGTGAGCTTCCTGCATTCAATGTCATAGTATGTGCTTCAGGAGTTTGAAAAGGACTCTATAGATTGGTATCACACCTATGGGCTGATATTGGATTTAGGAACTTTATCTGAACTGGGCTGGAATGTTTACTCAATATTCAGCTGCTCTTGTTTATAAAGCTCTTTCTTATACACAGATGAGTGTCTATCAATTTGTTTCTCTAGTGAACCCAGACTAACACTGTAAGTAATAAGAAAAAAGAAGAAAGGTAGTCTGTATTGGGAAGGAGAAGTACAAATATCGATATTTGTATATCACATGATATAGTACTTAGAAATTGACAAATAACCCACAAGTCTTCTCAAAACAATAGAATAATTTTTTAAGTTGTGGGGTACAAGGTAAATGTAAAGAATCATTTGATTTTCTATAAAAGTACCATGGTCCTTAAAAATAAGAATAACATTCAATAAACCTAATCAGAATTATAAATATTTATATGTTGAAAGCTATTTTAAATTTCAACAGGGCACTAAACTAGGCTTACATAAATGCAACAACATTCAATGTTCATGGATTAGAAGGCTTAATGTTGTGGTACTTATGCTGCTAAAACAATATAGATTATGTTCAACATAATGATAACATTCTTTACTAAAGGACAAACACTAATCACTGCATTTATATGAAAGGAAATAAGCCCTTATATCCAAAACTCTTATGAAGAACAAAGAAGGATACCTCACACATTCTGATTTCAAAGCATGTTATGTACTTTCAGTGATCATAACTGTCTGGTACTAGGTCAACAATAGGTACTAGACCAATAAAATAGAATTGAGAACACAGAAATCATTTTGTATGTCTTTGGACAATTGATTTTTGACAAATGCTCTAAGCTCAATCAATAGAGGATGGAACTATCTCTTCAACAATGATGGTGCCAGAGGATATCTACATGGATATCAAAATGGATTAAGTACATATACTAAAGCCAGAAGTATAAAGCTCCATGAAACTATAAAAACAGCAAAACCTGGGAGTGAAGCTAAGGGACTTGGTTTGCTTTGCTTTACAATGATATATCACTGATAGAGTAAGTTAAAGAGTTAGCTTGCTGCTAATGAAACACTGAAAATATAGCATCTTTTGAGATTTGGTCTTTTGAAATTTATTTTGTTTAAAGGAACACAGGATATAGCAAACCCTTTCATAAAATTATTTTAGACCAGTTAATTATTCAAGAGACGAGGACGAGGTTCTTTCATAGCTGTTCATTATTCAAGGATGTCCTAACTCACAAGGAAAGCAGGGTCATTTAGATAAAAAATGGAGCCAAAAAATTTAGGGGTTACTAGTCCAACTGCCTCTAGAGTAGTGAATCTATCAACTGATGATCTGGTAATATATTGGGCAAATGTAAACTGCCCCTGTGAAGCTTGCTTTCTTTGATCCCACAACTTGAAAATCACCTGTCCATTGTAAAATCCAGTCCAGCTCAAATTCATAAGTCCGATATGTCCGATATGTCCATATGTCTGATACCAGTCTATAAAGTCTCCTTCTGACTTACAAAGTCACAGGCTAGTAGGTGCAGAGTCCCAGGGCTGGCAGGGGTCTCCCCATGGCTCCTTGCTTCCAGGGCTTAGGGTCCATCAACAGCATCCAGTGGTGGTAGAAGCAACTTAGTACTGGCAAGGGTCTCCATGTGGCTTCTCCATCTTCAAAGGTCTGGTTCTATCAGGGTGATGGAACCTCCAGTTCCTACAGTTCCTCGAACACTGCCATCTTGTTTTCTTAGTTGAGCAACTCCCAACAAATGGGAAAAATGGTCTCCCATCTCCACGAGGGAAATACGATGAGACTTCCCAGAATTCTCAGGAGAAAACCATGCCCACACAGAGACCTCATTGGCTACTCAATGGCTATCTCCAGATTAACAGGCTAGACTCCACCCCTATATTTCAATCATAAAATTGACATAGGTACATGACTGCCACAACCAATAATTTGAATATTGTTCCACTTTCTAGCATGATCTCAGGTTGATCTCTGTCTCTTTGATTATCTTGTTTGACTATCTTTCCAATTTGTTGATATCTGTATGATTGCCCATGAAATCGCTGGTAAGAGTCTCTGCCTCCTCTGGTCAATTCATGAGATCCCTGATTTGTGGGTAGGTTCTGTTACCTCATCCATTAGCTCCTGTATTTCCTTTTGGTGCATGGATGTAATCGCCTCTATCGTGAACTTCATCTCCTCTATCATTCCATCCTTATTATGCATTACTTCCCACATTTCCTGTATAACTCCAAGAAGCCTTCAGAATGTTTCTTTTTGTTGAAGACCCACATCTCATTCTACTTTGAGTGTCATTAGCTCTGCTGTTGTCTTTTCTCTTTTTGATGAGCGTGTTGGAGCATGTGGATGTTTGCATGTCATTTTGAAAGAACTGTGCGCCATGTTTTGGGGAGACCAGGGCACCCTGAGCTCATTCCCTGTGTTACTGGTAAAAGTGTTTTCAAGTGCTACCAGAAGTCTCCTCTGGTGGTGTGGCTAACTTCTATGTAGGCAGTGTGCTGAAGCTACAATGTTTGGAGGACTCAGAGACCAGGTAAAGCTAGTGACTGTTAGGTATGTCCCATTGAGTTGGGCAGGCGTGTAGCTTGGCTGCAGGTCTGACTTAGGCTGTCAGGTCTCGGTGTGCATCCTTTTCAAAACAAATGCACCAACTAGAGGTGGGGAGGCATCACTGGCATCAGAGGGACTGTTGAGCACAGGTGGAGACAGTTCCACTGCTGTTGGTGCAGATACCTGTTAGAAAGCTTCCCTCCCTGTTGTGGGTGGAGGTGCTAGGCAGATGTGGGGGGTGTGGTGAGTGCTGTTGCTGAGGGAGAGAGCACCTGGTGACAGTTGAGAAGAACCCAGTACTGTAGGATGGAGGTGCCAGGCCATGATGCGGGAAGCTGTTGCTGCCATGCGCCGAGGGAACTATGCAGACGCAGGCTGAAGGTACAGCAGGTGGGGGAAGAGAAGAGCCGCTGGGAGGGCAGGAGGTGTCAGGAAATGGTGAGCTGAGCCCCTGAAGCCACAGGTGATAAAACTTACTGTGGGTGGACTGTAGGCAGTGTTTAGTCACGGCAGATGGGACCACAAGGGACTTGAGCATGGTGATGAGACCACTTTGAGGAAAATGGACTCTCAGGAGGAGGGAAAAGTGTATGGTGGAGAGTGCTTTGGGAGAGCTGTCACAATGTGGGTGTCCAGCCACTGTTGTGAAGGACTCAATATGGGTGCTGGCTAGATCCAGGGGTGTCAATAAGGCTGAGATTTGACAATCAGTGGGTGGTAGTCACAGTGGGATCCAAAGTATAGTGTGCCTGGTGTGTGCCAAGGGGTCCCAGGGAGCAGGTCACTAGTCTCCAGGGGGGCGGAGTGAGGCTAGATGTGGGAGAAGGTTGTCTTCTGGAACAAGGTCGTACTCTAGGCTGTCATTGGAATCTTTTCCCTTACCTGAATCCCCACACTCATCCTCCTGGACACGAGGTACATTGATCATATCAGAGCTCCCGATGTGGACCACTTACATAGGTGCCATTGTGTTAGAAGTCCCACAAAAAGATAATTCTTAAGTTCATGAAAAAAATCTTCATTAAAGGTAAAAACAACCTAAATCTAAATTTGAAGGTGATATAAACTATGCAAGTCTGATACCCAAATATATATAAGACATCTCCAAGTTCACAAAATATACATGAGAAGTGATTTGTTACAGAATCAGTTAGGTTAAAATCTAACAATTTATCATGAGTTCTCCTTTTGAGTCATTTAAAACTTGTTCTAAATTTAAATATTTTCTGCTTTCTACTTGATTGAGGTTTCTCTATGGTTTAATTTGCTGTTGTGGTTTATGTTTTCTCTTATGTTGTGCTTCCTTTTGCTATTCCTGGAGTGTGATTTCCAGTATTGAAATCCAGGATAACTAAATCTATAGAAATAATAACTTACTGATTCATTGGTGCTATGACAGGGCAAGTTGACAGGAGGTTGGAGGAAAATGGGGAGCTAATAAAAATGAACAGAAGAAGTAAGAAAATGTAGGAATTATTGTAGTGATGATTGTAATCTCTTTTTAATATGACTTAACTATTGAGTTATGTGAATTATATATTAAAATTATTTTAAAGTAATAAATAAATGGGATAGCAATGTAACCAGATAAACTAATGAATAGTAATAATAAAACAATAACCAAGCAATTAAAAATTAAAAATAATAAAAATATTGGCTATCACTATCACATGTTCTGAAAAATATCACCTAAGAAGCTTCTGGATAGGGTAGGAGAAAATATGAAACAAAATTCAAAATCATAAAGATACCAGATATATTGGTCAGAGAGTAATTTGTGGCACCCCCAAATGGTTGTCTTTAGTCACTCTTTAGATCTGATGCTGAAATCACATTTGTATTAGTCATTCCTTTCAGCTAGAAGGGCAGCATCTGCCCAATAATAGAAAGTTAAGAAATTGAGAGTAATGAAAATACAAACCAAAGAGTGGGTGGAGAACAAGATAGAAACCTTATCAAAGAAGATATTCAAGAGTACATGTCTAAAAAATGATAATGGCTCATTATCATTAGCCATTTAACATATGAACAAACAAAATTAATGTCTAGTTGACGTCCACTCACAAAGATCCTAAAATAGAATTGTTCCATAGATGTTCCAAAGATTACTTTAGAGGAGACAGTCACACTTTTATCTAATGGAGAAACTGGTAGGGAGTTGAATTGCCTACCTTTACATTACTAGCATATAACTTAATTAGGATTTCAGTTATGAACTATTATACTCAAAACCAAGCTAAAAGATACTACTTCATGCTTACCAGAAGGGCACTGATAAAAGAAAAGGAGAAGAATGAGAGAGAAAAAGAGAATCAAATGTGGGTGACCTATAGAGAGTTTGAATTCCTTAGGCCCTTTTGGTGGGAATTGAAATGGCATACTCTTGGAAAAACAATGGCTATTTCTAAAAGTAGTAGAACTTTAATTATTATATTACCTAGTGCTGTTAATCCTAGATATATAGTCAGAGGTCTAAAAGTAATGATATACACAGGCATATATACACTGATGTTCATTGCAACATTACTTCCAAAGGCATGAGAATGGATACCATGCAAGGACCCATAAAAATGGAAAAATAAACAAAATAGTGTGTACTCATACAATAGAATATGACTCAGCCTTTTAAAAAATGAAGTTCTAATACATATTATAACATGAATGGATCTAAAATATATTATACTTAAAAAATAAATCAAACTACTTTATTTATGGGTCTTCAGGTCTTTTCCATTGGTCTGAGTATCTATCCTTATGCCAATACCATGCTGTTTTGACCACTGTGACTGCAAAATATGTGCTCAAGTCAGGTAAACAAGCCCTCCCACTGTGTCTTTCTTCTTAAATAGTTCCCTGTTAATTCTGGGCTTCTTTCCTCTATATATGAAGTTGTTAATTATTTTTTTCCATTTCTTTGACGAAAGGTGATGGTAATTGTATTGGAATTGCATTGAACTTATATAGTGTCTTGGGAAGAACTGATATCTTTACTACATCGAGTCTTCTGTTCCATGAGCATGTAATCTTCTTCCGTTTGTCAACGTCACTCTTGCTTACTTGTAATAGTGTTCTGTAATTTTCCTCATATAGATCTTTTGTTCTTTTAGTCAGCTATATCCTTAGGTATTTCTATTTGTGCTGGGCTATTGTGAAGGGTACAACTTTTTAATTTCCTCTTCTGTGGTCTTCTCTGATATGTATAGCAGTTCGATAGACTTCTGATGGTTGATCGTCTATCCTGCCACTCTTCAATACTCCTCCATTGCTTCCAGTACTCCCTTTGTGGAGCTTTCGGGGTTTTCCATATATAAAATTATATCACCTGCAAATAACGATAGTTTCACTTCTTCCTTCCCTAGGAAAATGCATTTGATGTCTTTTTTTTGCATTATGCTGTTAGCTGAAACCTCCAATACAATATTAAATAAGAGTTGGGACAAGGGATATCCTTGTCTGGTTCCCCCTTTCAGTGGGAGTGTGTTAGTCTTTTCTCCACTGATTACCATGTTGTCTGGAGGTTTTTTATATATGGCTTGTATTATCTTGAAGAATTTATCTTCAATTCATATTTTCTCGAGTGTCTTAAACAGGAATTGGTGTTGGATGTTGTCCAATGCTTTTCCACATCTACTGATATTTTTGTGTGGTTCTTATAGGTTTTCATGTCAATATGGCAAATGATATTAATGGTTTTTCATATATTGAACCTTCCCTGCATCCTGGGTATAGACCCCACTTGGTCATGGTGAGTTATATGTTTTATATACTTTTGTATTCCATTGGCCAGCGTTTTATCAAGGATTTTTGCATCAATGATCATTAGTGATATATAGTGAAGTAACATGATGGTGCCTGGCTATCAAAATATATAGCATCTAGGGTCTTAAAATCATGTAAAGAAAAAAGAGACCATGTAGTTCAGAAGCAACAAAGCCCACATGGAAGAAGCACACAAGTCTTTGTGACCATGAGGGGTCAAAGGGACCAGGTTTCAGGCATAAAAGTACTAAAAATTATATCATTATAAATGAGGGGGAGTACAGATTGGGGATCCAAAGTCTACATTTTTATATCTTCAAATTGACACAAAATGATGTATTCAACTCACAATTAAGCTGTACACGTCAACAATTCATGTATGCGATCTGAAGTCAGTTGATACTTGCATAATTTCATTTCCTCAACAATGATTTAAATTCCATACCAATAGAAGATCTCAAGAGCCGAATGGAGCCAGCAAGGAAAGTATCAGTGAATTTTTTTAAAAATGGGTCAATTAAAGTGATCTACTTTAAAGAGAAAAGACCAACAGTTGATGAAAAATAAACAAGTCTAAGAAACATAAAGATAATCATAAGATATGTCAATATGGCCACTACAGGAGTCAGAAAGAGAAGATATAGTGTAAGGTTAAAATAAATTATTTTAAAATGGCTAAAAGTATCTGGTGAAAACCATTAATGTATATATTTTAAATTCTCAAATAATAATTTATAAAATATTGAGGGTTGATGGGAGAGGGGGCAGCAAGGAGGGAGGGGCAAAATAAAAAGCTGATGTCAAAGGCTCAAATGGAAAAGCAGATATTTGGAGAATGATGATGGTAGCAGGCATGTGAAGGTGTTTGGCACAGTATATGTATGGATGGATTGTGATAAGCGATGTATGAGCCCCCAATAAAATGGTTAAAAATTTCTCAACACATTCTGAGTGGAGAACATTTCAAAGAGAGCCATAATGAAATACATTATACATACTGTGTGGAAAATCCAGCATAAAATATTCGTGAAAACATCAAGGAAATGGACTTATCACATACAAGTGTTCTTTAATTAGATTAACAACTGATTTTTCCTGAAAAATTAAGGAAGTCAGAAATATCTAATTAAAAATAAAAAAGAAAAGAAGCCAAACTCATTTTAGAGTCTATTCTGAGTCTTAATGACCCTCTAGGACAGGGAAGAACTGCTCCTTTGGGTTTCTGGTACTGTAAATCTTTCAGAAACCGAAATCTTCATCTTTCCCTCATGGACAGAGCAACCGACAGTTACAAACTGCAGAACCCCACTGCTCCACCAAGGCTTCTCATAGAATACAGATAAAGGATATATTTGCAGTGAAGGGAAAAAAGTCTTATGTGAACAAAGAAAAATGTAGTCTGCAAAATGTAGCTAATTAAAGTGAAGACAGATTCATCAAATTGAAGATTATTTTTTGGGGGGCATCACTGCCTCTGGTGGTCATGGGCATTACCCAGTGCTGCTCCTGAGAGCCGCCGCTGGATTTGAACTGCCAAGCCCGCGGGCTGCAGTTCCTCACTCAACCATTTACGACACCGGGGCTCAGCCTAAATTGAAGATTTTTTAAAAAGTTGATAGAATTTTTTCCTATGAATCCTTAACCCAAAACATGCTAATGGGAATTGTCTAGCTTGAAATGAGAAGCACTAAACTAGACAATAATTTAAAACTGTATCATGAAATAAAGAGCCTTCCAACAGTATTACTAAAGATATATCTATATATATAATATTATATATACATATGTATATATATATATATACACATATCTTATCTGCTGTCAATTTGAGAGCATAAAGAATGAAAGGGTGGAGGTTATCCTGTCAATCAGGTGGCAGTTGATGACCTCATGTGGAGGCACTAAGGAGATAAATAGCTCACTGGAGGTGGTACACACACTCACTCCCCGGGAGACGTTGCAGCTGACAACACACATGAAACCATGCTAGTGCTCTGAGAGGGAGGAGCCAGATGGAGACCCTTGCCAGCGCTGAGATGTTACAATACCACGAAATTCACAAGATTTCCCACCTACTGGCCTGTGATTTTCCTGCATTTTGTGTCATTGCATTTGTTTCATGAGTCTGAAGAGGAATTTATAGATTGGTATTGGACACATGGGCTAATATCTGACTTATACTTGATCTGGACTGGGCTGAAATGTTTTCTTAATGTACAATTACTCTTTATATAAAGCTCTTTCTTAAAAAATATAAAAAACCTCTTTTGTATACACATATGAGTGTCTATGAGCTTGTTTCTCTAGTCCCCTCAGACTAACACACACATATGTGTGTGTACACCGTTGCCTCCTCAAACTTATCTTTTTCTTAACTGATTTAATATATACCTCTATAAATCAATAATTTTGGGGGGCATCACTGCCCTCTGGTGGTGGGAGTAGGAGGCCCAGCCTTGCTGCTGGATTTGAACCTCCAACCCAGTGGACCGCAGTCACACGCACAACCACTATGCCATCGGGGCTCAGCCCAAATCAACAATTAAAAAAAAATTTCGATGAGTGTTGTAGTTAGAATTTATGTCAGCTTGAATTTGTATGGAAGTTCTACCTAACAGTCAAGTTACAGCCTGATGATGCCTTCTTGGGGGTGTGGACTTTTCTACAAAAGACTGTGAGGGCTTTTCATTCCTCTTTCTGCCCTTTCACCTTCCCGCTTGCCTCCACAGGTGACCCCAAGTGGGATGTCCCACCCTGAGAGATGCCACTGCCCTATCATGCTTTCTCTGAGCTGGGATCCATGTGACTGCATGCACCAGCTTAGGATCTTCCTATGTCCCATGTCACATTTCTGTGTCACTGGTCTGCAGTTACAAGAGTTTGAAGAGAGTTGAGACTAGCTAGCATGGAAGTCCTGGACTTAATTTGGACTGGGGTAGGATGTCTTCTTGATATCAGGTGGCTTCTTGATATAAAACTCTTATACATTATCTGAGTGTCACTGATTTTGTTTTTCTATACAATCTGGTGTAACATAAGGAATTATAATATAAAATGATATAATAAATGTGAACATAATAGCTCCAGTCTGGGGTATATAATAGTGATTTTCAAAAAAAATTCTGTAAAACAATGAATACAAGTTGGTATTAATTCAATTACATTGTTGCATATCACATATGCAGCCATTGAATTATACACTTTGAAACCTCCAAAGATGTGCTTGGAGCCCTGGTGGTGTAGTGGTTTATTAGTCAGCTGTTAACCACAGGGTCAATAGATCAAAATCACCAGCGGCTCCATGGGAGAAGCAGGAGCTTTCTATTCCTGTAAAGAGTTAGTCTCAGAACCCATAGGGGCAGTTCTACTCAGTCTTACAAGGCCGCAATGCATCCATTGCAGTGTGTTTGGTTTGGAAAGATATAAATATATAGATAATATAGAAAATATATAGGAAAAAGCAAAAGCAATGGAATTTACTTGCTAAATATGGAAGTTTTTTAAAGTATGGTTTCAACCTACATAGGAATCGATTTATCCTAAACAAAATGTGTCCATTCATAGACCGTTTGTTGTCAAACTAATTGATGAATTAGACTGTATCATATATGAACATAAATTGTGCCATTTGCTGTGCCAATATGACCAAAGAATATAGGTAAATTTGTTGTGACAACATGGCTAATGACATGAACACACTTAAGATCAATAGAAGGCCACAGATATAAGTGTCTCGGCAAGCCCCGCCCTTGCTCTCTTGCTCTTGGACCTTCCGACCAGCTAGCAGCCTTGTTTGTCCTGTACCTCCATCTCCAAGGTACACTACCCACGGAAAACCTAATCCATGGACTGTGTTGCCGTGAATTGTGAATTGAGGTTCCTTCAAGCCCTGCTTCGCCACGCTCCAGGAATATACATCTCTTGAGCTGGGGACTGTTGGACTCTGTCATCTGGCTGACAGTTGTTGACCTGCTTAACTGTTTGCTGCTTGTGGTCGGATAGCCTGAACCGCTCTGTAGAAGACTACTTGGCGGCCCTCAAGACTCCAAGGACTGCCAGTCTTCTAGCTGTCTCACGCAAGTGAATTGCACCGAGCCTTTGGTATAGCTTTAAAGATTAACTGTTTGTTTCTTATGTTATATATCTTTCCATCTATATAAATACATAGAGAGAATTATTAGTGTCCTGGTTTTGTTTCTCTAGAGAACCCTGTCTAACACAGGAACTATACTTCTTCTATTCCTAAAGAAATTCCATTAACCATAAAGATGACACATTTATTAGATACATTTTTAAAATCTCATATCTTAGAGAAAACCCTGACCTGTAAGTTCCATTGAAGGCCTATATTTGCCTTAAAACTTTCTACTGATAAACCCTTTGATTCAGAGAAGATCAGTTTAAGAGTTGGGGAAGTTTTTACCTCCTATATTAGGAATTCTTATGAAGAACTTCTGTTCCCTATTTTAGTTCTCTGTCCTATCTGGTGTTTGACCCAACAGTAGCTGAAAAAGGTCATCAGCTCCCACAGCTTGAGTTTCTGCAACCAATTTCACCCTTTCAAACAGGCTAGCAGCTGGAGGCATGGCCCGCTTAATTAAGATTAGACTTTGTTAAAACCTTGTTCACAAACTGAATATTTATTTCTCTCTTTCTCTTTTGACCACTAGGACTCTTTTGAATTCTTCGTCTTTTAGATTATCAATAATTGAAGACAATTTCATTATTTCACAATAGAGCACATTGGGCTTTCCACATTCATCAATATTTCAACTGTATATTTAAACTGGAAATCCAGATGACACTTAAAAATAAAATTAGGGGCTCACTGGTAACCTTGGGATTGGTCTGGATATAATGTAGGATGCAAGGCCAAGCATGCCTGCAGTGTAAATTCAAAAATTTTGATCTATTTATTACAAACCTAAGAATTGAAAATTAATCATATTTCAAAATGGATTATGCAATGAAATAGCATTTTCAATATTATGATGCCCCATATGTTAATATCAATAATATTATTATATTGGTAAGTAGGAAAATAATTTTACACAATGCTGTGCACTTTCTACCTCTGTTTGACAACCCCTAACCCCCCTAAGTGCACTATGCAAAGTTTTTAGAGTGGTATGGTAAAAGTGTTGACATAGAAACATTTATGATAACTTGTGAATGACAGCTTGCTTGCCAAACAAATGTTGAAGGTCTACATTGTTTATATAAACTGAGGTATATACTAAATCACACATTTTTACCTATTTACATAATTATAAATAATTTTGAAGTAGCAATTGAAGTTCAATAACTTCTGTTTCATCTGACTTCAGGTCCTAATGACTGATACAGCCCCCCTTCCCTTCCTCCCAAAATAACTTACTGTCCTTGAGGTTTGGTCTAGGGCTATAGGTTGGGTTGATAGTCAGCAACTTAAACCTACCAGTCAGTCAGCAAGAGAAAGATCCATCTTTCTGCTTTTACAGAGTGTTACAGTGTCAGAAACCCGCCAGACAGTTCTACTCTGTCCTGTAGGATCTCTATGAGAGGAACTGACCTAACAGATCACTTAGTTACAGAACAGATGGTGATAAAATAACATCACATAACAGAGATGTGAATGAACAGCGTTTAACTTGGATGCGTAAGAATATTAAAACACTGTCAATTGAAATATTTTCAAAATAGCTATTCTCTTCTAGGATTATTCATTAGTGTCATGTATTTCAGAATCATTGCTACCCAATGAGTTCTTTTGCTGAAAACACAATAGTTAATTATTCTTTCCTCAAGTCGCTTGCTTGTAAAAAAATACCGCAACTCAATATTTTCAGTCCAAGTCTTTCAAATAAATTGAGTTTATTAGTTTCATGAATGTCTTCTTTCTTACTGCAGCGGATGACATACCAAACATGTTTCTTGCTGTAGTTTTTTGTTTGTTTGTCTTGTTTGGTTTTATTTTTTGGAGGGCATCTCTGCCCTCTGGTGGGAGTAGGAGGTCCAGGTTTTCTCCTGGAGAGCTGCTGCTGGATTTGAACCGCCAACCCATTGAGCCGCAGTCCCGAGCACAACCACTATGCCACCGGGGCTCAGCCACTTGCTGTAGTTTTATAAGGATGGAAATATGTAAAGATAGGAAAAAACACTATTTTTAGTAAGATGATATAATTTTCCTACTATAAATAAATCAGAGTAATAAGACCCAATTCTCTGTCACTGGAAAAATCATTCTAATTTTTTTATTTTTTTTGGGGGGGGCATCACTGCCTCTGGTGGTCCTGGGCGCGACCCAGTGCTTCTCCTGAGAGCCGCCGCTGGATTTGAATCACCAAGCCCATGGGTCACAGTCCCGCATTCAACCACTTATGCCACCGGGGCTCAGCCTGAAAATCATTTTTATTAAGAAATTAAATATCCTAGGAAAATTAACCATATTGACGTTGGCATTACTAGTCTTCTAGTACTAAGATTAATCACATGACCTTAGAGTAAACCATATTTAATTGAATAATAATGTTTAGTTAATTTGGCAGCCATTAGGGTGAAAAGTCATTTTCCCATTATATATGTATATGTATATGCATATGTATGTGTATGTGTATATGTATATGTATATATATGTGTGTGTCATAGAGGAAATGATGAAAGTACTCAGAATGTACATACACCATTTAATAAAGAGAGAATCTCAGGATCCTTGGTGATGCCATGGATCTGACCCAGGGCTGCTAACCAGAGCTTGTGCACTTCAAAACCTCAAGTTACGTTCTCAGAGAAAGATGAGGCAATTTTCTCCGGTGAAGAATCACATTCAGTGTCTCCAAAAACCTATGAGACGGTTCTACTCACAATGTTGCAGTGAGTCAGAATTAATCCCAGAGGTTTGATGTTTAGTTAGAGTGGGACATTCTAAATGAGAAAGTATAAAATAGCAATCTGTTAGCAGGTGTGAGAAAAAGGTCAATGGTCAGTATTTGTACAAATATTAAAGGAAAGTAAAATTGTGAATCTATCATCTGTGGCATATTTACAAAAACACAAATAAACAAAACCCGCAAATCTACTTCCATCAAGTGGATCCAACTCTTAGTATCCCTATACAGGATTGTTTAGACTCTAACTTTTTTAAGATTAAAACTTTATTGAGTCCACAGTGAACGTTTATACATCAGATTTGTTTTTTATTTAACAATTTATATACAACTTGTTGAAATGTTGGGAGCGGTTTTCAGGAATCTTATTTTTTTTAAAGCTCAACAGATGAAATTTATATACAGCAGTGGTTAAGAAATGTTACTAGGTATCTAAGCGAGACATACACCAAGTCCACATGGAAGAAGCGCATCAATATCTGCAATTCAAGGATTGTGAATCATAGAAAAAGAAACTAAAGGAGAGAATAGTATCAGAACCTAAATTGTGATATTCAGGCTTGCATAGGCGATGGGTGACAGTGGAAGCCCAAGATACATGTATGCATCTTCACAGCGAATAAGCCTCTCAGGAATTCCCTCTATCCAGAAAAGGCATGGGAATAAACTGGTTACCAGAGGCATTGGAGAGATTACTACAAGAGATCAAAATGACAAGTCTGACTTGAACGTTAAAACTGTCATGAGACCTCTCTTCTGATACACATTGGGCCTGGTCTGTTTTTCAATATTTTCTGTGCTTTGCTTGTTCCTTCGTTTGTTGTTTTCTCTATTGGGATTTATCTCTGATATACTTTGTCAGTGTGGGTAGCTGTGGCAGTCACTGATCTGTGTCAGTTTCAGCACTGGGAGTGTAAGGGTAGAGTCTACCCTGTCAATCTGGAGATAGCCAATGAGGCCTCTGTGTGGGCATGGCTTTCTCCTGAGACTTCTGGGAAATCTCATGGTATTTCACATTGGAAGTGAAAGGTGATAGACTTAGTTCCATGGAGACACGGTACTGACAAGACAAGGTAGAGCATAGAACCTGAGCCCAAGGACCTGGAGGAGTCAAGGAAGCCCCATGGCTTACCCAGATGGAACCAGACCTCTGAAGCCAAAAAACCCACAGAGAGACCCATGCCACTGGGAGACCCCTGCCAGGGCTGAAATTCTACTATGCCCAATAGATACCGCTGATGGACCCCAACTCCTGGAAGCGAGGAGACCCCTGCCAGCCCCAGGATGCTTCTATTGTCACTGTCTACACAATACTCTGCACCCACTGGCCTGTGATTGTCCTGGTGTCACCGCACATGCTTCGTGAGTCAGAAGGAAACTTTATAGACTGGTATCAGACATATGGGCTAATATTGGACTTCTGACCAAACTGGTTTGGGCTGCTTTCTCAATGTTCCATTCCTCTTGTATATAAACCTTACCGTTGTATCCGTATGCATGTTTAAGAATTTGTTTCTCTAGTCTACCTGGCCAAACGGAGTAACCCTCTTAAATTTTTGTTGACTGTTTTTCCTGTTTGGGTATGTGAAACCAAGGAGTGATGAGTGTCTCTATAGAGACAGCAAGTAGAATAGGGTTACCGGGGGCTTCAGTGAGGGGAGAGAGTAGAAGGGAGGTGATGACAAGGACTTCAAGAAGGAAAAAATGTTCTGAAAGTGATTGTGGTAGCAATGGTCCCACACTGCTTGATGCGATCAAACTGTGGAATGGTATATGTGTTAGCTTCACATAAAATGGTCTTGCTAAAAAAAAATATTCCCTCCATCATCAACTCCCTTTGTGTAAATAATGTTAAGCCACTTAAATTTAATCTGTACAAGTCAACAATTAATATATTGAGGTTCATAGTCATTCTATAATTATATAGTGTCCTTTTCTCAACAATGTTTTAAATTAGACAACATTGGCTAAATTAATGACGCTATCAATAAAATTACCATATGCAGCAGAAGGATCATTGAGTGGTCTCTGACATAAAATGATACTGATGTCTCTAAATTGAACAAGAGACATATATAAATCAGAGATATGTGAAAGCATTTTTGTGCCCATAATTAATGCTAGCCCCAATCTGAGAATAATTAGCTCTAACATGATCCTGCTTAATATCAATTTCATGAAGTGATCACAGAAGGTCTGGGTGCTATAGCAAAGAGTGTGGTGGAAATTGGGTCGCAATCACACTTAATTTTTAGAAGCTTTTTGGTAATATTGATATTTACACAATATTTAATCTGCCTATCCTGGAACAAGTGAACTCATTGTTTTTTGCAAGTTTTTATGAAATCTTGAATGATGTATTGGTCTGGGTTGACTAGTGAAACAAGTGCAGAGAAAACATCCTGGCACAGTCCAGATCGAGTCCATAAGTTCGATATTAGCTGATATGTCTGATACTATGAATTCCTCCTGACTCACACAACACATGAAATGATACCAAAGGCAAGAAGATAACAGGTCAGAGAGTGGAAAATATTGTGGATCCAGTGGCGGTGGAAGCACCTCACTACTGGCTCAGGTCTCCAAGTGACTATGCCAGCTCTCTTAGTGTCTCAACAGCAGGACAGGGGTGGTAGAGAAACTGGGTCTGACCTCCAGTGACCTATTTGCCTTTGCCCGCTCCTTCAAATGAGGTCATTAAGCTGCAACCTGATGGACAGGCTAAAATCTACTCTTTCATACAAGTTGACAGGAGAGTATTTAACTACCAGAAAGGAGCTTTTTTGCAGCTTTCTTTGCATAAATAATTTGTTTCTCTGGTAAAATTTTTGCCTAAATATTTTATCTTTTGTGTAATTTTAAATGGCATTGCTCTTTTAACATATTTTTTGGTATCATAATGCTTAGTATATAAGAATCCAACTGTAGTTTTGTATTTTGATCTTATAGCTTGTTATGCTATCAATTTTTTTGCTACCAGTTTTTTCAATTAGTTCAAGCAATTGTTTACATGGAATATTTTTGGTTTTCTACATATATTATTAAGTCATATACACATAAAGAGATATTCATTTCTTCTGTGCTTATGTGGACATATTGCTTTTCTTATTGAAGTCTTATGGCTTTAACTAAAACTTCAGAATTATATTAAGTAAAAGTGAAATTAAAGGGCAACCTCGTCTACATACTGATCAAAGAGGAAATGATTTCAATTTTTCTCCATTCAGTGAAATACAGTCTATTAGTTTTGCCTTTTAATGTGTTGATAAATTTTCTTTCTACCTAATTTATTCCCTTCTATATCCATACATATTTTGACTGTGTTCTTTATTTCTTCAGTTAACCAATGGATCTTGAGTATTCAATGTCCATTCATTTGGTTTTGTGGAGTTGATCATTCTATAATTGACTTCTGATTTTACAGCCTTATGATATGGAAAGGTGGTTTGCATTGTCTCATTGTTTTAAATTTATTGATCCTTACTTTATGTGTTAGTCTGGATTGATGAGAAAAACAAATCCAGAGACATTAATATGTGTGTAAGAGAGAAGTTTATATAAAATGGTAGTTGTTCATTAAGAAAACATCCCAGCCCAGTCCAGATCAAGTTCATTAGTCCGATATTATCCCTTATGTTGATACTAGTCCATAAATTCCTCTTTAGACTCACACAGTCGTGCAATGAAACTGAGGGCAGGAAGATCACAATTCAGTCGGTAGAAAGTTTTCTGGATCCAGTGGTGGTGAAAGCACCTCAGCACTGATGTGGGTCACTATGTGCGTGACTCCTCCAGTTCCAGGTCTCTGATTCTGTCAGCATAGCCTCATGTGACTTGTCCACAGGAATGTCTCCCAGGGAGTGAGTGTATCTGGCCTCCAGTGAACTATTTATCTCCTTTGAGTCTCCAAATGAGGCCAGCAAGCTGCGACCTGATGGATGGGCTAGACTCCAGCTTCTTGCAAATTGACAGGAGATTATGTAACTACCACACTTTATGACTTGAAATATGATGTTAGGATTCTTTAGAGAAGCAAAAGCAGGATATTTATAATTATGTATACGTAAAATATAGGTTTATACAGTGATCAAGAATATAACAGCTAATTAGTCCACAAAATAGTGCAGAAGGCTTAGTTCAACTCACTTTTGTGGAACATTTAATGCACTGAAAGTCCTTCATCTCACATGGATTGTTGGGTCCAAGGTTTACGAAGCAGACTATGGAATCTCTCCTCAGCCAAGACAGCAGAGTCTGTCCACAGGCAGCAGAAAGCAGGGTGAATGAGCAAGAGCCAGTAGTATGGGAAGTTAGCAAAGCAGGCCTGATATGATGTCTGTTCCAAGCGATGCTTGGAGACAAACTCCACCAGCCTCAAGTTCAAGTGGTGTATGTACCAGCAGTTTGGGGAAACAGTTCTCAAAGAAGTCTCAAGTTCCAGCCATAGGATCCATGGGTTGGCTTGGCCCACAGGTAATGAGGCAAAGAGCTACATAAGCAGCAGCCTGCTGGTCCGATCACCAAGATGTAAGAGATATATGGGATGCTGGCCATCTTCATTTGTCTTGGTTGCCCTCCAATCAAGCTGTGACCTCATCGAACTCTGTTCCTATTGGTAAGTTGGCACAATAAACCTAATTATCACATACGTTCTATTTATTTTAGAATGGCTGCTTGTGTGACAGAGATGACAGTGAAATGAATTTTGGTTCAAGTGTCTTATGTAACTATGTGATCAAATTTATTAGTTGTATTATTTAATGTTTTTAACATTTGTTGATTTTTTTCTACTTGATCAATCTTTAGTTGAGAGCGATGTATTGAATGCTCCTAGTATTATCACATTATGATCCATGTCTCCATTTCAATACGAATTTGATTAGTATATTTTGATAGTCTTTCATTTGGTGTGTATATATTGTTTATGGTTACTGTTTCTTATCAGTTGAAACTTTTATAATTATATGGTGATCTTCTCTGTCTCTCATATTACTAACTTTTTTGTCTGAAATTAATATTGCTACTCTAGCTTTCTTTGCTTGCCATTAGCCTGGTATATTTCTTCCATTTTTTGATTTCTATGTTTATTTTTAGATGTAAGGTTTATTTGCTATAAGCAGCATATTAAAGGTTCATTTGTTTTCATTGATTGTTTTAGTCTCTGTCTTTTAATTGGTGTATTCAGCCCAATTACATTCGTTGTTGTTATTCATAAATATGGTTTTGTTGATGTCATTTCTTACATTTTCATAGAAATGGTAATTTTCAATGATTTAGTATTGATGCTGATTTTTCATGTGTATTCATATTTTTAGTTGTCTTCTTTTTACATTTTTTTTATTTTTTACTTAATTGTTTCTCTTCCTTATATGGTTTATACCTTGTGTTGAAGTTTAAATTTTTATTGTTTTTTGTGGTTTTATAATTTCAAAGTAGCTTTGTTGTGAACAGTTTGAAATTCTCACTTTTCAAGTTATTTTTTTCGGCTCTTACCTTCTGTTCTTAGTTGTTTATTTTCATCTTTAGAGAGGAATGTTGTCTATGATTTTTTTGTTTTAATTTTTTTGCTTCCATTTCATTTTGTGGATTGCTTCTATGGAATGTTTTCTCCATTAAAATTATCTTCTGATATTTTATTATGGTCTGTAGTTATAAATTTGTGGTCCGTAGAGTATCTTTTAACATCTCTTACAAATCTGATTGGTTTTTTAAATTTCTTTAGGTTTTACTTACTGCAAATATTTTAATTTCTCTATCATATTTGAGGATTTTTGGTTTCCAATTTTATTCTTTAAGCCTTTTAACTGTATCATTTAATTTCTTTCCTGCCTGAATGATCTGTATGGAGAAATATGAGTTTATGCTGATTTGTTGGCTTTTGTATGTAACTGTTCAGGCTTCAGAATTGCTTTCTTATCACTTATATTAGAAAGTTTGATTTTAATATGTAGAGGTGATTTCCTTTTAGGGTAAAATCTGTTCAGATTTCTTGCATAGTTATTTTTCGTTCCAATATGATGCTAGAGAAGTTCTCACCTAATATTTCATCAATTATTTTATCAGTAATTGCTCTTTCTTATTTTGGTTTTTGGATATTTATCAGGCTATGTTTCTTATTTTGATGTTGTCATATAGAATTCTTAGATTGTCTTTAGATTATTTGGTCATTTTTATAAACCAGTTTTGTATTTTGTTCTGAAAAGATTCATCTTCAAGATCACAATTCTTGATTCTAATATTTATATCTTATTGTTTGGTTGCTTCAGAATGTTGTCAAGTTCTAAGATTTGATTTTCACTGTTTATGTTTTTATGTGAAGTCTTTGTATTTTTTCTAATGTCTTATCCATTTTGTCAGCATGTTCTCTCAGGACACATCTGACTTCTTGAATTATGACATGTGTCTCCTCTCTATCTCTGTCTAATTTTTTCACCAGTAGCTTAAAGTAACTGAGACCATTGCTGTCATCTCCGTCTTTGGAGGATCAGTGGATTTCTCGACCTCCAGAAGTTCTTCTAAACACACGTGTGTGTAAAACATCATGCCATTGCTTGTGCTGTTTAATCTTGTTTCAACAGTGTGCTTGGATCAACTAATGTTTCTGAGACTTGGTGTAATTATGAGTTAGTTGTTACTGTTTGTGTCTTTATTTTTAACCTGAATATAGTCATCTCCACACACCTGCTGTAGTACCCAGGTAATCAAGGAAGGCCAGCCTAGCAGGGACAGAAGGTGGCAAACAGTTAAATATGGACTCCATTAGAGTCCTGGTCTTGAGACTGGTTTCCAAGTCTCCAGGGGGTATCTAGCAATGGTTGATCAAGCTAATGTGTGGAGAAGAAAGAAGCAACTAATTAGAGCAATCATTAAAACCATCTACTGCTGTGCGGCCTATAGGTATTGGGTCCAATTATTATGGACTGCCAGACAGGTATTAGTAGTCTTGAGTCCTAAGCCCTAGGGAAAATTCTCACCCACCACTGAGTCAATTGTTTTCCTGGATACCTGCCTTCTTGATTTTTCACCAGCTAAGAGATGGTCAGTTCTCTGGATATGCTGACAAAACCCCTTGAAGTCCAGTCAGATGCTGGCAGACAGTTTACTGAGGGACCCATGTCTCCCTAACCTGTCTGGCTTGTAATCAGAAAATGAGTGCCTTCCAAGTTCCAAAGCTCAGAGGCTTGTGTATTCTCCAGGCCATGAGCCAAGAATAGATTTGGCTTCTCTTCACTTATGCTTGGGAAGTGCAGTTGATTTTCAGTGCAAGAAAAAGTGAGGGCTTTGAACTCACTGTTTTGGTCCTTAGCAGCTGTTCTCTAGAAGAGTTGCTAGGGCAAGGCAGAATCCAAGACTTCCTACACCACTTTTTCCACAGCTTTTGTCAAAGCTATGTATTTAGCAAACAAACAAACAACCTTGTCAACTTTAACGAACTCTCCATTACATGTAATACATTTCTCAAATCTGTGATTCCATTCTTGGAAACATTATTCAACTTCATCTCTTTGGATGGCTGATAGAACCTCCCTTGTCTTTTTCTTCACCTCTTTGATGACATCCAATCACTATCCTTTCATCTCTCTCTTCATAAGAGGAAACAAAAAGTATTAGCATGGAATGAGGTCAGGTGAGTCAAATGTGTGGCATAAGAGAGTCAGGCTGTTTTTTGTCAAAAAAAAAAACAAACTAGCACAATGTGATGCCTACTGCTGGCAGCAAAGGACTTAGGGAAGTCTCTCTAGAAAACGTTACCCCCTAACCCCCTTCTTCTTCTGAAGTCTCCCCAGAAATAGAGAAACCTGCTGAAGACATCAAGAAAAGAAATGAACAAACAAACTATATCTTTCTCAAGTTATTGGAGATACCCCTATTATGAAAACAAAGAAGTGGGCTATAGAGTGAACTTGAAATATCTAAGCACTCATAGACCGTATTAGAAAGTTCCCTAAATGAGTGGCCTCCAAAGGTTTGTTTGTTTATATGAATGAATTCTTTGCCCTTTCCCCAGATCAGGAAATTGGAACACTCTATGAATGTTTTGGTAATGATGGTACATTGGTCTTACTAAAATCCTAGGCTGTGGATGAACAACAAAATCCAAACCAAACAAAAACAAAGAAAACCTTGCTATTAAATCTTCCCAAAGGGAAGATTTATGACCAACTTTGTTGTTTATGGCAAAAGGCTTTAAGGATAATGACCTACTGGCAGTACGTATCTACTGTAACCAATTGTTTATGCCTAAGATATAGCCATAGAGTAGGTCCCTCCAAATGCAACTTGTATTTAAAAGCACCACATTATAGAAAACTAGAATATACCCACTGATGCTACTATAATGATCCAGACCTACCTCAAAGGGATATCAAAGGAGATTGAGTAGATATACCACTTTTGTGCTACGAGTTCTCAAAATCACAGATTGCTTGTTTGTCTTCATCCAAAAGTTTAGAGTTAATTAAGAGTTGGTGTTTGGGTTTCTCTTTATCTACTATAATATCTTATTGTAAAACAGAGTCCTGTTTACCCACTGCTTTTGTATCTTTCATAGACCAGTGGAGGGCACCAAAACCCTTGGCAGAAAATGTTAGGCTAGGGAACTTAGTTTAACTTCTTTGTCAACAGTAATGAGGAGAGAGGGAAATAAGTTCTTGATACTTTTCAATAAATAGGCAGGAGATCCATTTTGACAAATCTGAAGAATGCCTTAGAGCATGTGCATGGCTTAGCACAAAGTATTTTCCTGGGAAACAAAGAATAGCAAAGAAATTTACCAGTTCTAGACAAATGAGTCTCAGAGCTCTTTTCAGTTTTACTATCAGTGACAGATTTGTTGCTACTGTAAGTACTCAAATAATGTTGACAGCATCTTTTGAGCTTGACATAACGCATTTTGAACTTGAAATTCCCTAAAGAATAGTTGAAAGTAGCCTTATGTTTTATGTTTTTGTGTATTTCATGCCATGACTCACAATTAAAATGCCATTGTATTAATAGTATTAGATAGTTGCTTAAAAGAAGACTTGATTTATTCTATATTAAGCTTGTAATGTGATGCTAAAAAATAAAATAAAACAAAAAAACCCATTGAGCTAAATAACAAATTGGCTAAGAAAAGAACGTCATGTGTGAGTACTGTACCTGATTAAAAATTCAATTTTGTGTGACCAATCAACATTTACCCTAATGAAAGATAAGATAATTAATAGATCTGATTGGAAGAAAGACAGCCAGAGTTTTCTCTAGAGGCAAGGATGGTGATACTTCATCTCGCATACATTGGGCATGTATCAGGAAAGACCCATCCACGCAGAAGGACATCATGTTTGTTAAAATAGAGGAACAGCAAAAAAGAATATCCTCGACCATAAGAATAGACAGAGTGGCTCCAACAATGGGTTCAAAAATAGAAATGAATGTGTGGAAGGCACAGGGCTTAGTGACATTTCCTTCTGCTCTATTGAGTCACTGTGAGGACCAAGCTAGGAACAAGGAAGAGACGAGGAAATGGAGGCAGTTAAGCCAAATTGGCGTAAATGCAACCAGCAGAACAGAATTGTGAGAATGTTGACAAATGTGCAATCACTGACTAATATGTAGAGCAATTATTCAATAGAAATAGAATTTTCTATGTAAAATTTCACCAGAGCACAAAAATATCTCTATACTTTAACTGCAAACAGCAAAAAAGAAAAGAAAAGAAAGAAAAGATGATGGCTTGGTTCAGGTATACGTCAGTGCTCAAAGTACCCTGTTTGTCAACACTCTAATGAAATCTTGCATAGCAGATTTCTCCATTTTAATAACAAGGCTTGACTCTTGACTTCTGCTTCCATGAGCACTGAATATGGATCCAAGCAGTGTCCATCTTTTTTCCATTTATAATGATGTTATCTATTAGTCCAAGTGTGAAGATTTTAGTTTTTTTTCTGCTTAGAGCTGCAATCCACATAGAAGATTGCAATCTTTGACCTTCATCAGCGACTTCTTCAAGACCTCTCCACCTTCAGCAAGCGAGTCTGTGTCATCTGCCTCTCACAGGCTGTTAATAAAACGTTCTCCACTCCTGATGCCACATTCTTTTTCATATAATCCAGAATATTTGGTCGATATATAGGTCAAATAATACGTGAAGAGGATACAAACAAGATCTACATCTTTCTTGATTTTAAATGATGCCAGATTCTCTTGTTCTGCCTTCACAACTGTCTCTTGATCCATGTCCAAGTTGTGCATGAACACAATGAAGAGTTCTGGAATTCTGATACTTCTTAAGGCTATCCATAGTTTGTTAGGACCCACGTGGTTGACCGTCTTAGCATACTCAATAAAACATAGATAAATATCTTTTGTGTTGTATTCTGTGCTTTTAGTCAAAATCCAGTTAACATCAGCAATGATATCCATTCTTTCAAGTCTTCTGAATCTTTCCTGAATTTCTGGAAGCTTTCTGTCAACATACTGCTACAGACGTTGTTGGATTATTTGAAAAAGGAATTTAAAAACCACAAAAACAAAATCCGAAAAGAACAAAGGTTGAAGTGGAACTTGAGAGATTTCAAGATGCAAGCACTGCCAGATGGACTGTAGAACTGTACAACTACTGTTGAAAGCAGCATGGTGCTTTCTCAAACAAATGTGAATGGAAATATTATATGATGCAGATATTTCTGTACTTTGTATTTTTCCCTCCTAAAAAATGGAACAAACTATTAACAGATATGTGTGCACTTGTATTTATCACAGCACTGTTGATCAAAACAAGAATTTGTCAACAACCAAAATGCTCACCAGTGGAGAAATAAACTCCAGTACAGACATAAATTGGAATATTGTGCACTCTTAAAGACTAATGGCAAAGCTCTCAAATACCTTGTGACATGGAATGATATGGAAGATATACTAAGCAAAGTTAATGAATCTTACACAGACAAATATTGCAAAAGACCACTATTATCAAGCTAAAAAGTAATGAAGTCTTTTTATACCAATAGAAGTAGAATGGAATAGTTATGGGGAAATCAAAAGTGGAGGAAGGTGGAAGGGGAGGGACAGATAAAAAGTAGTAAATGCAACACATATAAACATACTGATATTTACAAACGCACAAGCATATCCACACCACAGAAACCACACTCACACACGTAGATACACACACCCAAGTGCACACTCAAATGTACAAAGCATTGAAAAAGAAATAAGTGAAACAAGCAACAAAAACAATACAAATAATCAATGAGTTTAGTATTTGATTCTTTGAAGATTAATAAAGTTGACTAACCACTGGAAAAATTGACCATGAAAAACAATAAGAAGACACAACCCCAATATATAGATAAATAGGTAATATCACAATGGAATCAACTGAAATAAACAGATTATAGCAGAATATTAGATATTTGTACTCCAAAACATTTGGAGGCTTATAAAAATGGACAGATTTCTAGAAAGACATTTCCCAATTGTTTTTTCCTTACATATTTTTGAAATTACCTTGTTTGTCACTAAAGACTCCAAGCTCATTTCAGTTTTACTTTATCTCCTTTTAAATATTTTATACCATTCAAACCAATACTTATGTCTGAGGAATAAAGAATCTGGAGGGGTTTTGTTTTGTTTTGAAATAATACTGTATGTAGTTACACAGCTCATCTCAACAAATGAATTCAACAACAGTATTTCATTAAACATCTTTAGATGTGTTTTAGATGTGATCCTCTTTCTCCTCCCCGTTCTACTCCCATCCTCCCTTCCTCCCTCCCTCCCTCTTCCTATCTATCGTCTGTCACTTTTCTGTCCTCTGTCCCCGGTCTCATAGTCATAAAAGTTTTGTCTTGCTATATAAACAGCATTCATTTTTCTTTTTTATCCTTATAATAATGGTGTTATTAAAATGTATCTTTATAAGCATACAGTTCTTTAGTTGTGTCCATGTCGTGCAGTGTTAAGAGATTTCTTATTATATTTTACTGTGTATAATATTTCATTGTGTGAATATACTAGAACTTGTTAATCCATTCCTCTGTGATAGAGGTTTTTGGTTGTTTCTATGTTTTTTCCATTATAGAAATTGCAGTAATAAACATAGGTGTGTATATGTCTGCTCATGTTGTCTTCTTTATTTATTTAAAACAAATACACCAAAGAGAGTGCCCGATCATAAACTCTTTGCATTTGAATTTGTTTAAGGAAGTGTCATACTTGTTTCCATAGCGGTCATGCAGTTCTACAGTACCACCAGCAACATCAAAGCATTCCAATCTCTGTATCCTCTCCAGCATATATCATTTAAAATCTGAGAGTGAAAGGCCACCTACTTTGCTTTTATGTTTTAATAGACTCTTCCTATGCAATTAGTACAAACACAAGTAGCTAAACCTAACTAGACCCTTATCTAAAGAATAAATTGAGTATGTTACTTAAAAACTCAAAAGAAACAAATAGAAACAACAAATACCCTTGGTCAGATAGTGTAGCTGAAGACTTATACTAGACATTGAAAAATGGTTACAGTAATTGAATTCAAACTATTATAGAACATATGAAAAGAAAAAATGCTTCCTAATTCATTCTATGATGACAGAATAATCCTAAATCCGATGCCAGAAATTATACTGTCACTAATGAATATAAATTAACTATGTCCTAATAAAAGTGCTGCCAACACCTTTGAAAAAACTCCTCCTACGATAATATGGAAGTCATTTCAGAAATGTAAGGGAGTTTCCACATCATAAAATTAGATTAATGTTAGTCAATATATAAATAAAAAAGGGAAATAATCACATGACCATCTAAATTTATGAAAAGTAGACATTTTAAAATTCTAACATCCTTTCCTGATTCAAACTTCCAGCACAATAGAAATAGAAAGGACATTTCTTGACATAATAAAGGGCATATACAACAGTTAGTATTATCCTCACAGAAAAATCGATATTCTACAAACTAGAGAAAGGTGGAGAGCATTTACCTTGAGAACAAGGATCTGAGGCAAGGCTGTCCATTATTGTTCTTGAAGTCGTGGCCAGAGAACTAAGACAAGAAAGGGAAATAAAGATTATTCAAATGGAAAATTAAAAAGTAAAACTTTTCATATACATATAAAATCTGATTTTATTCATAGAAAATCTTCGTTTTGCTGCAGGAAATTTATTGGAATATAAGATTTCAGTAGGCTGAGCCCCGGTGGCGTAGTGGTTGTGCGCCAGACTGCGGCCCACTGGGATGGAGGTTCAATTCCAGCAGCAGCTCCACAGGAGCAAAGGCTGTGCCTCCTACTCCCACCACCAGAGGTTAGAGATGCCAACAAACAAACAAACCAACAAACAAACCAACAAAAATTTTCAGTAAAATGCGTACAAGAGCAATACACATTAGATTCCAAAATTATTTCGGCTTCTTTCCCCTTTTCTGGGGAAAAATACTCAGCGCTACCTCAACAATTAAAAATTGTACTGTTGCCTGAGTCCTAGTGATATAGTCATGTAATTTAAATAGTCTCAGAAGCCCACAGAGGCAGTTCTTTTTTTTTAATTTTAGTAATTTTATTGGGGGCTCTTACAGCTACTACAACATTCAGCACATCATTTGCATCAAACACATTTGCACACATTTTTCCACTTACATTTCCCAATATTTTCCACTTCAGCCCTTGATACAAGCTCCTTTAAAAACAAAAAACCCCTCCCTTTTCCCTCCCACCCTCCCTCTCTCCCTCTTAGTTTGCTCCAGTAAAGGGAGACAGTAGACCATGTAAAGTATGAAAATAGCCGTAATTTATCATTTATCAAGGGTTCACAAGGGTGGCAGAATAAGGTTGGGAGGGGGAAAAAGGAGCTGATGCCAAGGACTCAAGTAGAAAGAAAATGCTTTGAAAATGATGATGGAAACATATGCACAAATGTGATTGATGTAATTGATGCTTGGGTTGTTATATAAGCTGGAAGAGCCCAAATAAAATTATTTTAAAATAAAATAAAAATAAATTTGAAATTTGAGTCCAGACACTTAAAAAAAAGAAAAACATTTTGACCCTGATTAATATTAAGGAAGTAGTAAAGAAAACATTAGGAGATAACAGAAGAAGAAAGAAAGAAAAGAAGAGAAGAAAAGAGAAAAGAGCTGCCTCCGCCACCTACTATCATGACCCCAATTCTACCACATAAATCCAGGTAGACCAGGAGATGCACAGTGAAGTTGGAAACATGGGAAACTTAGGATAGATGATCCATCAAGACTAGTAATAGGAGTGGGAATACCAGGAGGGTGGAGATTCATGCAGCCAATGCACAGAGGAGACCATAGGATCGACCACACAATGATTGCTATCCCCTCACTGACTCACAGTGTTAACGGGAGCAGCACTGGAGATAGTGTGTGAATTTTGCCCGGTCTGACCCTCCACACCAGAACAAAACATAAAGGGATTACAACAGAGCAGCTACCTTGCAAAGCAATGGTGTTTCCAAGAAATCCCGACTCAGATGACAGGGCTTGACCCTTCATCACACCCGATTGGAAAGCATTCAGCAAACAGGTCTGGATCAATGTATAGTTTTTAAACATTTATTTCTCTTTGTTTTTCTGTGTCTATCTATATAGGATGAGAAGGATAAAAATTCTGAGCAAACAAGGGAATTGGTATATCTGGGGTGGCATAGGAGAGGAAGAAGTAGGGAAACGGGAGGAGAAGTGCCAACAAACTTAGGGACAAGCGAACAAGTGATCGAAAATTATTGACTAGACAGACATAGAGTGCTTGATGGGGTTTGATCAAGTGCCATGAACCTAATGAAGGTCAAACATGACAGTAGGACAAGCGGTAAGTAAAAGCAAATAGAGGAAAGAATTAAGAAAAAAGACATTTAAAGAAATATAAATATAGTCCTGCATCTATGTAAATATAGTAATATAATGAAAGGGTTATAGGTCTATGTGCATATATTTATATGTTAAGTATTAAGGTATCAGACATTGGGAGAGTCAAACAAATAATCATATTGATGTGGACAAAGAGTTGGACATCCATCCCCTCACAGAAGGGTCACAAGTGAGGAATGAATCAACAGTACAGCATGGATGAAACACAAGACATTCCTCTAGTTCTTTAATGTTTCCTCTCCCTTACTATAATTATCCAGTTCTACCTTAGAAATCCAGCTAAATCAGATCATGTACCTTGGTACAGATAAGAGCCCTCCTGGCATGGAACACAGGACAGATAAATCCCTAAGGAACAGTAATGGGAGTAGTGATACCATCATAGTGGGAAGGTGCGGGGAGAAGGGGGGAAACTGTAGAACTGATAACAATGATCACATCTCCCCCCGGCCCCAGGGGAAGAACGACAGGTGCTGTTCTAACCTGTCCTTTATTGCCCCCAAATATCAGTACTGACCACATGGCAGCAACTGCATCACTGCAGCACGCACCCAGGGGGCAGTATTATCCCCACAGAGAAACATCACTTATATACTAAGAGGGAGAACTCCAGAAAGGGAACGACAAAAACATCATTTACAGTAATGCTCCAAAGTACCTAGGAATAAATTTAACACGGGATATTCAATACACTTATATAAGGAAAACTATAAAATATGAATGCAAGAAACCAGAAAAGGCCTAACGTATTTTTGCACATGTGGGAGCTTTCAAGATCTGTGAGGAATTTCCATTAGCTTTAATTTCTGTTGTCCACAAACTTTTTGAATCCCCTCCTATGGACCATGGTCCCATAGTGGATTATGCAACAATTTGAGCCCACCAGCCCTTCTCCAGGTGGAAGACGAATGTACAGACCCAGGCCCCAATTGGAGCATTTCCATTCTGTCCAATAGCGTTTCTGAGAGGCAGAAGTGACTCATTGGCAGTGGATTCGATTTTGTAATCCTATGACATATCACATATTTAATGCACAAAGGCATATAACACACAGTGCCAATAGGAAACAAAAGTGTGAGAGGAAAATTCTCAAGGAAACAGATGGACATATTATAATAAACAGAAAAACAATTATGAGGATGGCACACGACAGGAAAGTATTGGATTCTGTTGTAAGTGGGATGCTATTAATCAGAATCTACTGGATAGAGCTTACTAAACTATAGCTATCAATATTTGTGAACTTCATTTCATTTTAGAAAACTTATCTTCCTATATTTATACTTTCTGAACTCCACAATTTACTAATGGATGCTTGCAGATGTTTGTTCTCATTTTGAATCTCACCATAATAGCAACTGACAGTACCAAAAGCTTTTACTCAATCCACTTCATTAAAATGAACCTTATTTTGAGGAGACACTAATTCCCTAGTCATGATTTCTGTGTCTTCCATCCTACAAGCCTCATGTTCTAACAGGAGGTTAGATAATGTTCTACTGCTATTTATAAGTTTTTCAATAACAATTTTTTTCTGAAGTGACTGCCTTGTCTTTCTTCCCATTAATTCTTAGTATGTATGCTCCACTAAAACCTGTTCAACATTGGTCACTTTGTTGAAAATTTAAATACCAGTGTTATAGCTTCCGGCATCATAGCAGCATGCAAGTGATCACAGTACAGCAAACTAGCATATGTATGATGGTTCCTATACATTAATAGATACACTTCTGGCTTCTGAATTCTATTCAGTTAATCTCTATGTCTGTCGTTGAACTAGTATTGAGTACATACGGATATGGATTGAAATCTAGCTATAGATAAATTTAGATAGTATTGACATTTTCAAAATGTGGTCTTCTGATCCATGATTGTGGAATACTTTTTTATTTGTGAACAGCATGCTTGGGCCATATACCATGTGTTTCATACATATTTTGTGACCTGTTCAACCATGTCACATTTTTCTTTCCTTTGGGTCTTATGCATGTTTTATGCATGTGTACATTGGCTATGTGGCATAGCATAGGGTAAAACAAATCCTCCAAATCCAAACCTAGTACTAGTGAGACAATTCTGAGTGATAGTAACCCTGTAGGACAGAATGGAGCTCCTCCTTTGGCTTCCCAGGTGTGCGCATTTTTGCAGGAGTTGACAGCCTCATTTTTGACCTGTTGAGGAACTGGAAAGATCAAACTGCTGCATAATTCACTATGTCCCCAGCGTCTACTGGAGGGTACTTTAAAACAATCATGGACAATGGAGTTTAAAGATAATAAAATTTTCCCAAGACAAAATGGGGTATATCTTTTCCGGTCTCTTGCATAAGTATTTATGGTTTTCTTTGTGTAAGTTTTACATCTTGTGTTTTATTCCTAGGTATTATGATGGGATATTATAAATGATATGGTTTTCTTTATTTTTGTGTTAGTCTGGTTAAACTAGAGAAAGCTATCCATAGAAACTCATGCATGATTAAAAGAGGGTTTTGTATAAAGCATTAAGAAAACAGCCCAACCCAGTTCACTCCAAGACCATAAGTCTCATATTAGCTCATATGTCTGATACCAATTTATAAAGTCCTCTTCTGACCAACAAAACACATGCAATTATGTGAAATTCAGGATGATCACAGGCCAGTGGGTAGAAAGTCTTTGGATCCAGTGGCATTGCACTCATCTCGGCGCTGGTAGGGGTCTGCACATGACTTCTCCACTTCCTAGAGTGCAACATCTAGCATCATATTGCCATGTGTCTTATCAGTAGAGGGTCTCCAAGGGAGTGAGCTGAGACAGTCTGCATTCTGCTTCCAAGGAGGAAATCCAAGAATTTCCAGAATTGTCAGGAGATGACCATGCCCACACAGAAGCCTCATTGACTATGATCTGATTGACAGACTAAACTCTGCATCTTTACTGTTAATCTTATCAAGTCCCAAACTAACACCAGATTACATAACTACACAGACCACCCCTTGTCAATTTGGCACTTTCATAGAACTCTTTAGCCATATATAATTTTCAAGCAATAATGAAATCATATCTTATCTAACATGAGAACAATAAAATGCATATAATTTAATATGTTCCATCCTTATTTAAGCATAGCATTTGATAAGTAAACAAACTCAAAAATATTCTATGCCTAATAATTGCAGTTAAGTAACTCTGACACCTTAATCCTACAATCCCATGAATATATTCTCCCATCTATGAATGTTTATAAATCAGCAATTTAATTCATTTATCCCCCTATTTTTGAGTATCCAATTTCTATTCTGCCCAGTTACATCAACCCAATACTCTAAGGAGACAATCATATTCTTCAAGGAGAAGAATCCTCATTCCACTTGGAATCTTGTAAGTCCACATATATAAGCAAAGTCAAATCAGGACAGGCCATCCATAAATTCAGCAACAATATACAACAATTCATAGGTTGAAATATGTTCTCTTTATCTTTTCGGGTTCTGCTCAACTCAATGAGGACTGTCTCAATTAGTCTCACCAGAGTGCACATTGGTCACCTTGCCTTTAGACCAGCGGTTCTCATCCTGTGGATTGTGATCCCTTTGGGGATCAAATGACCTTTCACAGGGGTCGCCCAATTCATAACAGTAGCAAAATTGCAGTTATGAAGTATCAACAAAAATAATTTTATGGTTGGTGGTCACCATAACATGAAGAACTGTATGTATTAAAGAGTCATTGCATTAGGAAGTTTGAGAACCACTGCTTTAGACTATAGTCTCACCACAAATGTTCAACAAGCCTAACCTCCTCATATTAGGTCATGAACTTCATTCCATTCAGCCTGCTCTGAACTTTTCTGTTTCATGTAAACCAAGTCCACGCGTGTCAGTGGCCAGACTCATCCCGCCTCTTCATCACTGCATTGCTCCCACTTCCACTAAACAAGTGGTCACCTAGCAAACATTACAGCTTCCCACAGGCTCCCTTTAATATTCAGTCCTAGGAAGGCGTTTTCTTCATGGTTCCAGATTTTTGATCCAGATTTTGACAAAGACCACTAGGATTCCAACTTCAAATTCCAAAGAGTTCTTTTTCATTTCACTCTGTCAACACCTCCCTAGGCAAAAGTCTCTTGGAATACAAATATCCTGTGTAGTCCAAAGCACTGGGCAGGATTAATCTTTTTAGAACTTTCTTTGCAGATTATATAACTACCACAATTTCCTTTTTGGAGTTTCCCCTATGAGCATAAAGTAACCCAAAAGATTTTGTGCACTGCTCTTATACCCTATCGTTTTGCTGAGTTCTTGTATTAGTTCCAGAAATTTCATGTGGAAATTTCATAATACTTTTATTTAGGGAGTGAAACTTCCTGATAATATGTCCAATACACGAGGCAGGATCTCATCATCTTGTAGAGGAAGGGCTACTGGATGTTGTGCAAAGATGGAAGTACTATTGTCTAGAACTAGAATGAGCGTCAAACAGAGGATGCTGAAAAGAGTGCCTTGTGTACATGAGAACTCCAAAATTCCCAGATGTAATTGATGAGTACAAGGTAAGCCTGCTCTTGAATTTTCTAGAACAGTTGGTCTTTTAAAATCGTGTCACTGCTACCTTTTTCGTGTATTGATGTCAGCATTCTCTCAGAATGATTGACTGATTCCATGTAAAAATGGTACGAGTCTATCAACCCCTGCTTGCAATAAACTGTAGATCTCCTTCAAAGATTCTTCCTCATTGTTTTGTGTCTTCATTATCATGACTCCATATTGTGTCATTGACTAGACCCTGTACCATCTGCACTGCCAGGGAGCATTCCGGCTGTACTTCTTATGACAGGTTTATTTGTTTGGGCCCAAACCAAACTAATATAACAGAGCAAAATTATTCCTTGTAGGTATTTGAGACTGTACATTTTTAGGGGAGTAAAAAGCCATATCTGCAGTCAAATACTTTACCATTGAGCTATTCCCCCTCTAAAATACCTTATCTTTCTCTCACTTATTGGCTGGTGGTTTACACCCAACCCATGACCCACTTTCAATAGTCTTTGTTGTTGCTTGTTGCGATCGAGTCAGTTCTGACACATAATGACCCTATGCACAACAAAAGGAAGCACTGCATGGTTCTACCCACCCTTGAAATGGTTTCTGTGCCAGAGTCCATGTTCACAGCCACAGCAGGATTCCCTATCATTGAGGGCCTTCCTCTCTTTTTTTGAATGCCCCTCCACTTTACCAAGCATGATGTCCTTCTCCAGGGATTGGTCTCTCTGGACAACATGTCCAATGTAAAATGAAGTCTTGCCATTACTGCCTCTAAGAAACACACTGGCCTTACTTCTTCCAAAACAGATTGGTTTTTCTTTTTAGCAGTTCATGGGACTTTCAATAGTCCTCTGCAGAACCATAGTTTAAGATTCTTTAGAATACTATAATTTAAATGCACCAAATTCTCCTCCAGTCATCCAGTTTTGTATGCATGTAAAGTCATTGAAGGCATCATGATGAGCCAGGAACACCTTTGTCCAAAGGGACAGCTTTGTTCTTTAACATTTTAAAGAGATCTTTCAAATTACATTTTCTTAAAGCAATACATTCTTTGAATGGTTGGCTGCTGCTTCTATGAGCTATAATTATGGATTCAAATAATATTAAATTCTTGACTACTTCAACTTTTTTTTTCATTTTTAATGATGCTGTTCATTGGTCCAGTTGTTCGGATATTTTTTTCTTCATGTTGCGGTTTAATCCATACTGGATTTTTTAAAAAGAAATCAGTAATTACAAAATTTACATTCTACAAACTCTTTTTAAATCACAATGCCATAAAATTAGAAAGTAGCCACAGAATAGTCAACTGCAAAAATTGAACATGAAAACTGAACAACACTTAATAGCTATGGAGTAACTGAAGAAATAAAGAAGTGATCAAAGGTCCCTCGAAACAAATAGCATATAAAAATATCTCATCTGAAAATATTTGAGACACAGCAAAAGCAGTAATCAGGGACGTTTATAGCAATAACTGCACACATCAAAAAGCCAGAGAGCTTTTTTTAAAAAACACTACTTTAGCAGTTAAAAAAATGGGAAAAGACAATCTAAATAAATTCTTCTGAGAATTCTGGGAAATCTCATGGTGTTTCCCCATGGAGGTGAGAGACTATAGATTCAGTTCCTTGGGAAAGTTCTACTCAAAAGATAAGATGACAGCATGCTAGGAACTGAAGGAGCCAGAGGAGAAGCCACATGGGCTTACCCTGATGAAACCAGACCTCTGAACCCAGAAAAGCCACAGAGAGACCCGTGCTAGACCTGAGATGCTTCTACCAGCAATGGATACTTCAGATGGACCCTGAGCCCTGGAAACAAGGAGCCATGGGGATACCTCTGCCAGGACCGGGACGCTTTTAGTGCCACTGGATACACAAGACTCTGCACTCACTGGCCTGTGATTGTACTGGTGTCATCGCACGCGCTTCGTGAGTCGGAAGAAGACTTTATAGACTGGTATCAGACATAGGGGCTAATATCAAACTTATGACCTTGGACTGGACTGGGTTGGGATGCTTTCTCAATGTTCCATTCCTCTTGTATATAAACCTTTCCCTTATATCCACATGTGTGTTTATGAATTTGTTTCTCTAGTCTACCCAGACTAACACAGTATTGTTTTGTTGCCATTGCCTTTAAGGCAGCTTGGACTTCTTTCAAGACAATTGTTTTTTAAAATATATTCTACCCCTTAAAAATGATTCACTCTGAACCAATTATTTTTGGGAAAATGATTCTTTGTATTTTTCCCATCTTCTTTTTATACTTCATGCATTGTTCAACATTTCACCTGTAGAATCATTCGACACTACAACTCCATACTTGAATTCATTTCAATTTTTTTTCAGTGTGAGAAGTGCTGACCATGTTCTTAACTTTTGACTTTGTAACTCCAAGTCTTTGCACATTTTATTATAATAAATTGCTTTGCCTGCTCAAGTGTCCATAGAAAATTTCTGCATTTTTACTTCAAAATTTATCTGGTTGCTTTGAATTGTTTATTTTTAAGAGCAGATTTTTAAAATATAATCTGATATCTCTTATGATTTTTATTTTTCTTGTCTTTTCAATAACCCTTTTCTTTCTTCATTTATGATCCTCTTGATGTCATCCCACCCCTCTTCTGGTCTTAGGTCTACAGTATTCAATGTATCAAAGCTGTTCATACTATGATCTCTAAATTCATGTAGGACTTATTCATGATCATAATTTTTGGTTTTGTGGAGTTATGTTAAGTTTCCTTATGTTCAGTCTCAAATTTTTCATGAACAATTGATAGTCTATTCCATAGGATGCTGCTGGCCTTGTTTTGGCTAATGATATTGAGCTTATTTATTGTCTCTTGCAACAGATGTGGATTTGATTACGTTTATACTGTTGCACATGCCCAGTACTTATTTATCATGTAGGAAGATAACTTATTTGCAGTGGTAAGACATTGGTTGTGAAAAATTCCATCATGCATGAACCCCAGTTCTGTTTCTTTCATCAAATCCATATTTTCTAATTACAGCTCCTTAGTTTTTATTTCAAATTTCCACATCCAAATCATCAGTAACTCATAAAAATTCCAGGGGAAAATGGGGTTTTCTTGGAATATCCTGGGATATACTAATACAAGGAACCTGCAGTTCTACGCAATGGTTCCTTTTGGCAACAGATTCTGGTATCAGTGGGCATGGCTAACTACTGAATATTTCTCTGGATTGCTTTCATCTTTGATGGGCAGCCAGACTTCGTCTTGTCCACACAATTACTCGTCTGGTCTGGATTTTCTGTAAAACAATTTGAGTACTCAATTTTGCTATCCACCCCCACCCCCCACCCCCCGGATATAAGTTTTAGAACTCTGGTGTGACTTTCAGCTATCCTGAAGCTTGGTTTTCAACTCAGATTACTTTTATTTCCCCTGCATGATTTAATAATGGCTTTGATGGATGTAGGAGTCCTGTTTGGTAATTTTTTTCTCTGTCTAAATTTGATATGTTACTCCATTGCCTTCTCATTTGTGTAGTTTCTGCTGAAAAGTTCGAGTTTATCTGTTACTTTTTTAGATACCTTTCTCTCTGTTAGCTTTCAGGTTTCTCTCCTTTTCCTTGATGCTGGTTAATTTTACTACTATATGTCTTGGTTTCCACACCACACCCCACTCCTGGGGAGGGGGATTCCTATTTGGAATTCTCTCTACTTTCTGGATGGTTATTGTCTCCTCCTATTTGATATTGGGGAAATTTTCCACCACGAATTCTCTTACTATTTTATCTGTAGACTTATTTGCTTTTATCCCCCCCTTTTCTGGTATTCCATGGAGACATATTTCATTTCTCTTCACCGTGTCCTGTGTCATCCTCAGACTTTTTTAGATTCTTCTGCTTGTCTGTATCTTTTGTTTGCGGAAGTCTATATGGTTGTCTTTGAGTTCACTGATTCAATTTTCCTTATATTCCATTCTATCGCTCAGTTCCTATACCATGTTCTTTAGTTCTGTTATCTCATTGTTTAACTGCTGGTTTTCTTTTGTGCTTGAGTTTTTAGTAACTCAGTTTCATCTTTTGTTTTCAGAATTGATCCCCAGATGTTGAATATTATTATCTTTCATTCTCTTTCTGGAAATTCCAGGGCTGGTTTACTGTTTATTCCATATAATTTGGGTAATGTTCAGCTGTTGAATTTTGTTTCTTTTTATTTTTATGAATATTGCTAATAGCTGTTTCTTGTGTAGCATAGTGTTCCAACTGTAGATGATATATGCAGGGCTCTTATTTTTGTAGGGGTGAGTTGGCAGCTTAGGTTACAGGAAAAAGATCCATTAGGAACTGGGTATCATATTGTGTGGAGATGAGGAAGAAGTGATAGAGTAGTATGTACAGCAGGAATAGGGTGTGAGAAGAAGCATAAGAGTAGGCTTTAAATGATGGCATTAATAATAAGTGATTTTATGTTTTTAATATGTCATTTTTCATAAATTGGTAAGGTGGATGTTAAGAGCTGTGCTAGTGCCTGTTAACTTATGTGAAAGCGTTTCTCACTGAGAAAGGGAGATCAGATCTTGAGGTGGTGGTTGGTGAGATAGGAGCAGAGTACTGTGTCAGAATCACTTATTAGTCCACCATATAAATATAATATATGAGAGTGATATATATAAATGGGCTCTGGTTTGGGGACAGCTACTAGATTCCCAAATCTCAGGAAACTGATCATTTGGTGTAGGAGCTGAGTTAATAGAAGGACGGAGAGAGTCTTTGTCAGAAATGGAGAGAGATATCTATAAAAGCTGCAAGTTAACCTACCTCTATTGAGAGAAGACTTCACACTATCCCATGCGATCTGACCTCAATGCAGGGGCCCAGGGAACAGATGAGGAGGAGGAGCTTCTAATCATGCAAAGATTAGAAGGAGGGGAGTCTCCAACATTGGCAGGTCATTGAGCTTTCAAGGGTTGCCACAGAGACTCGCTGCAATGCTGAGCTCGGATCCCCTGATGGGGTGGAGAAAGTGTGCATTTTAAAAATCAAATATAATCTTGAAACACCTAGAATTCAGTTATGCATTTTGATTTTCTAGGACACAGGTACTTCCTTGTTAGATTCTGGAAGAGAATGGCAGAGTTTTGATGGGAGGTAATATCTAGCATAGAAATTTGGAGTTCCTCTCTCAGATATTCTTATGATGTGACTCTGGTTTTGGTTTTCAGCAATATTAGTTATGTTGCTAAAAGAGTAAAGTCTTTCTTTCTTGGCACCAGTGAAAGGTCTGAGGTCTTTTGTGTGACATATGAACCATTCCTTCCAAGTTGTGAACTCATTTCTTTTCTTGTACTTTGTCTACTGGAAATAATAGCTTCCCTATCCTCATCCTCCTAACAAAACTGCGGAATATGATCAAACACACAGTCACCTAGAGCCTCACTTTTCACCTGCACGTGATACATCAGTGGTGCTGTCTTGATCATTATCTTGACCACTTTATAGCCTGGATTAGCAGTTTCCCTTTCTCTAAAAGTGGCAGACATAGTCATACTGAGAAATAGAAAAGAGAAACATGTCCTTGAAGCGGTGCAGCCAGAATATTGCTTAGAAGAAGAGATGATGAGCTTTTTTCTCAATTATTTTGAACATGTTCTCAGTAGAGACCAGTCTCTGGAAAAGTACATCTTGCTTGGCCAAGTAAAGAGTCAATAAAAAGAGGAAGGGCCTGGATGAGACTAATTGACACTGTGGCTGCAACAATAAGCCAATAAGTAGTATTGGCATCAATAAGTAGGATTGACAACTTAGCAATATTATGTCTTCCAATTTAGGTTCATAGAGTGTTATTTCTTTGACTTAAATACCCTTTATTGTTTTCAGCAGTATTTTGTTAATTTTTATTTTATAAATCATTTATGTCCTGGTTTAATTTATTGCCAAACAGATCACTTCCCTAATTTTCTTTCCAGATTTGTCACTGTTTTTGCATAGAAGCCCATGTGATTATTTTAGTTGTACTCTTCAAAGGTACTAAGTTTCTCTATTAACAATAGAAGGTTTCTTGTAGATTCTTTGGGGGGTTTTATATATAACAGACTGCTATTATAGAGGCCATTTTATTTTAAAAATGGACACCTGTATTTCTGTTGTTTGTTGCTGTTTGTTTGAGGTCCTATAGCTCTGGCTAGGACTTCTACTTCAATATTGAATAGAAATTGTGACAATAGGCACCTTTATCCTGGTTCTGTTTTCAAGTAGAATGTTTGCAATATTTCTCCATGAAGGAAATGTTTGTTGGTGGTTTTAAATACATACCCTAATCATATTCATTCCATTTCTATCTTCTTGCTTCATTAAAATGATTTTATCAAACACTTTTTTTTGCATCCATACAGTTGATCATGTTGTCCCTTTTCTGTTTTCTATTAATGTAATATGATATGTTGATTGATTTTCTGATGATGAATAATCCTTGAATTGCTCGAATAAATCCCACTTGTTCACAGTATGTGACTCTTAAACTAATGAAATTTGTTTGCTATGATTTTGTGGTGGATTTTTGTGACGATATTTCTAAGTGATGTTGGCTGTAGTATTATTTTCTTGCAGTGTCTTTTTCATGTGTTGTTTCAAAGTTGTGTTTGCTTCAAAGAAAATAATATAGTATTTATTCCTCTTTTATATTTTTTAAATTTTTAAAGAGAAATAATATCAATTCTTTCAATGTATGGTAGAACTCCCCAACTAAGCCATGATTTTGTTGTTAGGAGAATTTTGATCACTGACTCAAGCTTGTGCTTCAAAAAATTAATCAGTTTCATTTAGGATAATATCACAGTCCTGTTTTACATGTTATTTTTAAATTTTTCATCTCTTTGAATTTTTTGTCAGTAAGCCAAAAGTTATGCCAATTTTATTGCTGTTTTCCATAAACTAAGTTCAGATTGTGTTCTTCTTTTTTTCTTGTTCTGGCTTCTATTAATCTACATTCTAATATCTATTGTTTCTTTTCTTTTGTAGGTTTAAGCTTAGCTCCTTTTCTCTTACTAGTTCCTGGAGTTGTTGAGTTAGACTGTTGATTTGAGTTTTTTCTTTTATAATATAGTCATTTATTGATATGAAGTTCCCTCTGAGTACAGTCCTTGCTTTATTGCTTATGTTTTATTTTGCCTTCCCATCATTTTCCTTTAACACTCATATATGTATATATTTTTCTCTTATATTTCTTCTTTGACCCATTCATAGTTAGGAGTGTGCTGTGTAATTTATTTCCACATGTTTATATATTTTCAATTTTAGCTGTTATTTCTTTCTAATTCCATTCTTCTTTGTCAGGGAAATATTTTCTAAGATAAAAACTAAAAATGTATTTGGACGCCCTCTGAACATGTTCAAAGGGCACAGGAGTGGTATGTATATTGGACTGTCCGGTGAAGTGTTCATTATATGTCAGTGAAGTCAAATTGATTTATAGTGCTGTCAAGGACTTGCTAACTTGTTGATCCTTCTACATATTCTGTCCAATGTTGAAAGAGGTGTAACGAAATCTCCAAATATTATTGTAGTGCTAGCTAGCTATTTCTCCATATTTAATCAATATTGGTTTTGTGTATTTCAGTGCTCCACTTTGTTTGCTATGTATTTATGATTGTTAAATATCTTTGATAAATTAATCAATTTATAATATATATTTGCAATATCTGAGAGATTGTGCACTTAAATCTATTTCATCTGAAATTAATATTGCTACACGATATCTTTTATTTATTTTTACAATTATGGAATACTGAAAGCAGCAATACAAACAGACATATGTCAACCTGTGTTCATCATAGCACCTTTCATAATACCCAAATGTGGAAAAATATAGTTGTTTATTTATGAATGAAGAAAATTGTAATGCATGCATAAATTTAATATTATTTAACTATAAAATATGTTTGATGTTTTATATTTAATTCATATTTAATATTATTTAACTATAAAATAAATCCAGTTTTGATACATACTACACAATGATACTTGAAAACTTTACCCTTAATGAAATTAATTGAAATTGACTACAGTAAAAATATTTTTCTTTTTTTTTTGGGGGGGGGGCTCACTGCCTCTGGTGGTCGTGGGCACTACCCAGTGCTGCTCCTGAGAGCCGCCGCTGGATTTGAACCACCAAGCCCGAGGGCCACAGTCCCGCACTCAACCACTTACGCCACCCGGGCTCAGCCCTACAATAAAAATATTGTATCATTTCACTTATATTAAAAGATGAGAACCAGCAATTGGATGTTGAAAAAATCTCTTAGTAAGCAAGAATGAAAGAGAGTGAAAGTGGGGCATTCGTTGTTTTGAATAATTGAAGTATCCCATTGTTTTAAGTAATTCATTTTAAATAATTGAAATTAATACCCATTGACTATGGGTAGGACTGCAAATTTGATAAATGTAATTGCTCACAGTAAGTTGTGAAATTGTAAGGGTGAATTGCAAGTGATAAGCATATTTATGACAACCATATTAAAAGAATTGCTATAGAGGTTGCTCATGGAGAACCAAACTACTTATGATAAATGATTCTTCGTTTGAAGGTGAAGGATTAAATTTTATGGTATATACTAGTTAGTTAGCATAATATAATGCTTTGCATTTCTTTTCTGTTATATTAGCTTTTCTTATATTTCCTGGGTCTTATACTTTTGCAGACAAGTATCCTATGTATAATAATTTATCTCTATTTGCGTGTACCAAAAGATGAAGAGGTGGGTCAGGGATAGTAGAATGAAATGGAACGTGTGGCTACCTTCCATGAACACTGCTTGATGGACAACATGGACTATAGCCTTTAATATGGATCACACATCAATATAAAGAAAAATAGAACTGGAACAATAAGCAACATAATATTTAACAAAAAACATTGATGTTCTCAAGGTTTTTATCTTATGTATCATCTGTCTCCATAGAAATAGTATCCAAGAAATCAATTTATGTGTTGCATGGGGGGAAATCTGTTGAAAAGGGCCTCTTCATTTGTTAAAAAAAGAAAATGTATCATATTTATGAATAAAATATCCCTAATTCAAGTCATGGCATTTTCAGTTGCTTCATTGTGCATGTAAACTGAACAACTAAAAAGGAGTAATGGAGAATAATTGATGCAGTTGAATTATTATATTAGTGAAGAAGAATATTGAACATATTATGACTACTAGAAACATTTAAAAAATTATCTTGGTAGAAGTGGACCCAAAATACTTCTGATAATTGAGGATAGCAAAGTATTATCACGTATACTTCAGATATGTTTTCATGAGGGACCGATCTCTGGAGAAAAGCACCAAACATTGTACCAAGTCAGAGAAAAAAGACCCTCAACAAGATGAATTGATACAGTGCCTTAGCATTTTTTTTTTTGCAACTGGCACAAACAAAGCAATGCTTGTGATGACAACACAACACTCAATAGTATTTAATTAATTCTGTTGTGCATAAGGTTGATGAGTCAGAACTAATTAGCAGGCACATTACAAAGATAACATAACAGCAAAGATGAGCTAAAGAAGTCAATAAAATAGTTTATACTGCATAATTTCATTTATAGAGAGTTCTACAGAATATAACCAAATCCAGGGCGATGTGAACAGGGAATAGTAGGTGCATGGGATTACAGTGAGATACATGGAAACTTTTTAAAATGATGGCTATATTTCACTATCTGAAATATCATGATGATTTCAGAAATATATATATATATATATATATATATATATAAAGTTGATAAAATTTTGCACTCTAAATATGTGCCGTTTCTTATGGAAACATATTCTTATCTAAATAAAGGTCTGATCCCTGATGCCGTAGTGGTTATTCATGGTGTTTTCAGCGACAAGGTCAGCAGTTCATAAGCACCAGCTGAACCTTGGGAGAAAGATGCCGCCATCTACCCCCAAAAAGAGTCACAAAGGGGCAGTGAGAGCCTGTCTGAGAGGGCTGCTGTGAGTTGGCACTCACTCGATGGCAGTTCTGTGTTTAATGAAACTAGACGCACTGCTGACACAGTGGTTAAGCACTCCACAGCTATCCCAAAGGTTTGAACTGCCCAGTCACTCCGTAGGACTAAGACGTGGCAGTCTGCTTCTGGAAGATGACGACTTTGGAAACACTAGGGGGCCATTATAATATGTCTTAAATGACTTATCAGAGTCTCAATTATTGCTGGCAATGAGTTTCATTTTGGTTGTTTTCATTTTAACCATTTAAATGCTTTAGTATGAATTTGGATGATTAAAGATAATTTGTGTCTTTATTGGTACTATTGTAAAATATACATAAGGTTTAATCATATGAATTTCAATACAGAGAGAAAAAAAATCTACGAGTTAAGTAATGCACCAAATTCTAATGGTACTTTTGCAAAGCTGTCAGACAAACTAGTCTGGCACCTAGAAATCAGAATTACATCAAACTGTTTGAGCTTGTGTTGGGGCTATTGACTCTAAGAGGAAAAGCCACAAATTATGTACATAAGTGTCCTTTACATAAATTTTTTTGCATCAAATACACTCTTTTTTCTTCAAATGGACTCTATTCAGTACAGAAAGAATACTTTATTTGCTTTTAAATGTTATCAATTAATCAAGTTTTTTTGTCTGCTACATGGCTCATAGCGACGCTACAGAACTGCGTTGCCAGTCAGGAATTCTTCAACTGTTCATGTTTAAAGAAGTGGCCTGCCACATATGACTGCCTCACAGCAGGTCTTGGGTCTGAACCACCAACCTTTTTGTTAGTAATTGAGCAGGTCAATCACTGTGTCAGTGAAGCTGTTCTTGAATCTCTTACTCCTCCACAAAACACTGACTTAAGCATTCACTCCTGAAATTTTATGGATTGCAGACTGAGCTACCCAAAGTTAGCGCCTTAACAAGTTCATGAACAATTTCCTTTCCTTTCACTTCTTAGACCACAAGTTTAGGGTTGCATTGCACAACGTGGCAGACACAAATAGCTTGACAATTGTAATTATTAAATGTGGTTAGGGGTGGAGTTCAAGTAAAATGTGTACTGTGACAATATAAAAATATGTGTAATTAAAAATTGTACTAAAATAACCTGGTACCAACTTGTTGTTATAGCACGTCTGGGTAAGATCTTTTTCGTGGCAATTACAAAGATAAGAAATTCATTTGAAGAGAAAAAAAAGAAATTCATTTGAAAGGCGCTGCTATGAGAGCAGAAGAAAGGTTGGATGAGAGAACAGTGCAAAGTCTATGGTGAAAGGGCCTTAAGAAATCAGCAGTTTTTAAATGGATTAGAAAACACTGAAACTAAAACTCACCATGGCAAACCATCTACATCAATTTTCAAGAAAGCGATATTAATCTTATTTGTGCCCTAACTAAACAGGACTCATGAGGAACAACAGCTAAAACCAATAGGCAACTCCGTTTTCAGTAGGTTCAGATTGCACAATTCCGAATGGATAATGAAAACTGAGAAAACTTTTAGTTTGACAGATGGCTAAACTGTTTGGCCAAGATGTGCTGCTGATAAGAAGATTCAATGGAAATATTAAACAACATGCTGAAGCATTTTAAAAGACTTTAGTATGAGATGAAACATAACTTTATCAGTATGACCATGAAGACAAAGCACCGTCAAAACTATTGTCATCAATCAAGAGCAAAAGACATGGGAAGGGATTTTATTGATAATCAAGAAGATTTGCTTGTTGAATTTTTTGAAGACTAAATAATGATGGCATCTGCTTGTTATGAGATTTTTTTTCAAAAGTCTTCACCAGTGATTCTTTATCATCAAAAAAAAAATCCCTGCTCATTCTTGTCCTCCAAAAGGGATAAATGTGTAAGAGTTTCTATGGGAAATCCTTTGGTATCGTACTTACAGTTTGGACTTGTCTCTTTTCTGATTTGCCTTGATCCCCAAAGGGATTGCAAACCACAGGTTGAGAACTGCTGCTTTAGAGGAATGGTAACTCCAGAACACTTCATTATGTTCTCATGAGGAACTTGTACATGACTCAAGAGGTAGTTATGAGAACAGAAAAGGGAACACTACATGGTGTAACATCAAGAAAAGAAAAAGAAAAACAAAACAACAAGAAAAGTGTGCATCACATTTGTATTCTCTCCATACTTTTCAATGTGTAAGCTGAACACGAAATAAGCAAATCTGGATTGTATCCAGAAGAATGTGGCATCAGAATTGGAGAAACACGTCTGAGCCACCTGTGAGATGCAGATAGCACAAGCTTGCTTGGTGACAGTGAGGAGGACTTGCACTTGCCGCTGAAGACCAAGGCATGCAACCTTCAGTATGGATTACAGCTCAGTGTCAAGAAGAGCAGAGTCCTCACGATTGGAACAGTAGGCAACGTCATGATAAATGGAGAAAAGACTGAGTTTGTCAAGGGGTTTCTATTGCTTGGGTGCACAATCAATGCCCATGGAAGCATTAGTCAAGGTATCAAATGATGTCTTGCCTTTGGGTATATCTGCTGCACAGGATCGCTTTAAAGTGTTGAAAAACAAGATTATTTCTTTGAAGATGAAACTGCACCTCATCCAAGCCAAGGAATTTTCGATTGCTTCCTATGCATTTGAAAGTCGGGCATTGGATGATGCAAAGCAACACAAAAACATTGCTGCATTTGAACCACGCTGTTAGTTAAGAATATGGAAAGGTCCACGGACTGCCAAGACTAGTCCCCAGAGAAGGATGTCATGCTGGGCAAAGTAGAAAGGTAGCAAAAGAGAAAAAGCACTTTCACCAGAGGGGTCAACACAGAGGCTGCCACAGTGGGCTTCACCCCACCAAATGCTGTGTGGGTGGCACAGGCTCAGGCAGGCCTTCATTTTGGGCTCTGTTGGTGGGAACCGACTTGACGGCACCTCACAGTGACAATGCAAAGAGGGAGTGCACCAGCCTAGTTAAAGTCTCAAGAGCCTCGGTTCTTTGGGGATGGAACACTTGGTTTGTATCCCTTCTGACACAAGAAGCTCTGGGGGGCTCTTGTGTTGCCATCCACTCGGGGGACAAAGGTGAAGCATTCTTACTACAAAGATTTACAGACTTGGAATGCCACAAGTAGCATTTCCTCTCGTCTATAGGCTCACTGCAAGTTGGAATCCTATAAATGACAGTTTCAGATTCTCACTTAGAAAAATGTCTAGGCTTGATGCTGAAAAACAAACTTTTACTTTTTATTGTTATCTTTTAATTTTAGATTTCCACAAATTTTTGGAAATCCCTGTGTATTAGAATGACAATACATTGGGCATTTTGGGTTAAGTAACCCATTTTTTAAATTTTATTGGGGGCTCTTACAGCTACTACAACATTCAGTACATCATTTGTATCAAGCACATTTGCACAC
>PVJH01001698.1:0-196306 GCA_004026705.1 Nesogale talazaci | reverse complement strand
GGTGGTGGAACTGTTATGTGGCATAACTTTGATGCTGGATACATGACTCTATGCATTTTCAAGCTTGCAAACTATTTAGGAAAATTTAATACATGCAAATATAAACTTAGTTTAGAAGGTTACATAAGTATATGAAATTATAGTAAATTTGAAATTAATTATAGAAAATTAATAAAGGACAAAAGTCCATGTTCAGATTATCTATTAAGTCGGGTTGGTTATAGCAAGTTTTTCAGTGGCAAAAACAGAAGCCCAAAAGTACACAAAAGAATAATTATGTTTTAAGTATTGAGAGATTATTGTTATATTTGTTTATATAACCATGTAAATAATTATTCAATAGTATAAGGTTAAAAGATGAAGTTCTTCACTTTACACTGAGTAAAAGAAAAAAAAAACAACTAAGACTTGAAGGTACCTTTTTCCCTTGATAAAAAGCCTTCCAAAAATCTATAGCAAACACTCTCCTTAAAGTAGAAATTCATAATCATTCATATTAATTTTCTTAAAATAGGGGAAATCCTCTTAATTAACTATATCTATGCCACATAATACTGGAAACTCAGGGGGGAAAAACCAAAGAAAGGAAGAATATAAACTTCCTATTTAACTATTAGTTGGTTGCACTATGTATGGTAAGTTGAATGTTGCTCTGAAGTTATGTCACCAGTATTCCATAAACCAGCAAGGTAACCTCAAATTGCTATATTTAAGGATTCAATGGACAAAATATTTACTTGCTGTGGGAATTATCCAGATAAGATGGAGGGAATATATATAGTCACCATGTCTTCAAAATTTGGTTGAAGTTTAACCATTTCAGGAGGTAGGATATGATTGAGGACCAATGGTATCAAAAGTAGAAATCTTAGTGCACTAAGGTTAGTATCAAAACACAGGTTTCAAGAATTGATGGAATACCAATTAACATTTTTGATCAGCAGGCGCAGAGCTGGAGATGCACATTCATCTATGCAAAGAAACATGGGAAATTGCTACCTAGTCAGTTGACTGCAAGTGATCCATATTTGTATCTGTTGCAAAAAAAGCTGACCCAACAGAATGGGGAACTTATTAGAGAGTATCACTAATATCACAACCAAATAAAATTTTGCTGAAGCTAACTGAAAAATGGTTTCCACAGCAGCTTGACAGAGAACTGCCAGAAATTCATGCTGGTTTCAAGAAGGGATGTGGATATGGGCTAGTCCAGTTGACTAGAGAAACAAATCCGTAAACACCCATGTGTGTAAGAAAGAGCTTTATATACTAGATCAGTTGAATATTGAGAAACCAGCCCAGCCCAGAAAAAGACCATAAATTGAATATTAGCCCATATGTCTGATGCCAATATATAAAATCCTAATCAGACTCACGAAACATAAGCAATGATGCCAAATGTAGAAAGATCACAGGCCAATGGGTGGGAAATCTTGTGGATCCAGTGGATTGTAAAAGCATCTCAGCACTGGCAGGGGTCCTCACATGGCTTCTCCAGCTTCAAAAGTCTGGCTCCATCCACCTCTCTTCGTGTGCCTTTTCCACAGGGATGTCTTGCAGGAAGTGAGGATGTGCCCCTTCTCCAAGGAGTTATTTATCTCCTTAGTAACTCCAAATGAGGTCATCAAGGTGTGATCCAATTGACAGGCTAAACTCCACCCCTTCCATCTTACTCCTCAAATTGACATCAGAATATGTAATGACCATAAAAGGATATAATTGGTAATGAAAAGATTGAATCTGTCAATAATTTCAGCTTCTTGGATCCATACTTGAGACTCGTGCAAGCAGCATGAAGGAGCAATTAAGAAACCGAATAAATAATTTATTAGACAAATACACACCAAAAAGACCTCTTTCAAGTGATACTGAGCAAAGATATCACTATATTGATCAGCAAATGTTGACCAGCAAAGCCCAAGATACTCTTGATGTAAGTCATAGGTTTTGGTTTTCTAGTGCAGCTATAGTAGAAATGCCATGGCTGAGTAGTTTAGCAAACAAATGCATTCTCTCATGGTAGCTAAAATTCCAAATTCAGGCCACTAGTTTTGGGGTGAAAGTCTTCTCTTTCCATACGCCTGGGTGAACATCCATGCTTTTTGGACCCATGTTCCTTGGGGAATTCTGAGCACTGACATCAAGCTTCCTCTGAGTGTAGGAGGTTTTAATCCCAGTCACCCTGACTCTTTTTTGTATATAGTCCTGAGGCCCCTGTCCTCATTTTTCCTTTCTCTTTCTTTTTATGCTCTGTATGATAAAAGGCAATACAGACCAAATAACAGGAAACTACCCTTACCGTGAATCAGTGCTGTGACATGAATAAGAGCCTACCTTAAGTCTTCTTGGAACTGATTGAGCACATCAGATCATATTATGGTATAGATTTGCATGAGTACATAACTTCCAAATCACCAAGAATCGTGGTCCAGCTAAGTTGGCACATATTATGGGATAAAACGCAATCCATAATACCATGGTATATTCAATTATCACATGTGAAAGCTGCACAGTGAGTAAGGAAGACCAAAGAAGAATTTATGCCTTTGAACTATGATGTCAGTGAAATATATGGAATCTACTATGAACTGTCAGATGAACAAAAAAATCTGTCTTGGAGCAAGTACACCAGAATGCTCCTTAGAAATAAGCATAGAAAGACATTGTCTTATTTATTTTGGATGTGTAATGAGAAGGAGTTAATCATGGTAACTGGGAAAAACTTAAGGACTATAGAGTATTTCATTCTTAGTAAATTAATTTAGTGTTTGTTAGAGGATCAGCCAAAAACGGAAGATCATCAAGGAGATAGACAAAGTAGCTATCACAATGGGCCCACGTTGAGTAATTAATGTGAGGATGGTGAGGCGTTAGGAAATGTTTTATTCTGTTATACATGAGTTGCTCTGAGTCTGAATCTGTTGATAAAATGTAGTGAGCCCCAGTTGCGTATTAGGCTCACACAATGGATTGAAAGCCATGGTCATCACCAGTTCTAATCCACCACCTCAGGAGAAAGTCGAGACTTAACTGCTCCCATGAAGATTCACCCTCTCAGAAACGTCATCAAATAGCTCTTCTCTGCCAGGTAGTGTCACTACGAGTTGAAATTGTCAATGAGGCTTGAGTGTTTTTAAAAGCAGCAGTATCAAATTGCAAAATGGCCATTATTGGATGAAATATTATCATATGCATAGAAAATAAAGTTTATGAACAGATACTGGCCATTATGAAAAAATTCACAATTATCAGTAGATTTCAGATCAGCCTATAAAACCAATAGCACTCTATGCATTCACATTAATAATATGTGTAATAAAAACTCTCCAATCATAATTGAAACTTTCTAATTTCCCCAAGAATATATTAAACCCTAGATTTATAAACTATTTATAGAAAAATTATAAATATATAAAATTAGAACTTAATACAGAAAAAGTGTACTGCATAGAAGAAACATTTTACTCTAATGGAGATGTTCAGTTAATTTGTAAATTCAGTGCAGTTTGGCTCAAATCATCAATAAGTTTTTCATAAGACTTAAAAATATGATATTAAAAATTATGTGTAAGGAAAAAAACAAGAATAGCAACCAATATTTTCCAGCAGTATGGCAATTTTCTCTAACATGCATCATTTATTCTTTCAATCTAGTATAATGAAAGAATTTAATATTGTGGCAAAAAATATCCATATGTGAAGGGGCTTCAAAAAGCTTATGAAAAATGGAATTAAAGATAATAGAAACCCATTATATACACATATATATCATCTTTTTTGAACCATAAGACACACCTGACCACAAAAAACATCCAGTTTTTTCAATCATTTTATTGGGAGCTCTTACAGATGTCCTAATATTCTATAGTTGAATCACATCAAGCATCATTGTGCAATTTCTAGCATAATTAATTTCAAAACATTTTCTGTTCTTAAACTACTTGATATCAGCTTCCCTTGACCCCCTCTCTCCCACAACATACACACCCATATTTTAGAGCAAAAAAAACAAGAAAAAATATTCTGCACCAAAGAGTACTAGTATAATACTAAAATAGTACTAAAATGTTCTGGGTTACCACACCTTCGAACCATAAGAAGCACCCTCATTCTCCCCCCGCTTTTGAGGGAAAACAGTGCATCTCATGGTCTAAAAAATACCTATTTGTACATATTTATACTCATATACATGTATATATATTGGTATATATTTGAGCCCTGAAGTAGACAAAATTAATGGTACTATAGTTAAAGTAAGAGTTTTGATTGAGAGACCCACAAAATAGATAAAGCACCAAAAGTAGTTTAGGAATTTCTCAAATTGAGATACAAAAGAATAGTTCAATAAAAAATATCTGATTAAAAAATTTGGTGATAGCAAAATTCCACTGAATATATTCAACCTCAAAGCAAATTAAAGGAATCCCAATATCTTATTTAAAGTTGCTGGTCCACACTCATCTGCTTCTCAGATTTAAAAAACATAAACAAGATGCAAATAAACACAAAACCAAAATCCAACTCGATATTTCATTATTCTGCTATAGCTTTGTATTTTATTTGTTTGTGTTTGGTATACAAATGGTTCTTACTTATATGTCATGATCACAGTGAAGCATATGTTTTTAAGGGTATGGTTTATAATTGTTTTAACTAGAGTCGTTAAGACTAAGTATTTTAGTCAACATTTCATTCTGTTATATTCACAATTCACTGGATTACATGAAAAATGTAAATGATTATTACCATATCTCTGCTAGTCATTAAAAATAACCTAACAAGAGATGACAAAACTCGCTATAACACTAAGGCTGCTCTATTTTGTTTATAAAAGAAGTAAATTGCACAAATCTCAATGATGCCATTTATATTGAGTATGATGAGAATTAGCTGTTCCAAGAGGGAAATCCAAGTTTTTCTGTCACTCCTATAAAGAATTACATTCTGAGAACCCTCAGAGGCAATTCTACCCTGTCCTATAAGGTCACTAAGAGTCACTGACTTGATGACTGTGAGTTGAAGGCTTTTTTTAAATGAGGAGAATTATGTGGTATAAAGAGAATAAATTCAAGATGGTACGTAATGTAAAAGGAGACCTGGTTGCACAGCAGTTAGGTTCTTGACCACTAAGCAAAAGCTTTATAGTTTCAAGCCCAGCAGCAGCACTATAGAATGACAATGTGACAATCTCGTACCTGTAAACTTTACAGCCTTGGAAACCAAATTCTATTCTGTCCTTTAGGAATCTCTTCCACATTCCACACCATCAATACTTAACATAGCAGTACATATCTGAAATCATAGCTATTTCTTGTTTAATTGCTTCTTTTAAAATACATATTTGATGGATTCATCAGACTTCAACAATATTTTTGTTACTCAACTAGTTCATTCATTTTATCAGGCGTTAGCCTTACTATCTGTGTATACTAAAGGCCATTGCTTATTTTCCTATTTATGAATATGTAGAATGTTTCTTTTTTTAATATTGTGCTTCTCCTTGCTAAGTGTTCACATGCTAACCAAAAGATTGATAGCTGGGCCTGAGCCCCGGTGGCATAGTGGTTATCCGTGGGACTGCGGTCCACTGGGATGGAGGTTCAATTCCAGCAGCGGCTCCACAGGAACAAAGGCTGAGCTTCCTACTCCCACCACCAGAGGGCAGTGATACCCCCCAAAAAAGATTGATAGCTAAAACCTACTAGCTACTCTGTCTGGAGAGGAGAAATGTGAGGAGTAATCTCTCTCCATAAACTTAATAGCCATGGAAACCCTATAGGGCAATACTACTCTATGAAAAAAAGGTTGTATAAGTGGGAATCCGCTCAGCAGCAATGGATTGATGGGATTTTTAATGGGTTACATCTCTATGTATACACATGCAAGATGTTCTTCAGGTAGGTGTCCAAATATTGAGTTCCATAAAGCAAAAACTCTCTTGATATTTATGAGATATCCTATTAATATCCAAAGTATGTGAACTGCTTATCTTATAATTTTACTGCTTATCTTATAATTTTTAAGAAGGGCAAAATAAGGTAATAAGAGATTGAGATATCTTTGTAAGTGTTCCCATTAGAGACTTTATTGTCTGGATTAAATGCCATGGGATTACTTCCAGAGGAAACTATGTATAAATTGATAACATAAGAGTTAATGTTTATAAATAGTGTTTTATTTTAATTTTCAAGACCATTTCTTACTTGTGGCTTGCCCAAACAACTGTTCTGATCATTGTGTAATTTTTATTGCATGAAGCATAGGGGGACATATATGTATTTGTGTCTAAAAGGAAATGCCCTTTCTGGCTTAATCTCCTTAGCAGTATTTTCATATGAAGCTGAATATAAAATAGTAAGACTTGAAATTGTAACAACTAGCAGCTAATTTACAGAATAAGTTATGATAATATTCCAATTTTATATGCAATACTTTATCTTGAAAGCTAAATGTTTTAATGTCACTTCATTCTTTATAAGATTCTGAATCTCTTTTAATGAAGGTAACTAATGGCTTGTCTGTCAGTTTGTCATACTGTGGAGGCTTGTGTGCTGCTCTATTGCTAGAAGTTTTATCACAACTATTGCAAATGCCAGCAAGATCACCCAAAATGCACTGATCTCCGTAGAGATTCCAGCCTAAGAACAGAGAACACAGAAGGAAGTGGCTGGCCACTTCAGAAGAAGATACTGAAATCCTTCTTACGTGCAGCTTAGAAATATTGATAGAGGCTGAAGTGCTTATGAATGGAAGCAGAACATAATTGTGGATACTGCCAGAGCATAGGCCCCTGCCTCTGGTAAAACCTGTGAGAGTGGAGCCTCCAGGACCTTCTTTTCCTGATGAGGCACATGTCGAGGTAAGGAGAAACAGCTGCAAAAATCTGCCGCTGGTCGACACGAGGAATGTGAGAAGTATAAATGTAGGACTATTGGAAGTCATCAAAAATGAAATAGAACGCATAAAGATCAAGCTGAAATGGACTCTTATCGACCATCTTGAATCAGACAATCGTGTGCTTTACTCTGCTGATAACAAAACAGTCAGAAGGATAGTTTGCATTCACAGTTCAAAAGGACATTGCAAAATAAGTGATGAAGTGCAAGGCGGTCTGTAATAAGATTATGTCTCTCTGCCTTGAAGGCGATCCCAACAATACAGCTATTATTTAAATTTATGCACCAACCATAAAAAGATAGAGATGAAAACATTGAAGAATTATAAAGCCCTCAGTCTGAAACCTGCAATCAAGATATATTAACAGTTGGAATGCAAAACTTGGAAGCAAAGAGGAAGGAATAGTAGTTAGAAAACATGGACCTCATCAAAGAAATGAAACTAGAAATCGCAAGTTAGAATTTTGCAAAATGCATAGTAAATGCATGTTTTCAAATGCACAAAACAATATATGGACTTCTCCAGACAAAATACACAGAAATCTAATTAAATACATCTGTGGTAAAAGACACTGGATACGCTCAATATCAACAGCCTAAGCCAGGCCAAGAGCTGATCGTGAAATAGACCATTAATTGCTTATATGCAAGCTCAAAATAAAGAAAACAAAAATCAAAACAAGTGCACATAGAACATTAAACACAGAAAAAGGTCATTAAAATGACAGGAAATAAGGGGAAAAAAACAGTCAATGAGAGGTGAAACTCAAAATTTGCTCCTCATCATAGAGTAGAGAAAGCAAATGGGAAAAAATTATGTAGTCAAAGAACTAAATAGAAAATGCCAAAGGAGGGGCTGCGCCCCGGTGGCGTAGTGGTTGTGCACAGGACTGCGGCCCACTGGGACGGAGGTTCAATTCCAGCAGTGGGGCTGGGCCTCCTACTCCTCCTCCCACCACCGGAGAGCAGTGATGCCCCCCCAAAAAAAGAAAATGCCAAAGGGAAACATGAGAAGACACAGCCAAGTATTTTAAGGAAATGTGCAAAGACATAAAATTAAAAAACTAAAAGGGAAGAACCAACTCAGCGTATCATAAGCTGAAAGAATTCAAGAAAAAAGATGTCAACCTTGAGCTGCAATCTTGAAAAATTCGATGAGCAAAATATAGAATGTTGGAGGAAACCTCTAGAGAAGATTGAAAAAATATATAGCCACTGTATCAAAAAGAATCAGTCAGTATTTCAGGAGGCAACATATGACCACAGAGCAATGGTGCTGAAGGAAAAATTTCAAGCTGCACTGTAAGCCTGAGCCCAAAACAAGCCCCAGGAATTGAAAGAATGCCAAGTGAAATGTTTCAACCAACGGGTAGAGCACTGAAAGCACTCACTCATCTATGGTTAGGAAGTTTAGCAGACAGTTACTTGGCTAACTGATAGGAAAAGATCTATATTTGTACCTATTCCAAAGAAAAGTGACCCAGCAAAACATTCAATCTATCAAATAATGTTGAAATAGCACCAAGTAACATATTGTTGAAGATTGTCAAGCAACAGCTACAACAGTGCCATGACAGAGAGCTGCCAAGCTGGATTCAGAGGAGGATGTGAATAAAAAATAGATATCCTTGCTGATGTCAGATGGCTCTTGCCTTAAAGTAGAGAATATCAAAAAGATGTTTACTTGTGTTTCGTTAGCAATGTAAAGACATTCAACTCTGTGGATCTCAACTATGGATAACTATGGATAACTTTAAGAATGAGGATCCCAGGACATATGATTGTCCTCATGTGGAACTTGTACATGGATCAAGAGACAATTGTGGAAATAAAATACAGGAAAGACTTGCATATGGATTGTATATTGTCATCCTACTTTTCCAATTTGTATGATGAGCAAATCTTCAGAGAGGCTGAATTGTACGATGAAGACTGGAGTCCCAGGTTTGGAAGAAAACTTACAACAATCTGCGACAAGCAGATGACACAGTCCTGCTTACTAAAGTGAGCACTTGAAGCACTTGCTGATGAAGATCAAGGATTGCAGCCTTCAGCATGGATTAGAATTCAATCAACTGGCCCAATAGGTAACATCATGATAAACTTACAAAAATTAAAAGTCAAGAATTTTGTCTTACTTGAAACCACAATCAATGCTCATGGAACTAGCAGTCCAGAGGTTTATAAAAGAGGTCACCTGGCCACATAATGGGTTACCAATTAGACTACTAAGTGAAAGGTCAGCATTTCAAAATCACCAGCCACTTTGGCATAGAAAAAAAAAGTTACATGAGAGACTGAAATGTAAATATATAATGAGGTGAAACGCCCCTTCAGACAAGTATCAGAGAGAGGAAGGATATGGAAGGGAAGAATAACACGGGAAAAGAGATGGGAAAGGGAACGGGCAATCTGGGGTAACACAAAGGCCTATCTGTTGGTAGGAAAAGAGTAAGGACTGACTTCCAGGTGTGGCGGAGAACGATGAGAAATGCTTTGGGGGTCACTAGGGGAGGCGAGAGGGCTTTTTGCAGTATGTACCAGACGGAGCACTTCATTCGGGCTTCTGAATGCATCTGAGGATGGAGGCCAGGTGCTGAGGTATGCGGGTATACTGAACACTGAGCTTCAAGGCACACAGTATGCTCCATGGGCTGCTCCAATGAGATCCCACGCAGGAAGTCCATTGAGTGAATTGGACTCTAACACAGATGCACTTAGACCTTGAGGACTTAAGCGGAAAATACATGGTGTCTGAGGAAGCAGAAGAAAGCTGTACCATAATCAGTGAGCTGTTGGCAGACAGACAACAAAAGGCCTTATTCAATCCCTTACATGTTGTCTTAAGATATGTATTATTCTAGCAAACGGGGAGCATTCATTTTGCTTTGTGTGATGTTGGTTTGTTCCTATTTGGATATATCTCAGAGGTGCTACGTCATGGTTGGGGGAGGAGGCCTAGTCTCTTAAAGTTGTGATGTGTGTTTTCTGTTTCTTCAGTAAATGAAACTCAGAACTTATGAACCTTTGGGGATCGCAAGTAGAATAAGGATTTTAAGGGGCTTGGCTTGGTAAAATTAGATGATTTCAAGGAACCCAAGAAGAAATAGTATGCTTGGAAACTGATTATGGACACAATGGTATAATTCTGATTGCTGTGAATGAATGATGCAATGATATGACATTTGTGCTAATGGCCGAGTTATAATAAATACAAAGAACAAAACAAAACAAAAATACATAGATCCAAGAATGGGGTTTGGAGCTTGCACTAAATCCCAGCTCCTACTTACGAACAACTAGTTCTGGCATTAGTGTGGTAAAGAAATGAGATGGTACCTGGTTATCTGGTTATTAGATAAAATAGCTTGTGGGGTCTTAAAGACTTGCATCCAAACAAGCAGTTCAATAAGTCCACATGGAAGAAGGACATCATCATCAGTCACCAAAGGATTATGAAGCACACAGTCAAAAGTCAAAGAAGGGATTAGAATCAGAGCTCACAAAGTGAGAATGGCTATGGATCACAGGGGGAGCCCAAGATCCATTTGTGGAACTACATAGGGAATAAGCCTCCGGTGAACTCCCTCTGTCCACAATTGAGGAATAGAAGGAAAATGGTTACTAGCCACAGTGCATTAGAGAGGTAAGCATAATAGATCAAAGGCAAAAATTTTACTTGAGCAGCTAAAATTTTGTCAATAGATCCCCCATATGTGGACCCAAACTAATATCCAACTTTTCTGTATTTGGAGGTTTGTATTGTTTTGTTTGTACATATTAGAGGGTATCTCAGAGGACTTAAGTCACTGGAGGTCACCCTCTTGGAGTTGTGTTATATATTTTTGGTTTGTCAGTATATGAAACCTAGGGTTGATGAACCTTTAGAAGTAGCAAGTCGAGTAAGGGATTGAGATGTAAGGGGGTGCAGTGGTGTTGATAGGGAGAGGGAGAGATGGTGCCAGGGAGTCCACGTAGAAAAGAAATGTTTGGAAACTAAGGGCTGAGTCCCAGTGGCGTAAGTGGTTGAGTGCGGGACTGCAGTCCGCGGGCTTGTTGGTTCAAATCCAGTGGCGGTTCTCAGGAGTAGCACTGGGTAACGCCGACAGCCACCAGAGGCAGTGATGCCCCCAACCCCCCAAAAAAGTAATGTTTGGAAACGGCCGCAAATATAAAATTCTGGTTGAACTATGGAACCATATGATATACATATTAATTCCCAAAGAAGAGAAAGAAGAAGGAGAAGAAAGGAGAAGGAAACTAAAAATAAAAAGGAAAGTTACAGTTCCAGAAATTCATAGGAGTATTTTTAACCCCAACCTATAAGGCCACTATCAGTTGGAATTGACTTGATGGCAGTGAGGGTTTTTAAACTGTTCTTTATTTTCAGCCAATTTTATATGAGTATATATTTTCTTAAGAGAAACTTAAGTTCATTTTAGCAATCATGTCTTTCTCTTTTATTTATTTATTTATTTACTTATTTATTGCAATCATGTATTTCTACTTAAAATATTGGTTGGGCATCTATATTTTCTTATGTATCATTGTAATCAAATCAAATAATTTCATGGGATTGATAGATTAGATTTAACCTCAGAATACGTTACTCGTTCCTTTTACTTAATGGCTAAATATACTGTCATCATGCTTGCTAGTGACCTATTTTCTATTATAAAAAATTAAATAAATCAGCGCTTAATCTTATTTCACTTGCTAGCAACATTTGACCTTCCTGATGGTGACTTTGTTGAAATTACAAGACTATTGAACTCAAATATAAGATTATTTAAATAGCACTTTAAAATGAAAAAAAAGATTATTTAAATAATGCAAAAATGCCTGAGCTCTCAAAAATGAAGGCATTATCTTGCTCTCCCCACTCTTTATCTAGGATAAGCTGTGTGGTGTGTGAACATGATCTACACCCTTTCAGATATGTCTCCATGCATATCCACCTGTTCCAATTCCATACACACATTAAAACATGTCTAATAATTCAATGAGCACATAGCCCTTTTTAAAGTAAGTAAATTAAATACCCATTTACCCCATCTCACTCCCAAATTGCCATTGAATTGATTTCACCTCAAAGGAGCTCTAGAGGGGACAAAGTCAAACTGCCTTCTAGGATTTCAGAGACCAGATGTTCATGACAGCAGACAGCCCCTCCTTTCTCCCACAAATGAACTGTCAACCTTGTGTTTAGCAGCCCAAAGAAACACTCCACCATGAAGACTCTATAAGAAGTTAATCTAGACAAGCTCATGTGGTCACGATCCCTACATGAAAACGCCACACCAGAATGGGAAGTAAAGGTCATGGCAAGAAGTTGCTTTGGAAGTTGCCAAAGTTCTGTAGCCATGCTGTTCCTTTGGGTCACAAAGAAGAATGAATTCTTCCACGAAAGTTAAAAGAAATAAAAACATTTTCAGAATGCTGCAGGAGCAGAGAGAGGAAAAGAGTGAGTGAGAGAGAGAGAGAGAGAGAGAGAGAGAGAGAGAGAGAGACTATTACATGGAACAATTTACACACCAAATAATTTTGAAAAAACTGACATGAATAGCATTCATTTAATGTTCTCATGAATATATTTTGAGTGATATATGAGAATAATAAAGGACAAATAAAAGGAAAGAAGAGAAATTGGACAAAGAAAATAGATTCCTGTCAACTGTCAATGTATATCTTATAAGAGTTCCTGGCAGGAGAAAAGAGGCACAAAATAATAGAGGAAACAAATAGAATATATTTATTGAAATGCATACTTATGTCTTTACAACACATAATTTCTGTAGTTTGTATAAAGAACATTGGCAGAATCCATGTCAAAAAATTATGTCTATCATTCCTTCGAGATGATTTATATTTCTGGTGCCTATGTATATTTTTTCATTTCAAATATATTATTACATCCATTGTGATGGAAGGATTCTGTTTTCTTTTCAACTTATGGATGTGCAATTGTTCCAACACCATTTGCTGAAAAGGGCTTTCCTTTCCCACTGAATTAATTTGGAAACTGTGTCAAAATTCAACTTGCCATATATAGATATAAATTCCCAATCACAATACTCTATCTTCCTATATTGATCTATATAACTATTCTTTTTTGTTTAATAGGGGGCTCATACAGCTCTTATCACAATCTATACATATACTCATTGTGTCAAGCACATCTGTACTTATGTTGCCATCATCATTTTCAAAACATTTCTTTCTACTTGACGTCTTGGTATCAGCTCCTCAATTTTCTCTTTCCCCCCTCCTCTACCTGCCCTCCCCTTTGATAATTTATACATTTTGCTTCATGTCATATTGACAGCTGTTTCCCTTCACCCATTTTTTTCATTTTCCTCTCCCTGCAAGAGGGTCATATGTTTATCACTGTGATCTCCCCCTTCCCTTACCCTCCAGGTATCGCTACTCCCATTATTGGTCCTGAGAATCAATTAGACATCCCCTGTCAGAAGGGTCATGAGAAAGAGATGACCCAATTAGTGTATAGTCTAGCACCAACAAAAGTCACAACTTTCCAATGGATTTTTAAAGCCTCATCCCGCCCCCCTTCCCTAATCCAGCCCACTGTTAGAATGCTAATTACACCTTACAAATTTGGCTAGACCAGAGCCTGTACAAGGGTACAGATTAAAAGCTCACAACACAGGGAATATAAACCCGCACAGGAGAGATAAATCCCTCTGGACCAATAATGGAAGTGACGATATATAGCTATTTGTATGTCAATATCAACATCCCTGATGACAATACAAATTAATTTTGCTTTTAAGCTCTTGATTATTTTGCTGCCATGAGCTCGCACATCACAGCAGTTGTGAAGGTGACACAGAATCAGGCAGTGTATTCTTCTGCTTTTTCTTGGGGGGGGGGGCATCACTGCAATCTGGTTATTGTAGGAGCTACCCAGCCTTGCTCCTGGAGAGCTGCTGCTGGATTTGAACCGCCAGGTCCGTGGGCTGCAGTCCTGCACTCAACCACTATGCCACCAGGGCTCAACCCCCCTTCTGCTTTATATAGCACAGCTGGGAGCCAGAGCCAATGGTTTGGTATCTAACAGCACCCAAAATTATTCGTGAACGTGTTTTTAATGCTCATTCATGCTTTAAATTATTTCTGTTTATCAGATTTTTTTTATTTTATGTATTCTACTTCAAATAGTTGGTGCTTTACCATCTCTTGAACATTTCTATATTTTCCATGGCAAATTTCCCCATGATTGTGATGTTGACCTTGTTCTTTCTCCCCACTGTACTGTTCATTATGAATCTCGATTTCCCTGAGGTTTCAAATTTTTTATTTTTCAAATTAGTGGTGTGTGGTAGTTCAGTAATCTGTTGTCACTTTGAGACTTAAAAGTGAATGGGGTGTAGTTTAGCCTGTCAATCAGGTTGCAGCTTGATGACCTCATTTGGAGGTACAAAGGAGATCAATAGCTCATTGGAGGCGGGACACAGACTCACTCCCTGACATTGCAGTTGACAAGCCTCATGGACGCAGGTTGATGGCAGCCAGAGCCTCAGAGCTGGAACAGCCATGTGGAGACCCATGTCAACACCGAGATGCTTACATCATCACTGGATCCACAAGACTTCCAATCCACTGCCCTGTGATCTTCTTGTATTCGACATCCTTGCATGTGCTTCATGATTCTAAAGAGGCATCAAATTTGTATAGATTGATATAAGATATATGGCTAATATTGTATTTATGGACTTGATCTGGACTGGACCATTTTCTAAATATTCAATTGTTATTGTATTAAAGCTCTTTCTTATACACATATGAGTGTCTATGAATTTATTTTTCTAATCAAGCCGGACTAACACATTATGGTACCAGGTGTAGAGTACCAGAGAAACAAATCATGAAGATGGAGAGTGGAGATTTCTTTGACCTTTCCTCATCGTTGTGTTTCTTCTTTGGCTAGTACAAAGTCAGATGTGTTCATGGAGTTTACTAGGTTGTATTCTGGAAAGAATCTTGGAAATTAAAGTTTGCATTTTTTTTTTGGTGGTTGTCTTTGATCATTCAGGGAAATGAATGTGAGTAATGTATATTTTGAGCTAAGGGGTAGAATTCACCATTTGAATTTCTCAGAGCTGCAAAATGAAAATTTGTGACAGATGATCAGAAAAGCTGGCTCTGATTTGATGTTCTCAGAGGTCTAACTACATATTTTGAATCAGTAGAAAAATTAGATAAGGGTAAGATAAGCTAAATAAGGATTAAACTTGACTGCTTTAAGAATGGGACATGAAGGAGATGGAAGGAAAGAGAGGAAAGAGCTAGAAGGCAAAGGGCACTTGCAGAGGTCTAACATAGGTATGTCCATACATAAATACAACTATCTCTTATAAGGTGGGAATAAATTTAAGAACATATCTATAGGGCAAATATTAGGGCAGCAGGTGGACCTTGGTCCTTCACCCTGGTGCTCCCTCAATGCAAGAACACTTTGTTCTATGAATCTGGTATTTCTCGAGGCTCACTGGCCCAACATGATCACTGAAGTAAAATGGGTGTATAAGCAAATGTGGTGAAGAAAGACGAAGGTTCTCAGTCATCAAAGGATATATCATCTGGAGTCTTAAAAGCCTAAAGATAAACAATAGACCATCCACATGAGAAGAGACCATACCTACATAGAAGAAGAACAATAGCCAGCATGGCCACACGGTGGTGAAAGGTCTAGGAAATAGACATCAAACGGGGGTGGAGGGGAGGGGAACACATATCAATGTGTGCACACACCCTCAAGGTGCCCACTGAGGACATGTGGGAGGATGAGCAAGAGTGGTGAAGAAAGTTGATGGTGCCCAGCTATCAAAAGATATAGCATCTGGCTTAAAGGCTTGAGCATAAACAAGCAGCCGTCTAGCTCAGGAGCAACAAAACCCACCATAAAAGAAGCTCACTTGCCTGTGCAATCATGAGTTGCTGAAACAATCAGGCATCAGATATCAAAGAACAAAAATCAAAATCAATGAACCAATTAACTCCCAGTATCACTGAAGACAAATGGATACAGAGGCAAACAGAGTAGAAGAAATGATGGTGCCAGCTACCAAATGATTGAAAGTCTAGAGTCTCAAAGGATTGAAGATAACTGAGTCGCCATTCAGCATGTAGACAGCAAGTCCACAGGGAAGAAGCACACCAGCAAGTGTGATCAAGAGGGGCCAAAGGGAGCAGGTATCGAGCATCAAAGAACAGAAATCACTTCATTATGAGTGAGGGGAGGGACAGGGTGGGCACCTAAGGCCCACTGGTGGGTAATTGGCCACCCCTTTACAGGGGAGCCACGGGACGGAGACAGACTAGTCAGGGTGCATCCAGGCAGTAATGATGTATACAAGTTTCCTCTAGTTCCTGAGGTCTCCCTACCCCCCAACCATCATGATCCCAACTCTACCTTGCACATCCGGATGGACTGGAGAAGGTACACTAGTGGAGAGGGAGGCTGGAAATATGGAGAAATCAGGATGGATGAGCCCCCTGGGCTGGTGGTTAGATTGGAACTACTGGATGGGTGGAGAGAAGGTGGGGTAGAGACGGAACCAACTGCAAGGATCTACATATGACCTGTCTGGAGGACGGGCATGGGGGAGTGGGTTGAAGGAGGTGTCAGGCAGGGTAAGATATGAAAGAATAATAAGAATGTATAAAGTATTGAGGGTTGATGGGGGAGGGAGAGCAGGAGAACAGGGGAGAGGTTGGAGGAACCGACACCAAGGGCTGAGGGAATGGGCATATGTTTGGAGAATGATGACGGCAGCGGACATGTGAGGGTTCTTGTCACAGTATGCTTATTTACATATTGGAAAAATGATGAACAAGCCCCTAGTAAGATGATTTTTAATTAAAAAAAGAATTACATCTAATAGTCAATTCTACTTTGTTTATACTGATTTATTTTGCTTATAATTGTTGGTATAAGGATTTATAGAGATGATTATTTGGAAATATGAAAATAGAGAATTTATAAAAAACTTATAAACAACATTAAATTTTATCTTTAAGAGTTCAAGACATAGCTACAAAGAAGACTCTGAAAAGATATGACATTTGCATTCCAAGAGACCTGCCTAGGATTGTTGACCAATTGAAGAAAAAAAGAACTCTGGATTTTTGAAGTTTGAACTAATAGTTTTTGTCAGAAGCTGGAAAGAATCTGGAACCTTAAAGAAAACTCCTCTCTAGGACTGGACTTTAAAGGAAACCTGTGGGTAGGCTGAAATGTTTGCTAAGTGACCACCTGGATGCATTTGCTGAGTGGAAGTGGGAGAAATTCAGCAATAAATAGATGGGTTGAGTCTGGCCACTGACACCCATGGACCTGGTTTCTAGGAACTAGAGAAGAAGACAAGAGCAAGTTGACTGCTTTGAAGTTCTTGACCTAGCTCAAGGGGAGCTAGAGTTGTTGAGAATTTGTTATGTGTGCATGATCTAATGACAACATGACCAATAGGCACCCTGGTGAGGCTAAGTGAGACAGTCTATATTGAGTTGACCAGCACCAGATCAGATAACGAGAAGATTATTGAGCCTGTCAACTGGTGCATATTGCTGCAGACTTTATGGATGGGCTATCCAGACCTTACATTGTTTATGGATGTAAAGTTCACAAGGTTCCAATTGGAATGAAGATTCTTCACATCAAAGAATATGATAGTCTCTTCAGAGCACTGGGTTTATGTAAGTAGATGATATAGAAATTGGATACCCCAAACTGGAGGATAAAGGCATGAAGTTGCTGGGTCACAAACTTTCATAGATGGGAGAATATATTCATAGTATTATAGGATTAAGGTGTAGGTATTACTTGACTGTAATTGTTAGGCATAGAATATTTTTGTTTAGCTCATATGTACACTATTATGTTTAAATTAGAGTGGCATATATTGAATTTGACTCATTTTAGTTTTATCCTGTTAGGTACAGATATGATTTTATTATTATTTGAAAATTATACATGGTTAAAGAGTTGTGTGAAAGTGTCCAATTGACAAGAGTTGGCCTGTGGTAGTTTTTCAATCTGTTGTCAATTTGAAATTTAAGAGTGAAGAGGTAGGGTTGAGCCTGCCAATCAGGTTGTAGCTTGATGACCTCATTTATAGGTACACACGAGATCAACAGCTTGCTGGAGGCAGGATGCAGGCTCATTCCTTGGGAGACATGGCAGTTGACAAGCCACGTGGAGACAGGTTGATGTCAGCCAGAGCCTTGGAGCTAGGAAGCCATGTGGCAACCCCCACCACCACTGAAATGCTTACACCACCACTGGATCCACAAAACTTCCCACCCACTGGCCTGTGATCTTCCTGCATTTGATGTCACTGCATGCACTTTGTGAGTCTGAAGAGAACTTTATAGATTAGTATCGGATGTATGGCCTAAGATCGGATATATAGACTTGATCTGGACTGGGAGAGGATGTCTTCTCAATGTCCAATTGTTCTAGTATGTAAAGTTTTTTCTCATACATATATGAATGTCTAATAATTTGTTTTCCTAGTCAACTCAGACTAACATAATCTGTTTTGTTGTACATTTGTGAGTTTTAAGTCAATAAGGTGAGCATACAACCATGGATTTTTCTATCAAGTTCCATCCTGAGGTCTTTCCCAATTCAACTATGAGGACGTATTTTTCCTCTGGATCAAGTGGTGTGGATCATCACTACAGAGATGGCAATAGTTTTCTCTCCCCCCTCGGTAAAATCTACCACCAAGTTGAAAATTTTGCCACGAAACACTTGGGAAAAAGCCCTTCTGGTCAGGTTCATAAGCCCTAAATTTATGTCCATCCTATTATGAGCTTGTGATATAAGTAAATCTCGCTCTATTGTAGTACAATTCATAATTTCTTTCCAAGCCATTTTTTAGTTTATAATTATGCACATATATGTTTAAGCCTGTAAATAAACATATCCTCCCTGCTGAATGGCTAGGTCCACAAAATCAACAAACATGTCTATTTTGATCTGTGACAAGACAGAAATAAAATGCTCTACACATGTGTTTCTTTATTGTAAAAGGTAAGTGCCGGCTAAGCGCCGGTGTCATAGTGGTTGAGTGCGGGACTGCGGCGCGCTGGCTTGGTGGTTCAAATCCAGCAACAGCTCTCCAAGAGCAAGGCTGGGCCTCTCAGTCCCACCAGAGGGCAGTGATGCCCACCCCCCAAAAAGGTATCTGCAGTTTTGAAACATGGATTAAAACTCTTGACACTTTTATGTGAATATGAAGTGGTTGGTTTTGCTTTTTTCCATTTGCAGTTAAGCATGCTTAAGACATGGTTCTCCTCTCTTTCTCCAGTGTATGTTTCCTTTATTTTGCAATCATTCAGTATAAAGAAAATGGTTTTACCTGCCTTCTGTTTGCATTAGCTTACCATTCCTTGGATGAAGAGACCATAGTCTCATAATGAAATGTTTCAGGATTTAAAGTGTCTCTAGTCTTTGCTTTATAGGAATATGAGTTTTTCCTGGCATCTGGTATGCCTAACCATTGTGATTTTTTTTGGAATAAAATAACTTCTGTTTCCATTAAGTGGTTCTCTATTCAAACCACTAAAGCTCATGAAATACTAATTTTGCCACACATTGTCATCAAGTATCTTCTTTGCTATCCTCTTCGATGAGTGCTTTTATTATGGGCTACATCTTTCAGAAAACAAAGCCACATTTTACCACTTGTTTATTTCTTGTCCTATTGCCTGTCTTTTTTTATATTTATAAAATATTATTTTCTTGGTTTAATTTTACATGCAGTCTCTATCCAAATTTTGAAAAACATCTTTCAATATTTTGATAGGTGAAAGTTTACAAAGTGAATTTCTTGCATTTAACAATTTCATAAAAATTGTTCCATGACAGTGTTTACAATATTCATCATGTTTAACATTTTCATTATTTCCATTGTTTGTTTCCATTGATCAAATTTTCCTACCTCTCCTACTTTCTCATTTTGCTCCTAAATGTTGATCATTTGGTCTCACAGTTAAATGATTAAGGAACTTGTTACTCATGGGTGATATCTATTTTATAATCTAATCTATTGTTTGGCTGAAAGATGATCTCCACATTAGTGGTGGTTGCAGTAAAAAACACTGAAAAACAAGTTTAGAGCCAGGAACCTTGGGGTTATATCTTTTCTTCTAACAAGTATGGTCTTTTCATTAGGAATTTCAGTTTGGCTCTGCGTTTTCCCCATTTTAATTGGGATCTTCTATTGTGTCTTTGGTCAGAATACTTGCTTATGAGAGCCCAGGCACCATCTAGTTATTCTGAAATCAAGTTAGAAGAAGCTGTGGTTGTCTGCTAGTAGGTCTGCAGACTAATTTTTTTCTTAACTCTTTGGTTTCCTTCAGACTCCTTTACTCTAGACAAATTGAGGCAGAAATGTATTTTTCACTTCCTCTCTCACAAGTTTTTAAGGCTCTAGGTACTACTTAACAAAATAGGGTACAGAACAGTAACTTTATGACCTATGTCATGTTGACTAATTTGCCCCCAAAACCTATGGTCTCCACAACCATTCAACTTAGTACACCAACTCTATTTGCTTGGATGTGTCTCGGGAGTTTATTTATCTGTGTACCTGCCTGTCTCTTTTATTGTTCCTTCAGAAACTATAATCTTTAAATTGACACACACAATTGAAATGTAATTGCTGATGATTCCACTTAACAACCTTTTCTAAATATTCTAGAACTTAATTTTTCAATGCATTACTTTGCATTCCATCCCTCTTTTTAATTTTAAAATGTTAATGTGATGGTTTTGAAAGAAAGGTGTTTTATACATATTCATATAATTCATAGTCCAGGGAACTACAAGATGATACTTTGGGATGATTAAATAGTTTCCATCATCAAATGCTCAAAAAAATAATTCCTTTGAAATAATACTTATTAAAACTATCCAATAACAGTTCAGCCCTCTGCGTACAAGGCAATCAATTGCTAGTAGGAATACTTCACAGAAACCATTATGAGTCATGCTTGGCATAAGCTTTACGAGTACATTATTATTATTTTCTTTTATGAGTCCCCAAAATAAACACTTTAGAGAATTTAATGATTCTTGAAATAATAGGACTTATATAATGGAAACATACTTTAACATTTCAAAGAATTTATCTAAATATTTTGTTATTTCTATATATTAAGTGCTTTTTAATCACAACTTTATGAATGGTAGATAAAATCTGACACAGCATGCCTTTTCACTATTAAAAAACCCTTGCTTTGTTTATGTTATAAAATAAAGTTCTCAGTGCTTCTGTTCTAACTCCTAGTTCATTGTGTAGTGCCTGGAGGCTTTTTTTTCTTTTCACAACAGTTTTATTGGTACATAAAAGCTTTCAAGCAATCATTGATCTTTATTTGTATGAGACAATGGAGAAGAAGCAGAGTCAGAAATAGTTGCCATTGTTGTCAGATGCCATTGAGTTTGCTTTAATTCTATGTGGTACCTTCAGACAATCTAACTAAATGTGTTCCCTTGGTTACCAGATAGCCATTTGGTTAACCTGAGAAAAAAGTATCCTATATTTTGTATTCTATTAAGTGCATTCACTCACCTCTCTCTCACAATCATTGATCACCTTCTATTGTTCATTTCATCGAAGCCCTTAGTGCATTGAGTCAAGTAGGAGACAATTACTGACAAATAGAGACTGACTATGCTGTTGAACTGTGATCCACAAGATAAGCAGTTCAAAACCATCAGTCACTAGTAGAGAGAGAAAGGATTTTCTATTCCCATAAAGAGTTACAGGTTTGGAAACTCAGAGTGGTAGTTCTACCCTCTTCTGTGGGATTGCTACCTCATCCAAAATACAAATTTATTAATAAGCTAAAATGATATGAATTTGAAGTTTGGGAAGATCTAGAACAAGCATCTCATAAAACAGTGAAATGAAAAGTATGTCCTGCCATTTTTCCCCTAGTGATATGTGATACAGACTAAGCGATATATGATATAGATAGATAATTAGTTCTACACATTTGCTGATTAATAAGGGGCACAGGGGAAATAATTAGAACAGTTTTATTGGGCAGAAAATAACTGCTTAAAGAAAAGGAACTTTATGGTAGTAAATATGTTTTTATATCATAAGCCAAATGGAGAACTATATTTTATATACCCATTTTATTAGGGCTTAAATTCTAAACACCTGGTTTGCAAAATATCCATGGCAGCTCGAAATCCATTTACAGGGTCCCCAAATAGATTAAGCCTCTATTGAATTATTTCCAATCCTTAACAAAGAATATAGGTAACCTTATCTTTAGAAAGAGTATCTTGGAGAGTAGATTATTTCCACAGTTCTCCAACCATCCCCTAGAAGAGCAGTCTCACTTGCCAACCTGTGTCATAGATAAATTTGCTTTACAAGATCTCTTTACTCTAACTATAGTACTGAAGACAGTACAGGGGGATTGAATATTTGAGTGGTACCCTATCAGCCTCACCTTGACAGCCTTGGTCAGAAGTCCCTGGACCTATCTTGTAAACCCTTCTGTCTAACATAACATACATATGTTAATCATAGTTCTGTTCCATATCCTATAGTGTCTTCTATAACTGTGATGTATTGAATTTTTAGTAGTCCTGAATTTGTGACCATTCCCTTTGTTCCATGCCTTATTTATGTTGCTTCCTGATTGTGAATCTTGGACTGAACTTGGATATCATATTCATGGCCTCCTTCGTCTCGATGATGTGTCTGTGTCTTTGTGTTGACTTTGCTTCTTTGAAGGCATAATAAGCACTATACTTTTATATAATATTAGAGATTAGTGTCTCCACTTGAAGGCAACTGTATAGAAATAATATTAAATAACTACTGTTTGAGGCAGAGTGACTCTAACTAACATGTAGACAATTTCAAAATTTGGGCACAAGCATTGCTTTATGACTATTGTAGTACAGAATACTATATTGAGTAGACCACTAACCTGTTACCATCAAGTCGGGTCCCTAGAGGAAGGAGTAGAACAGCTCTCTAGGATTTTCAGAACTGACAATTTCTTTTGGAAGCAGACAGCTTCACCTGTCTCCAAAAGAATGGCTGAATAGAAATGGGGAAATACTTCCTTTAGGAGGAAAATTCATTTTAAAAAATAATAATAATTACTGCTAAAGACACATTTAATTCAGAAAGAATTGAGCACTAAACTACCTTTTACTTATGATCTGAAATGGAAACCTCACAACCGTGATTATTAAACTTAGTGAGCTACCATCAACAATATATTTTTGAAAACAGATGAATAGTTTAGAAATAAAATCATTTGTGTCCTCTCTCTAAGAACAAATAAAATGTAAAAGCAAGAAGCATTCCAAAGCAAAAGAAGATATTGTAAGCTTTAAAAATAAATCAGAGTTGTATCCTTTCACCATGTTTATCCAATCTGTATTCTGAGTAAATATAATCTAGAGTCTAGTTTATATGAAGAAAATGTGACATCAAAATCAGAGGGAAGCTCAGTAGCAATCTATGCTATGAACATGTCACAAATTTGTTAAAAACAAAAAAGATCTGGAGCACTTACTGATGAGGATCAAAGAACACCACCTTTTATATGGATTACAACTCAATTTTTAAAATTTCTCTTTAATAGATAGGTTGAAAAACCAGTAGTTAACATGATATGATACAAAGAAAAGATTGAAGATGTCAAGAATTTCCATTTTCTTGAATCTATAATTAATACTCATGGAAGTATCAGTCAAGACATTAATGATACATTGCATTGGGCCAATTTTGTGTAGAAGACCTCTTTAAACTGTTAACTATCAAAGATGTCATCTTGAGGACTTAGCTATGCCTGACTCCAGGCAGAATATTTTCAACCATCTCAGGGGCATATGAAAGCAGGATAATGAATTAGGAAGACCGGAGAAGACTGATGCATTTGAACTATGATATTGGCCATAAATATTGACAATACCATGGACTACCAGAAGTAACAAATCTATTATGATGAAGAACAAAGAGAATGCTCCTTAGAATGAGAAAGATCAGATTTTCTCTCACATACTTCAAATATGTTCAGAGAACGAACCAGTTCCTCAAAAAGGATATCATGTAAAGATCAATGAAACATAGGAAGAACTTCTAGGAGATAAGAAAGTGCAATGGTCTGAGCCCTAGGGGTGTAGTGGTTGAGTGCAGGACTGCAGCCCACTGGCTTGGCGGTTCAAATCCAGCAGCAGCTCTCCAGGAGCAAGACTGGGCCTCCCACTCCCACCAGAGGGCAGTGATGCAAAAAAAAAAAAGTGCAACGGCTGCAAAATTAGACTCAGACATAAAAACAATTGTGGGAAGGAGTAGTATAAGGCAGAGTTTTATTCTGTTGTACAAAGCTTAAGAGTTGGAAATAAAGAAAAAAAGAGTTGAAGCACACTCAGTGGCACTTACAAAAATGAGAAATAAATTATAAACTCTGGAATAATATTGCAATGAATATTTCAGGATCAAAATGGAAATTATAAAAGAAAAGCATGCACTCACCATTAAAACAAAAACTACAATTGAGTATTAATAAATCCATTAGGAGCAATAAAAGACAACAGAAAATGAAATCAGTAAAGCAAGGGAAATAAGAAGTCCATTCAGAATAAAGATTGAACTATCACCACTAATAAGACAGAGGGCACCAAGAGAGAAAGATAATTCAATATACACAATTGAGGAACTCCTGGTGACACTGTAATTAACCTTTCTGATTAATCCTAAACATTAACATTTTGTATCAGTCAGATACTCTAAAGGGGAAAGATATGGCAATCTGCTTCTATTAAAAATAACTAGCCTCATAGAAAATACCATGAAGTAATTCTATGTCCTATAGAGACTCTGTCAGTTGGGATCAACTTGATATCAAGAGTTTTATGTATAAATTTGATCTTCCTTATGAAGAGAATGGAGCCCTCGTGGAATAGTGGTAACAGGCTTACCTGCAACCCACGAAGTGAACATATTGAAGCCACCAGAAGCTTCACTGGAGAAAGACTGGGCATTCTACTCAGACGTTGCAATCACAGAACTACACAGGAACAGTTCTATAAGGACACTGGGAGTTGGCATCAACTTGATGGCAGTGAGTTCATTTTTTTGTTTCGTTGGTTTTTAAGAAAAGGGGCAATATACTATAATGCATTAGAAACAAAAACAGGGAAATAATAGAAATGAAATAACACACTATATACTTAAAGGACAATACCCCAAAGCGTAAACAACAATAAGAAAAAGGATAAAATGAATTTAATAAAAATACTTTGTGAATTGTCAGACATTATGGAGAAAGTAACAGCAAGAATAGGAGAAAATACTTTTAGAAATTATCAGAACAGATTTAATATATAAAATTCAAAACTCAACTTTCAGGAAAATGGTGCCAATGTAGCATGGCCCGCCTGGACTTCTTCCCCTTGTGTGACCATTAGATCTACACACCAGGAGGCCTATTCTGGAGAATTCAGATGCAAGCCTAGTGTGGGGGGAAAGTTTGCTCCTGAGACAAAGGGGATAGGAACATCTCCTTCCACGGTTCATGATCCATGAGTGAATGCTGATGAAGCAATGGTTGGCATGTCTGTGGACCTGAGATAAATGGACACTTGCCTTCTGTTCTCTGATTAAAGCTGCAGAAGGCAGAAGTTGGAAAACTTTTCAGTTAATTCATGTTTCCAGACTCATTCCTCCTCCCATTTGTGAATAACTTGGTTGATATAGTAAATCTGCTTCTTTCTAAATCTTTGAGTGACAAACTGCATTGTTATAAATCTTTAGTGTTGCAGACTATGTGCAGGGAATGTATTTAATCCTGCTTCTAAAAAAGTACTCTGCTCTGGAGTGCCTCTATTGCAGGGAGCCCAGTGCCCTAACTTTAGCTCTCTATACAAAAGGGTGTGTATGTAACTTTTCTCTTGCAGATCATACCCTTTAGAAATTATAGATAACTTAAGATGAGAATTTGTCTCTTCACTCTACATTATTTTGCATTTTGGTTACCAAACATACATATGTTTACAGGAAAAAATAATTGCCCTGGGGAAACGGAAACTGAACAATGAAAAAACATGTAGACCCCATGAGTAAGAAATCAGAGTTTTTCAGACCTATCACAGGGTTATGGAGCAAGACAGTAACCGGATAGTTGAATAGGTAAAGTGGTGCAGCAGTGGCAAGACAAAAATGTTCTTTCAGAGTTAAGGAGAATACTAGTTGGTCCTTGGAAGAAGGGATGGTACAGTGAAGATTTATTTTAAGAACTTTTAATTCCTGGGATAGGGAATGGTAGATTTAAAACTTGATAATCTAGTAAAACATTACTAACTTTTGCTCACAGTTTGCTCTGTCAGCCACCACAAAGGACCATCAATACAGAGAAGCTAATTTAGAAGGGGTTGTAGTGTCTAAATGATTGTGGTACAAGAGTTCATTATAAAAAGGGTTTTCTGATATATCTAAGCAGAGTGCATTTTCTCCTGACAAGGAAGCTGCATATTCATAGAGAGTTCATGTATCTTGTGATACTTTGTTTTTACAAGGTTTAGCTACGTATTTTTAAAGCCATTGCATGTAGAATAAAAGCATGAAGGTAAGTTTGTGCATAATCCTGTATACTTTTAACCTCTGTCATTCATCAAGAGTTAGAAATTATTGCAAAGAATTAGTCAGGAATTTATTTTCCTGATAGAACCTCAGAAAGTTATTGATATGTATATTTTTTCATTTCCTGTTTCTCCCATGAGAGTGTCACCATGAGAAAAAGATGTCATCTTTTAAAAGAATTCATTTTTAAAATAGAATTCTTTTCCTATATTTTTAAAAGTTTATTTTTACTAGATAAGAGAGGTGATTATGCAAAGCAGGGTTAATGTATATATTTAATTGCCTATGATTTTTATTAAAGTGATTTTTTTCTCTTTCACAATCACAAATTCACATTTTGGCACAAAATTTTGATTGGATGATTACATTTTCAGGATATTGTGGGGAAATTAGATTTATTATTTCTAGTAAATTTTGGAAAATTGTAAAGCTTACATCTTGTATTGTGGCACAGAAATCTTTGTCATAAGCCGAATTATATTTTATAGATGTCACCTATGCATTGATTTGGGGAAACAAACCTCCTTGCAATTCTCAATGAAATTTTTTTGGACTATACCTTACAAAAGTGATTCTACCAAAGATGTATTTTTTTTTTATTTTTTGACTTATTTTCCTGTTATGGGACTGCCTCAGATCATTATAATACATAATGAACCAAGTTGCAGCAACTCTAGTGGGGAGAGAAGTAACTGAGAATGCTTTAGGAGACACTAGGTAGGGAGTGTCTTTGGTGGTAGGCAACATTGAACTTGAGTGTCCATGGGGTATCCTCAAAAACTAGACTGGGTGTTATGGGAAGCTGGAACACTGAAGCCGGGAATTTCAGGGTGCACAGCATGCTCCAGAGGATGTATTGATGATACTCCAAATGAGAATTTAACTGGATGAACTGAACTCTACCTCATATACACTTGGAACCGAGGATTTAAATCAGAAAATATAGGGTGACTAAGGAAGCAGTAGACAGCTATACAAAGAGTGGTTCATGCACAAAATCTTGTCACAACAACATCCCATAGGCTGTATTAATATATGTATTATTGGGCTGAGCCCTGGTGGCATAGTGGTTGAGTGCGGGACTGCAGCCCATTGGCTTGACGGTTCAAATCCAACAGCAGCTCTCCAGGAGCAAGGCTGGATAGCTCCCACGACCACCAGAGGGCAGTGATGCCCCCCCAAAAAAATATGTATTATTCTGACAATCGTGTGACAGACAATTTGTTCTATTTTGTTTATGCCTCTTCATATTAGGATTCATTTCCGAGGTGCTATGCCATTAAGGGGGTCATCCCCTGAACTATGTTATTAATTTTTTGTTTTTTGGTAAATGAAACTGAGGATTGATGAGCCAATAGAAACAGAAAATAAAATAAGGATTGAAAATTGGGGCAGGAGGGAGGGGGCACAGGAAAGGTTGGGAAGACAAAAGGGAGACAATGTGAAGTTGTCCAAGAAGGAAAAGTATGTTTAGAGACTGATTATGGAGATCATTGTACAATTTTGTTTGATATAACTAAACTATGGGATGATACTACATATATATTAACTCCAAAGTATCAACAAATTAAAAGGAAAAATTTGCATAGATGCAGAAATAGGTTTGGGACTCACACTAAGCTCCAACTTTAGAATAATTAGTTCCTATACCATGACCTTGCTTGATAATTGCCCTCAGGAAGGGGACACAGGAGATACAGATGCTATAGCAGATGTGGTGAAGAATTTAGATGGTGCCCAGATAAGATATCATATAAATATCAGGTAAAATAACATGTGGGGTCTTAAAGGAATGTTCTCAAATAAGCAGCCATCTAAGTGAGATGTCGATTAAATCCACATGGAGGAAACAAACCATAATCAGTCACTGAAGGATTTTAATCCATATAAAATCTGGAGAGGAAGGAGGGGTTAGTATGAGAACCTAAATTGTGAGAATACGATGAATGATAGTGAGAGCCCAGATTTCATTTGTAGAAGTACATAGGAAATACAGAGAACTCCCCCTATTGAAAATTGAGGGGTGGGAGGAAGTGGTCGCCGAACAGGGTGCTTGGGAGAGATGAGTTGAGAAGACTAAAGGCATACATCAGACTTGGACAATTAAAATGTTATCAGCAGAGCCCCCCATCACGCAGGCTGGACCTGATCTGGTATCCAACACTTTCTGTACTTTTGGTTTGTATTGTTTGGTTTGGTTTTTGTTTGTTCATATTAGAATATATCTCAGAGGTATTGTGTCATTGGACATCACCCTCTTGAAGAGGTGTTATATGGTTTTCCATTTTTCAGTATGTGAAACTCAGGATTGATGAACTTGTAGGGACAAGTAGAATAAAGGTTTCAGGGGATATGGTGGAGGAGGACGTGGTATAAAAGGGAGTCCGTGTAGAAAAAGAATGTCTGGAAACTGATTGTGGTATCAATTGTACAATTCTACTTGCTGTGATGGAACTATGAAATGATATGACATGTGTATTGAATCCCAATAAATAGTAACAATTAAGTAGGAACCTTGGCATTTTAAGTCCCTTTTTCCTCATTTTGCTGTTTAAAACCATAAGCAGCACCATAATCTACCTCATAAGGGAACTCGGACTAGAATCTCAGTCTCCTGACCCCTAATTAATGTCTCCATTGATTCCATTTCTGGAACTAAAATAACAGTATACCCTTTGTCAAAATTATGTTTCATTCATTCTGTTAAATGATATAATCTTCTTCAAGTACCTATCCTTCACAACTGCTTGTACATATAAATCAGAGTATTTTCACTATTTATTCAAAATGCAAACATTAAAAATGTAAAAGAATAAAATAAAACTCAAGACCAAAAGGACAGAAAATCTAATGTAGAAAAAAATGGTCAGCCACTTTAAGAAAGAAGTTATGAAAATGGCTAATAAGTACACAAAAATATGCTCAGAATCATGAGCCACTGGAAAAATGAAAATCTCAAATATAAGAAGCTATTACTTCATACTCACCAGGATGGTTATTATCAAAATAAGAAGGAAAACAAATGCCATAGAGGAAATAGAACACTCATTATGCTGAAAGGAATGTACAATGGTAATACACTGGGGGAAGCATGATTAAATATGGTATGGAGGCTGCATCTACTGTAATGTCTCAAGAAACTAAGATCTTGACTCTAAATTGTTGCTTGTTTAAACCAGAATCCAAATAAAGTGCATATATTGAAAAGAGAAAACTAAGCTATCATTTCCTATAAGTTCTGAGTTTTTAAAAAATAAGTAAATCCTAACAGTTTAGATGAAAGACAGACATACCTTCAGAGAACTTTTTTAAAAGTCCATGGAGAAAAATAAAATAAAAAATAAAAAGCCCATGGAGTTCATTTGTACCTATTTTCTTACAAGCATATCACTAAATTATATGAAGTCCATATTTCAATTCTCTGTCCACTATATTACTGAATGGATTGTGTCCTCACTGAACAAAAAGAAAGGTAAAACAAACAAAAAAATCTTTCATTCTTTTGTTTTTTCTAATAACATACCCTTTTCCTGGTGACTAATTTCTTTCTAAATACGTTAACCTTACATTTTCACTTTGTTGAGGTTTAAATATTAAATCACCCCTTTGACTCATCATTCACCTCTAGAAGAAGATAGGAAAGTTTGGTAAACTTATTTCCAAAATTATAAGCCTAAAGTCATTTGTTTTGCCTTACACAAAATCTAAAGAGAGCTGACCTGCAAATGAAATTCCATTTATATAATAACCCATGGGATTCTTATGCATGCTACCAATGAATAAAATGATACTACAATGCATAGTGGTATTGGAAGAAAGCATAATAAGAATTCCAAATGGGCGATATATGTCTGAAGGGGAATATGTACCTGTAGATGCAATGTATTCATTTATAATAATTATGTATCAGGAGTCAATAGTAGTATTTCTTTTTGTTTTTCTTTGTTTTTGTGGGCATCACTGCCCTCTGGTGGTGGGAGTAGGAGGCCCAGCCTTTGCTTTTATGGAGCCGCTGCTGGAATTGAACCTCCATCCCAGTGGCTCGCAGTTCTGCGCACAACCACTACGCCACCGGGGCTCAGCCCAATAGTATTTCTTAATGTAGTAACTTTTCAAAGCTAATTCTGAAGAGATGTAAATAATCAGACTTTTTGTGTGTGTGGCATCACTGCCCTGGTGGGAGTAGGAAGCCCAGCCTTGCTCCCAGAGAGCTGCTGCTGGATTCAAACTGCCAACCCTGTGGTCCACACTTCTGCACACAACCACTAGGCTACCAGGGCTCAGCCAATAATCAGACATTTTAAAGCAGTTTGTAGAGGTTCTGATTATCACATTCTATAGAGCACTCTTGCAATGCTTACTAAAATTCAGTATAAGCCTGCTGTTTGTTGTTGTTGTTTGTTTTGTTTTTGTGTTTTCTTTATAATATAGAGGTAAAATTATAGAAAGCTACTTGCAGGTAAATGAAAGTTTGGTTTTCTTGGCCATAAATAAAATGCATTACATGTAACTTAAATAAAATTAATACATTCCAAAGTAAGTATTTTTTTCCCCAAGTCCATAGTTATAAGACCCAACTTTTTGTGAAGAAAATTGTGTCATGATGGTTTTTGTTTTTAGGGAGCAATGGACTGAATGAATAATGCTGCAAAACATATAAGGATATCTTAATTTGCATGTCAAAAGTCAAAGTCAAGCTGTCAAACTACTTTAAAACAGTATATTTTGTTTCCTGTAAATTACTACTTCATGAAGATTACAAGAAATGCCACTAATTTTTACAACATTTCCTAAGCCACAAAAGTAAGAGTAGAAACTCTAAATGTTTTGGCACTAATAGAAAATAAATATATTTTCTTACCATATAGTGGATGACTTTCTATACCTCTTCTTGCTACAGGCATTTTAACTTGCACCAAATAACTGTCTTCGTGATGGATCTGGGTAAGACATTATAGGTGAAGATGCTGGTAGGATTATCTAATTCATTTGTAAGTGATTATTAGCAGAAGTCTTTGCAATTGTAAAAACTTAACAACTCCAAAGAGGGGACTTGATCCGTTTAACCACCATTTGGGGTTTAAAATGAGCCACCCTAGAAGTAGAAGGTCCTCACTATTATAAAGGTTAAGGAGTCGTGATTGAAGTTTCTTCTTTGGATCTCAAGATCTTTGACCTTGAGCCTTCTCTATCCAGGGACAGAAAGTTGTGAAACCAGAGAAATGGCAGAGGCACAGGAAAGGAGCATAGCACCAGAAGCAAGAGCCAGAGCACGAGACAGAACAATGGGATTCCCAGCTCAAGCAGCAAGTGATGTTGAACATCTTCAGGTAAGAGACTTGCTTGAATTCTACCTTACAAATCCAGCTGGAATGGAGGAGGTACACTGGTAGAGATGGGAACTGGAAATATGGGGAACCCAGGACAAATGAACCCCTTGGGGCCAATAGTAAGAGTGGAGCTACTAGAATCGGTGGAGGGAAGGTGGGGTGGAGAGGGGGAGCCAACTACGAGGATCTACACATAACCTCCTATTGGGAAGGCAGACATTGGTGGAGAGGGTGAGGGGAGACATTGAGCAGTGTAAGATATGGCAAAACAATAATAATGTATAAAGTATTGAGGGTTGGTGGGGGAGGAGGGAGCAAGGACAGAGGGGAAAGGATGAGAAGCTGATATCAAGGACTCAGGTGGAAAAGCAGATTTTTGGAGAATGATGATGGCCACATGCATGTGGAGATGCTTGGCACAATATATGTATTTATGTATAATGAAAAGCGATATATGAGACCCCAATAAAATGATTTAAAAAAAAGACTGGAGTGTCTTCAGGTACTTCAATGTGAAGCTAGGTCTGCTGACCATGTATAACTAGATCTGCTCCCCTTGGGGCTTATTATGGAGCAGTTTGCTCTTTAAGCACTAATTGACAGAGCTACCTGCTTTGTAACATTGGCCAAAGAGAAAAGAAACCAAGGTGCTAGGTAGCAGAAAGACTAAGAGCTGAGAGATACCTACCTGAAAACACAGTTGAGAGTAAGCTGTCCAAAGAACTGTCTCATGAACATTTCTGATGCCATATTTGAACTTATTAATTACTCTAATAAACTATATAACCATATCATCTGTGAGTTCTGTATGGCCATTGCAACCAAATATCAAACCCAGCATAAAAGCTAGACATTGTCTAGAGAGGGACAACTGGTGTCAGCACTTATAAGGAGAGTTGAGGATGAAGGGAAGTCTTACCTTAACCTCGAAGAAATAGACCTAGGGTAGCTGATGTCAATGATGGTGATTCTCCCTTCCCTTTTGAAATCAGAGTCACACACTTCTCCTTACGCTCCTTTACAGTTCTATAACTAAGTTGATCTTTTACAAAAAAAGCAATAAATTTTTATGGGAAATGTAATATCAGGAAAAAATTCTCATCATTAGAATAATCATTCATTGGGAATATATGCATTTTGTTCAATCGTCTTTCCTAGATATGCTATTAATTTTAAAACTGGGTCAATGATGTGATGTCATCATAGCTATAAATGATAAAATCTAAACTAAATAACTTTTTTACATATGAAAATATATATAGAAAGGGCAAAGTACTTTATTTTACTACCAATCAATATGCTTTATATTGTAATAAAATCTCCCAAACTGTATTTCATAGTATAGTAGTTTCCCAAGATATATGTATTTCAAGAAAAAAGCATGATTGTGATAACTTTTTGCAGGAGGATGTAAGAATTTTGGAGACGGCATGTCAGTAGGAAAAGAAAATCACCATTAACCTCAGTCAGAGCCAATTTGGAGGAAGTGGAGATCAGGCACTTTCCACTTTCCAACCTTCTTTACCAATTCTGACATTACTCATCCCTCTGAAAGCACTCTCTCCTTCTCTTCTGAATTCAATAATCCATTTCAATGATTACACAGAACTCACAGCCCGCATCTATGATTATGCTATTTATTAGGGAAGCTAACAGGTTACAATTCAGGATCGCCAATGCTTAAAATACAGTTCTCAGGTCAAGACACCTCAGTAATATTTACAAGCACACTACTCTCTGGTCTTTGTGCTCTCAGAGACCCCACAGATTCTGTTCTGCTTATACAAGTGCTACTAAGCTTTTCACTCTGCCAGTAAATGCTCAAAACTCACTCCTCTTTGCCAGTGAGCCTCAGCTCAGAGCTTCTAGCTCAAGAGTCAGCTAATCTTTCTCTCCAGACAATACCTGGGAGACATCTTATACTGAAAGAGCCTTGTGCTCATGGGTCCTTAACCTTCATGCTGCATGGGCCAAAAAGCTCACTGTTCTGCTTCTTACTTTTGACTCTGCTGCCACAGCCTCTCTGATAAGTCTCTGCTATATCTTGGCCATCATTGGTATCACAGATACCTGTCTCCTGGACCAAGGATGTTCAGTATAGGGATCTTGGGGTCAAAATAGCATTTGCAATTTCTTCCTCAATAGTAGTGAGATCTCTTCTTTCATTCACTGAAACAACACATTTTAAAACTACTGGGTAGCAAAACTGACCAATCCTCACATTGGATTTTCATATATTCTAGTTTCATGGCTTCACCCAAAATGAGTAAGGTGTGTCACAGTATCTTATTTATATTAGTAGCAAGCTGTCCAGTCCCCTAGGTGGGCAGTAACATCTCATGTTTGCATATCCTACTCTACTTAGTGCTGATGCCCAGATGGCATAGTGGTTATTGGTCACCCCAAGGTCAGTAGTTCAAAACTACCAGTGGCTTCAAGAGAGAAACACAAGACTTTCTATTCCTGTATAGAGTTAAAATCTCAAAGATCCTAGGGGACAGTTCTACCCTGTCCTGTAAGGTGTGAATCAACCCTTTGACAATGAAAGACACCCTTCATAGACAGTCAATTGTAGTAGTATGGTGGCTTATATGTTCCTGTTATGCTGGAAGCCAAGTCAATAGAATTTCAAATACCAGCATGACCAGCCAAACTGAACAGGTTTGAGCAGAGCTTCTGTAAGGAAGAAATAAACTGTATCTTAGGAAGTAGCCATTGAAACCTTATGGATAGCCACAGAACATTATTAATCACTGAAAATCTCATGAATAGCAACAGAACATTGCCAGAGATAATCCCAGAAGATGAACCCCTCATCAGAAGGCACTCAAAATATGCCACAAAGTACAGTTGGCCATAATTACATCTGTATGCTAAGCAAATAATCAGGGAAGATGGATCCTATGAAGAAGACTGTGGCTTCGGGATATGAGGAGACCTTATGAACAATCTGAGATATAAAAATGAAACAACTTTGCTGAAAACAAGGAAGATTTGAAACACATGCTTATTAAGATCAAGGATTGCAGCCTTCAGTGTGGATTGCAACTCAATGTAAAGAAAACCAAAATCCTCACAACTGGACCAGTAAGTAATATCAGGATATGTGGAGAATTGAAACTGTCTATGATGTTTGTCTTGTTTGGATCCACAATCATTGCTAATAAAAGAAACAATCAAGCAATTAAAGAACTCATTTCAGTGAGAAAATGGAGGTTTGCGAAGTAAGGTGTTTCCAACCCAAGTCATTGCATTTTCTATTGCTTTTCATGTGCGTGTGAACATTGGACACAGAATAAGGAAGTCAGAAGAGGAATCCATCCATTTGATGCTGACAAGGGATACTGAAAAAAAATCATAGACTGCAAAAAGAAAAAAGAACTCTGTCTCAGAAGTACAGTGCAAACTATCTTTAGAGGCTAGGCTACTGAGACGTCATCTCCCATACGTTGGGCACGTTATCCTGAGAGACTAGTCCCTGAAAGAGCATCATGTTTGTCAAGCAGAGAAGTGGTGAACAAAGGAAAGCTGCTCAGCCAGGTGCAATAGGGTTCAAACATAACAGCAATCATGAGGATGGGGAAGGACTGGCGAGGCTTCCTTCTGTTGTACATTGTGTCACTGTGAGACAGAGCAAATTCAATGTCACCTGAAAACAAGAACCCAGGAATTTGGTAAGAATTACAAAAACCAACTAGAAGTATCATAACAAGAAATGTATTGCAATACACTTTTTTTGAGTTTTTTTTAAAATTTTAAATCATTTTATTGGGGGCTCATACATCATTTTTCACAATATACAAATAAGCATACTGTGTCAAGCACCCTCACATGTCCACTTCTATTATTGTTCTCCAATCGTCCGCCTTTTCCCTTAAGCCCCTAGTATCAGTTTTCCCATTCCTTCCCCTCTTCCCCTGGTCTCCCCTCCCCACCAACACTCAATACTTTATACACTGTTATTGTTCTGTCATATCTCACACTGCCCGACCTCTCCCCAAACCCACTCCCTTGATGCCCATCCTAGAAATAGGAGCTTGTGTGTATACCCTTGCTGTTGGTTCCATCTCTCTACCCCACCTTTTCTCCACCCTTCCAGTATCTCCAATTTAACCATTGGCCCGAAGGGGCCCTTCCATCCTGGTTTCCCCATATCTCCAGCTCCCCTTATGCCAGTGTGACTTCTCCAGTCCATCTGGATTTGCAAGGTAGAGTTGGGACCATGATGGTTGGGGGACAGGGAGGAAGGCTTCAGGAACCAGAGGAAACTTGTATGCATCATCACTGCCTGGCTGTCCCCCGACTGGTCTGTCTCCTCCCTGTGACTCCCCTGTAAAGGGGCAACTAATTGCCCACCAGTGGGCCTTAGGTCCCCACCCTGCTCTCCTTCTCCTTTGTAATGATGTGATTCTTGTTCTTTGGTGCTCGATATCTGCTCCCTTCGGCCCTTCTGGATCACGCATGCTGGTGTGCTTAAAGATACAATTTTGAAAAAACATGAAAAATTGTAGGCAATAATTTTAAGAACCTGTGCCCACATTTTAACAAATTTGAAAGTTGATGGGAAGATCACCCGGTGTATAATTGGGTACTCACACTAAGTGGTATTTCTCTTAAACTGTGATAAGTATATGCTTTTGCTCAATAATCGTCTAAGTATGAATTTCTCTCTGTGATATTGCTCTTTTAAATCTAAACAAACTGTAAAGAACACATTTTTCTATTTTAATCTCTTATCAAAATTATACATTGATAATTATAATTTCATGCATCATGAAATGAGATGAGATGGTTTATTGCTTTCACTAATCTGAGCTTGCATTTATGCTTATCATGATGTTCTGTCACCTGCATTTAATAAAAAAAAATGCTTGGGCAAAGGGAATAATTATACTATGTTATCTATTTCATTGCTGTCACTAGCATTTATTCATTTGTTGATAGAAATATTACTTACATGTACATGAGTGATTTTCTTATTAAAACTAAGACATATTTGACATGTAATAGTTTCCAATTAATTTTAAAATTAATACATGTTCCACATGGAATAGTTTCCAGCCCTGAAGCTTGGAGGGCAGTCCCATTATATAGGGTATTAAAGAGTATCTGCAGAACAACACCTCAATCTAAGAGAGCCACCCTGATAAGAATGAATAAATGGCAATGGAGTATACTCATCTACCATATCAACTGGGTGGCATCAATAAATATATATCTCTAAAGAGAAGCACTGTGGATCCAGGTTAAGGATTTTTAGATACAGATATTATCCTAAAAAGTACATACATTTTTAATTCATGATTATCCATTATTCCCATTATGTTCCTTTTAACTAACATACATGGACAAGTGACTGAATATACAGACAATGACTAGACCATTTATAAAATAAGCTTCTGGATCACAATCTGTAGAAACCAGTGCAGAAAGCCTCGTATAGAGTCTGTAGCAATCAGTCTGTAATAGCAGGAGTTTGACAAGTTAAAAGCATAGTGGTTCATTTGTTGAGCTGGTAGCTGCAAGGTCAGCAATTCGAAATCTCCAGCTGTTTCCTCCATAGGAAAAGATGAAGCTTTGTAATCCTTTAAGAGTTACAGTCTCAGAATCCCACAGGGTCAATTCTACTCTGTCCTAGAGATTGCTTATGAGTCACAATGGACTCAATTGCAATAAATTGGGTTTTTGGTTTTTCATGATAGGATCAAGAGAAAAAGAGAATACACTCCTAGAACCAATTACATACAGCATTCCACTTCTATACACCCTCTTCCAGCTTTCCAATACCAGTAACCTCTGGTTTGGGCATACCTGAGTTCTTCCATTTTCTCCCCACTGGAAAAAAATTCCCTCCAGCCTCTGAAACTAGAGAAAACATAAATTTGTGGCTGACTCCCTGGCGAAAGCAAGTCTTTGTTTGCTCTATTTCATGTGACAAGGTATCCCCCCAAAAACGGACTTTTTTCAAAGCTATATATTTAAATTTTTTTACATAAACAACCATAGCACCTTCAAAGTATTCTTCATTACATTTAATACAGTTGTCAAATTGGTGATTCCATTCTTGGAAACACTTTTCAAGTTCATCTCTTTGGATGGCTGAACAGTACTTCCCTCATTTTTTTCTTCACTTCTCCTTCATCATCAAATTGCAGTTCTTTCCTGTCCCATTCCATTCTCAGAAACAAAAAGAAGTCACAGGGAGAGAGATCAGGAGGTAAGATGCATGGAGGCATGCTGTTTTTGACAAAAGTTGGTGCACTGAGATGTTGTTGTGGTGCCAAAACCATTCCCCTTCTGCCACAGATCAGGCCTTTTTTTGTTGCACATTGTTATGAATCTTTTCAGAACTCTTAAATAGAAAACTTGATTAATTGTTTGTCCTGGTGGAATGAACTCCAAATACACTGCAAGTCAATATTGTCAAACGTTTTGGAAGTTGACAGATGTCCAGAACCAGGTGTGTCATCAATTGCCAGTTTGCCTTTTTTGAAAATAGAAAACCACTCATACACTTGAGTTTTTCCCATAGTGTTGTCTTTGTAAGCTGTGTTCAATATTGCAACAGTTCCTGCACCATTTTTTCAGAGCAGAAGACAAAATTTAACAGTCTCACATGATTCCTAAATTGACCATCACACACACACACACACACACACACACACACAAACCCGAGGTTCAAATGAAACCTTAACAAATAAATACACTGTGATTAGAGAGAACCTTTCCAGGCAACACCATTGGGTGCACAAATTCAGAGTGAGTTCCTCAAAGCTCACCTAGCATGAAAAATTCATACTACAAAAGCTCTTCTTAGGGAAGCTTTTTTTCTGTTTATTTGGGGTGGGGAGTTATCCCCTCATATGTAGTATTATTTCCATATCATTCAGGAACTAACGAATAGAAGGAGGAATGACTATGTTCACTATAACTCCAAATTATCCATAGAGGAATACATATTTAAATCCTAGGTATTTGTCAGCTGAAATGAACTGGTATTGGCCATTTTAAATCAGACAATCATATGGCCTATCGTGCTGGTGATAACAAACTAAAAAAGAATGGTAGGACAGTAATTGTCAAAAAGAACTACATTGTTTTCAGACTACGTTGAAATAAGATGCCTCCAGTGATAAGGTAATATCAAATCACATAAAAGAGGGCCAGGTAACACAACTATTCTTCGACTGCTTGTGTCAATCCCCAATGCCAAAAGAGAAGAAATTAAAGATTGTATCAACTTGCGCAGTCTGAAATTGAACAAATATGCCATCAAGATAAATTGACAATTACTGGCAATTGGGATGTGGAAGCTGAAAACAAGGAATTGGGATCGGGACCTTGTTGGCATCGTGGTTATAATTTGAGCTAATAATTGAAAAGTCATCAGTTCAAAACCACCAGCTACTTTCACGACAAAACAAAAAATTTTAAAGGATTAGTAGCAAGTAAGTAAGGCTTTAGAGATAGAAACTTAGGTTTAAGATCAAATAATAAAATTTTTCAAAGTCAAGAACTTGATCATTGCAAACACCTTTTGTCAATAGCTTAAATGATTGTTTATGACATAAATGTGAACCTCACCAGATGAATCACACACACACAAAAATCCTATGCGTCAGTAGACAGAGGTGATGGAGAAGCAGAACAAGACCAGGTTCTACTATAGAACAAACCATTAATTGTTTATATACAAGTTCAATTCAAAGCTGAAGAATATTAAAACAAGTGTATGATAGTATAACTTTGACTATATTTCACCTGAATCCAGAGACCATCACAAGAGTACACTTAATACATTAAATATTAATGACAAGAGGACAGATGAGTTGAGCAATAATACCAACGCTCTCATACGCAAAGAAAGCAAATGACAAAAAAAGATAGAAAACACTCAAAATTTACTTTTAAAGGTATAATAGCTACAACAAATACATAAAGAGGATGAAGTAAAGAAATGAAGTATTGCGAGCCTAGACTTGCAATATAATGAATTCTGTAGGTACAGATCATAGGTTTCAATGTGAATTACACCTACCATAAAGAAAATAAAAATCCTCACAACTTGGCCAGAGTCCTGCATTCTCTCTGTTTAAATGTTTTTGTTACATTGAACATAGCACACGTTTTCTGCAGGGTAGGCTTATTGTCTCTTGGTTCAGTGTAATAATTCTGGCCTGAAAAATATTTCCTGACACTCTGTAAAGCTTCATTAATGAAAGAATGCATTCATTAATGAATTAGTGTATCTAGAGAAATGGATGATTTGAGAAAATTGATCTTTGTGTCAGGATCTCAGACAGGGCCTTTGGTGAAGGTGTCATAGCAACTAAGATTTGCTGCAAAGAAACAAAATAATTTGCACTATATGTGGTTTCCCCTTATCACCTTTTCCAGATGGGACTTTATATGGATGTTTTACTTGTTTTTCCTCTCCCTTGTTGAAAATTGTGTGTTTAAAGAGGACGCGTGTGTGTTTCATTGTCTAGGAAACAAAAGGTAGGCGTGTTGGTTATTAAAGTCACTGCCACAAAGTGTTATTAACTGAGGGTAAAAGGGAAGGGGCCCTGTTTTTGTTGCCCTTTTTGATTCCTATCTCCACACTCCCGAACTTCTGCCATGGTCTACTATAAATAATAATTTTCAGCCATGGCCAACTTTCCACATTTATTTTCATAAAATCAGCTAACCACGTAAATTAGAAAAGGAGTTACATGTGTTCCTATCATCTTTCAACATGATGTGCAAAATAATAAGGCTATTGCAATATTAAATTTTAACATGGTCCTGCTTAAGTGAGGAGCCAGAGTTAAGCATTCAGCTAATAATCAAAATGTCAATGATTTGAAGCTCTCACCTGCGCAAGGGAAGAAAGATGTGGCAGTCTGTGTAGGCTGTTATGTTCCCTCACATTGGTTTCAACTTAGAGTGATTCCTTATAGAACAAAAGGAAACACTATCCAATTCTTCCTCATCCTAACCACCATTGCTATCTCTGAGACCATTTTTGTAGCCCCTGTGTGAATCCATCCCCTTGAAGGCTTCTGCTTCTTCAATGACCCACTATTTTGCCACGCATGTTGTTCTACAAGGACAGGTAGTTCCAGATACATAACAAATCCAAAGATCAAGAAACAAGGTCTTGATATTCATACTTCTAAGAAGGATTCTGACTGTACTTTTTTTTGTCTTTAAGTCAAGGTTTTTATTTTGGAAGTATATTTTAAAGAGATGCATTCACTTTTGGAGGACAACAGACACTTTTATAAATCATGTTTGTTTCAATGAAATGTCTTAATTTTATTTTTTATTCTTTTTAAAACATATTTAATAGATCATTTTATTGAGGGCTCATACAACTCTTATCATGATCAGTACATACATCAATTGTATGCAGACCACATTTGCACATTTGTTGTCATCATCATTCTTAAAAAATCTTCCTTCTACTTAGGACTCTGGTATCAGTCCCCATGTTTCCCCTCCCTTTCCCCTCTCCCTCCCACATAAACCTTTAATAAATTACAAATTGTCATTATTTTTTCATATAATACACTATCCAGTGTATCCCTTCTTCCACTTCCCTGTTGTCTCTATCCCAGGGAGGAGGTTATATGTAGATCCCTACAATTGGTTCCCCCTTTCTACTTCACCTTCCATCCACTCTCCCAGTATTACCATTATCACACTGATCCTGAAGGGATCATCTATCCTGAATTCCCCAGGTTTCCAGCTCCTATCTGTACCAGTGTAGAGCCCCTAGTCTAGCTGGATTTGTAAAATAAAATTAGGATTGTGATAGTGGGAGGGGAGCAAGTATTTAAGAACTAGGGAAAAGTTGCATATCTCATTGTTGCTACACTGTACTTTTCCAATCAGATTTGTTCATTGTACCAGCAAGTTTGTGGCATACTCAACATCTTTCTCCAAAATTATAATTCAAATGTGTCAGTTCTTTTTCAAAGTTCCTAATTCTTTGTGCAGCACTTAAAGGCATGTGAGGTAATTGAAAATATCATGGTGTGATACAGGTGCAGCTTAGTTCTTAATGTAACAACTTTCCTTATTCATAATTTGCAGGGGACTTTTAGAGCAGATTTAGCTAGTACAATGTGCTGTCCAAATCCTTCACTGCTGCTTCCATGGGGGTTGATTGTGATACACCCCATTATCGTGACCCCAATTCTACCTTACAAATCCAGCTGGACAAGAGAATACACACTGGTACAAACAAGAGCTGGAAACGTGGGGAATCCAGGACCGATAAATCCTTACGGACCAATAATGAGAGTAGCAATACCAAGAGAGTAAGGGTAAGGTAGGAGGAAAAGGGGAAACGTTTAACCTCCTCCCAGAAGTACAGACAACAAAAAAGTGGATGAAGGGGAACATTGGTTAGTGTACGATGTAAAAAATGATCATTGATACATTACCCTGGCTTTGGGAGAGAGGGAAAATGAGGAGTTGATATCAAGGGCTCAAGGAGAAAGAAAATGTTTTGAAAATGATGATGACAACAAACGTAAAAATGTGTTTGACACAGTGGGTTTATATATGGATTGTGACTGCAATAAGCCCCCAATAAAATGATTTTTAAAAACTTGTCTTAAAGCAAACAGCCATCTATGTGAAGTGTCAGCTAGGCCCACATGGAAGAAGCACACCAGTCAGTCTGAGCTAAAGATAGTCAATAATAAAACTTAAGACAAGAGCAGAGAATTATATTAGAGCTTAAAATCTCAGTACCTGGCTAGAAGAAGGCTAGGGATGACAAACTACAAGATCCATTGGTAGGGTCCCTCGGTGGACTAAGTCTCTGGAGAATGCCCTCTGCTCATTGACAAGGGAGAAGAATAGCCTTGATATCAGGGTGCATTGGAAGGTGGATTAATGCAGATGCAGTTAAGTTAAAATTTGACACCTTTTGGCCAATTTTAAATTTGCTCTAGGTTTTGTTAGTTTCTGCTTTTTGGGGATTGGATTTTTTCTGTTTTGTTTTTTATTGTTCTTGGGTGTAGATGGAGTGTGTGTTTTCCTTTATATGAAATCGAGGATCAATAAGTCTATAGAGACAGTTAATGTATTACTAGTTTCTTAGAATTATGGCAGGCAAAGTTGAGGGGCCATGAGGAGCTAATGAGTATAATATTGAAGAAAATATGTTAAAATGGATTGTGTTGATTATGGCACAACCCTTTTAAACATGCTTAAACCACTTTATTTTATAGTACGTCAATTATATATAAATGAATCTCTTAAAATTTTTCAAGAAAAAGGTAAAAATTAAAATGAATTGTGGCTGAATCTGATTACGAAGGCTATGGTTTATAACTGAAAGTAAGACTAGGCTGGAGGTAACTGATAAAAAGTTTGGAGACTCTCATTCAAGGTTATGTCCCCCGTTTATTTCATTGTCTTTCTTTAGGGTTAGAGAGACTTCTGATAACTCCTATTATCTATAGTAAAAAAGATCTTGTCCTAGATGATTTAAGATTTTTAGCTGTAGTCAACAAAGTTTGAAATTTTAAAAAGCCAACCCAATGAGCATACAACCTAAGGAGTTTCGGAACCCAGAAGGTTTCAAGGTGAATCCAAATAACCTCAAGGTAATCTAGCTGCTAACCTCACAAAGAGAAAACAACAACAAGAAACATTCCCACAGTATAAATCATTGGTAGTTGGTGTTTGGGTTACAGTTGTAAGCGCTCATAACAGATATACCATCCTCTACTATTTGATCATTTAACCATGCCAACTTATTCTTTATTTGAAAGTTTCAATATTAAAAAAGATGCGGGCTGAACCCCGGTGGCACAGTAGTGGTGTGCGGGACTGCAGCCCACTGGGATGGAGGTTCAATTCCAGCAGCGCCTCCACAGAGCAAAGGCTGGGCCTCCTACTCCCACCACCAGAGGGCAGTGATGCCCAAAAAAACAACAAAAAAAGATGTGTAAGTTCAGTATTCTGCAGAAACCCTGCCCATAAAAAGTTTACAGCCTAAAAAGCAAGATTAAACATCCCAGTTTCATTATAGAGTGTTCAAAAACATCAGAGATTAACACCAGAAATTTAATTAAAAGAAAAATAGATGCCCATTTTAAATTACAGCTTATTTTTTAGTTGTTATATCCAGCATGAAAGAAATAGTGACATTTGATTGTCTGCACTGTTCCTCCAGGAACCTGTGTTACATTTTATGAATAGCAGTGTGAGAGTTCTAGATGTTCTTTCTTCCATGTCTAACTTGCCATAGGGTAGCAGGGGGTTAAACATTGGACCGCTGATTGAAAATCTATGATTTAAAGTTGGCTGGAATGCTATAGGAGAATCATAAACCTTTCTGCTCCCACAAAGACTTAGAGTATGGAAAACTCTAAGGCGTTCTCTGTCCTAAAGGGTTGCTAAGTGTCAAAATCAAGTCAATGACAGTGGGTCTGGGTTTGTTTGGTATTTTTGTGTAGTGGTAGTTGTTCCATTTATGAAAATAAAAAAATAAAACTTTTTATGCAAAAATCAACAACTGTAGATGAGGGGAAACAGAGACTACATGACAGGGCAGGATGACTATCTTTGCTAGGTGAAAACATCATTTCCAGGGAGAAAATAAGTTCTGGTAATTTAGTTTCTTTTCTTTCTAACGATCTCTCCAAGAAAAAGATGTCAAGTGTCCTAAATGCATGGTACTGCTAGAACTGAAAACCTCACTGGCATGGAGTCACTCATAGCTACCCTCTAGGACAGGGTATAATTGCCCCTGTGGGTTTATGGGACTAGAAAGCCTAGACTTTCTCTCTTGAAGAATTGATGGATCCAACGGCTGCCAAAGCAGCCCAGTGACTGCATAACCTACCATGCCATCAACAGTGGATGGATTTGACAAGTTTATTCTCTCAGGTTGACTCATTTGGTGGGTTCTGGGCAAAAGTTCCAATTTCTTTTCAGCTTCTCTTCCTTGATTCTTTAAAATCTCATGTGACTTGGCATCTATCTTTCCCACCTAGCTGCTCTTTCATATCTCAAAAGAGAGCAACTTAAAACATACCCTTGCCTATACTAACACCGTCTCATTGACCTACCAAAGAAACCCCATTTGAGTGATAACCTTAGGGATCAAAAACATGAAGCCTGACGCACTGATGTCGTCAATTATGACTCACAACCACCAGGAAAGACACAGTTGAACTTCTCCTTTACATCTCCAAGGCTGTAAATCTTTACAAAAACAGAAAGCCTCATCTTTTCCCCCAGGAGTTGCTGGTAGTTTTGAACTGCAGACCTTAGCAGTCTATGTGTAATCCACTATATCATAAGGCTGTAGTAAGATTTATAATCCCTATATGGGATACAATTCAACCCATAAAAATAAATCATTGTATATATTTGTCATTGAATATCCTTGATTGAATACCCTTGGTTAAAATAGTCTTTTCCTTGGACATATGTCTATGGTACATATAGAAAATAGTATGTGTGTGTAATTAAGTGTAATCTCTTAAAGTGAAAAATGTGACATATAAGCTCCAGACCTAATTGGGAATTATTAGAATTTTAGATATCTTTCATTTCTTTCAAATAAGACAGAGCTGACAAAATACTCCAACCCCACAAGAGAACAAAGCTTCAGGTAAGTGTGATACAGCAATGTAAAAGAGGTTATGTAAATCGCATATCCTTTGCCAAGGCCAAGCAATAAAGATTAAACTATCAGTTTCAAATTAAGTCAGAAATACTTTTGGACTAAAGAGTCTGCTGAAATTGCTTTTGACTCTACTTAAAGCAATGGTTCTCAACTTCTTAATGCTGGGACCCTTTAATACAGTTCCTCATGTTGTGAACACCTCCCCAACCATAAAATAATTTTCATTGTTACTTTGTAACGGTAATTTTGCTTCTGTTATGAATCTGAGGAGTCCTGTGAAAGGGAAGAGGTCATGAACCAGAGGTTGAAAACCACAGAGGTAAAAACTCTCCCTCTCTCAAACTGAATTTTGAAAACCACAAACGTAAAAACTCTCCCTCACTCAAACTGCATTTTGGGATTTTTTCCCCAAAATATTTATATTAGAGACTTGGGGGAGGGAGCAGTATACCTTCAAAACCAAACGTGCTATCTGGAACTTAGAAGAAAATAAAACTCCTTCCGCTCTCTTGGTCTTATTTTTTTTTTCTTTTGAAAACAAAAACAAACACTTTCGCCCACCCTACCCCACCCCTCCATGAATCACTTCTTTCTACACTTGAGAAGCTCTAAATGCCTCTTTCCACTTTGGGGTTGATATTTGAATTCCCTATTTTCTAGAGCTCTTGTTATATTTTCTTTCAGAGGGAGTGAATCATACATAATAGCTGATAATGGCTAATTGTACAATATTTAAGGCACTCCTCATTTCAAAGGAGAGAAAAGAGCTTAGCAAATAGTTCTGTGTGAATAATTGCCTCCTCCCTAAGAAGTATCACCTCGTGCATCCTGGGAAAGCACCCACCTGCGATGAAGACCAAACGCACAGACTCCTTCTCTCACCACTGGCACAATTATAGCTACAGAAAGTTGTTGTTGTTGATGTTATTGTTAGGTACCTTCGATTCCTGCCTTCCCCATAGCTTTGATGGAAAGTAAAATATTGAAAAATATTCTTGAATTTTTGAAATACTTTAGATATTGAATGGCTTTCTCATAATTTTATTTTTTTAATACAATGAAGACACATTTGCTAACTCAACCTTTTTTCACATAAACTCTTCAAGTGACTTTGATTGTGTTTTGCAGCTGTCACCCAGATCTACTGCTAATATGTTCATCACCACAAATAGGAGCTCAGTACTTCCTGGGGGTGACCCCCACAGTTTCCTTTCCTTTGAGCAATAGTAACCGCTGTCGGGTTTTGTTATCTCTGCCTTTTCCCATGCTAGATGTGTCATATGAATGACAGTACCAAGCTTATGTTCTTTGGAGATTGACTCCTTTCACTCACTGTTTCACCTCAAGGTCGTCGTGCATTCATTTTGTGACTCAAAAAATTGGTAATTTTCAGACCACCTGACTTTTGCATACAAACTGATAATCATCCTTGCCTTGGATTTATTTAAGTATTGATGACATAAAGAGCAAACGAGCATTGTGGTTCTGATTTGTCTGAGGACAAGGATTCAGCTGTGCCCTTTAACATGATAGGGTGACTCTTACAAACTGTTACAGAAGAAAAGCCACGGTGCTCTGAAGTGGGCATCAGAGGTTCTGTCATGGCTGCTGTGGACTGCACATTCAGGATGACTCCTGGGGTTGTGCAGAAGCATCAGTTCTGGCCCGAGGAAAAAAAAATGACCTCTCTTTTTAAAATCATTTCTCTCTAAGTTTCTATGTGTTCTCCTAAAATTACATTTTATGCTTATTGTTGTTAGCTTCCAATTGCATCCCCTGAAGAGGATCCTTAAGGTTTGCATTAGCTCACTAAACATTTCTATCTAGCATATCTTTGTCTAAAAGCTCCACCACCTCCTATTCCACAACTATGAAACACAAGCCTCAGCTGAGGGGTGGTACCCGTGCGTGCAAGAGGTGCCTTGGCAGGGAATGGAACCTGTGCCTCCCTCTATGAAGAGGCGGATTCTCCTGAACTATCACAGTCCCCGGTTTGCCAATAGTGATCTTCTAGCTCTCTACACCCATGGTTTAAAGCAAAGTCCTTTTCCACCATTAATCGAGTCAGCATGGGCCCATTTTTGGTTATTGTTTTGATTTATTTTTGCTAGGTTTTTTTCTATTTTAATTCAATCTTTTGTTGTGCATGTGTGTGTCTATTAGTATTGTTCTTCTTACCTGTATAAGGCAGGCATGGGAAGCGAGTCCCGGGAGAGAGCTAAGGAGCAATGATTGCAGAGGGACTAGCGATGAGGCAGGAGCAGTGAGCAAACAGCACCATACACAGGGGAACAGCTAGGGAATTCAAAGCAACGGGAGACCATAGAGATCTTGGTGGTGGTAGAGCAACAGCAATCTAGCCGAGAGTAATTACTAAGAGGCAAAATATAAGCGTGAGCCTGATGCTGGTGCAGAAGGAAGGTAAAAGGAAACAGAGGAAAGATCTAGGAAGCAAAGCTTTGGATAGAGGTATAAACATAGTTGTGCACTTATGTAAACATATTCATTCATAAAAAGGGAGGGATTGGACTATGTACATATATTTACTTGGCAATCTACTGAGGAAGTAAATGGACTTTGGGCCTTTGCTCAAATCTACCCTCCACACAATACTTTGCTCTAACAAGCTGGCATTCTGTGATGCTCATCCTCCCCACATGATGGCTGAAGACAAAATGAATGCATAAGCAAATGTAGGGAAGAAAGCCTGGCTATGGTGCCTGGCTATCAGGAGATATAGCATCTGGAGTTTTAAAGGCTTAAAGTTAAACAAACAGCCATCTAGCAGAGAAGCAACAAAGCCCTTGGAAGAATCACACTAGCCTGTATGATCTTGAAGTGTTGACAGAATCGGGTAACCGGCATCAGAAGACCCAAAACAACACAAAAAGTCATATGTTGACAATGAAGGGGGAGGGTTGGGACACAGACCAAACACCATCTTTAGATAATAGGACTTTCCCTCAAAGAAGAATCACAAGGAAGGAATGAGTTAACCAGAGGGAAATATGCAATGGAACACACAATATTCCTCTAGCTCTTTAGAGTTCCTCATCCCCCACTGTCATGATCCCAGCCCTGCCTTTCACTCCTGACTAGACCAGAGCTTGTACACTAGTACAGATCAGAGTTCATGACACAGGGAATCCAGGTCAGATAAGACCCCTTAGGAACAGACATGGAAGCATTGAGACCAGGAGCATAGTGGGGAGAGGGTGGGAGGAGGGGGGGAATGGGGACTAGACGACAATTCAACACAGCCCCCTTCCCTCCAGGAGGATGAACAACAGAAACATAGGTGAAGGGAGACAGAAGTCAGTGTAAGATATTAAAGTAAATAATTTTTAATTTTTCAAGGGTCATAGTGTTCCTTATTTGTCCATTTGTGAGAACATTGTTGCTGCTGTTGTTGTTGAAGTATAATCCATACTAGAGGACATTGTCTTTGATTTTCATAAGTGATTTCTTTGAGTTTTCTTCACTTTCAACAAGTGAAGTTGTATCACCTCCATATCATAGGTTGTTAATGGTTCTTCCTCTGACTCTAATGCTGCATTCTTCTTCAGACAGTCCAGCTTCGTGGATTATTTGCTCAGCATACAGATGGAATAAGGATGGTAAAAGGAAAAAAGCCTGACGCACACCTTTCCTAACTGGGAACCATGCAGTGTCCCCATGTTCTGTTGAGAAAGTTGCTTCCTGGTGGGTGCACAAGTCCTCCAGGAGCACAGTGAAGAGTTCTGGACTTCCGAGATCACAGGGAAATATATATTTTTGGTGGTCTCTGCTTTCAGTCACTATCCATCTGATACTAGAAATGATTTTCCATAATCCCCTTTTGAATCTGGCTTTTTGGCATTTCTCCATTGATGTACTGTGACAACCATTTCAGCAAAATCGTGCTTCCATCTGATACTAATGATATTGTGCAATAATTTCTGCTTTCCTTCGGATCAGCTTTAGTAATGCTGAGTACGCTCTTCCCTTGGTCTTGGCACCTATCAGTATAGTACTTTACTTTGTCTCCCAAAGCTGCATTTTGAAACCCTCTGTTGGTCTATTTTACATTTTTTTGTTGATTCAGCATAGGTGTTCTGTGTTCAAAAACAAGTTTCAGAATCTCTTCTGATGTGCCATTTGGTCTTATATTTTATTTTCACCCTCTTTTTCTTTTAAGTGACCTTTTGCTCTTCTTTGAAGCGCACATTGGGCTTAGATCTGCAAAGTCAGCAGTCTAAAATCACTAATCACTTTCTGGAAAAAATATGGAACTTTCTACTCCCATCCACAGGTACAGTCTCCGAAACTCACAGGACAGTTCTACCTTGCTCCATAGGGTCACTGTGAAATGGCATCAACTCATGGCAGTGAGAGTTTTACTTGCTTTTCTTCATGTATGATGTCCTTAATGTTATCCACATCTAATCTGGCCTCCAGTCAGTGGTGTTCTCTAAATCAAATCTATTTTGCAGAAGGCAGCTAATTTTAGATAAGATATACTGAAGGGTGTACTTGGATCTTGAGAATTTTGTTGGTTTTAACTTCTACTTGAACTTTAGTATGAGCAATTGATAGTCTGTTTACAGGCTAGTTGCTCACCTTGTTCAGACTGATGATAATAATCTTATCCGTTGTTTCTTTCCACAAATTTAATTTATTTGATTCATGTTCAATTCAGGGATGCACATGTGTATAGTCCCTTTTTTTTTAACTTAGAAAAAATATTTTTCATGAATAAGTTGTTGGTTTTGCCAGTTTCTATCATGAAATCTCAGTATCATTTCTATGATTGAGTTCACAATTTCCGAGTATTATTCTTTCTTTGTTTCCAATCACTAGTACTTATCAATGCATCTTCATTCCATCTTTGATCAATTGTTTCTTTCAGAAACTGACAAATAAGCTTTAATGTCTTTATGATTAACATTAGTGATTCACATGTAAATTTAATAATCAAATCAACTGGTCTTCCTTGTGGGTGATTTAAGATAGATATTGAAATGTTTTTGATAATGAATATGATGCTGTTTCTTTTCAGTTTTTAATTTCTGGCATAATAGACCAGATTATTTTCAGATTAAATGTGGTCAACACCAATTCTTTTAAGCTCAAAAATGCCTAGGCCATTGATCTTAAAGTACTCCTTTTCATTTCTTCAATTTACTTGATTTTATTTTTTTATTTTTTAACTTGATTTCATTAATGAATGTTTGCAGCTGTTTTTTCCCTCACTTTGAGTCATGCCATCTCAATTTAATAATGGTTCCAAAGGATGAGGTTGGCTCAACTTTAAGGAGGTAGCTTTTCTCAGTCATTGTGAGAGCCTTCGATGAGTCAGAATTAACTATATAGCAATGAGTTGTTATTGTTTTTTCCATCTCCCAAGCTTAGGGGATCAACATGTAGAACAACATTGGACAATGCCCTTACTATCATGCGTATTTCATTAGGCAACTTTTCCCGCAGTAGTTGCCCATATCTTTCTTCCAAGACTAGCTTAATCTGGTGACACTTGGTAGTCCTGCTGGGTTTGAAAAACAATTGAAATGTCATAACTCCAGCATCATGGAAACATTCATAAGAAACTGACAGAAAAAATGAACATTAGCAACTAAACTAAGGCAAAAACTATACAACTGAAAAGTATATAGGTATTTACTGCTGCTACTTAGATAGCACTAATTTAACACCTATCATTTGGGATTAAATTGGTCTTCAACAAAATATAACATTGAAGTCCTAATCCTGGCTAATCATGGTGCCTGTGAATGGGACATTGTTTGCATACAAGATCTTTAAAGATGTTATTAGTTGGGTTAGCATGAGGTCACAGTGGGATAGGGTGGGTCTAACACCCATTTGACTTAAATCCTTTTCAAAAAGAAGACACACTGACACATGAAGACAGAAAAAGAAAAGCACATGAAACAGTAAAAGCCCTGGAATATCTGAAGCTACCAAAAGTTAGGAAAGAGGCATGATGGAGATTCTCCCTAAGAGACACAGAAGGAAACGACAACACAGCTGACAATGATCTCAGATGCTCAGTCCTTAGAACAGAGAGATAATAAATTTCTGTTTTTCTGGAACCCATCAGAAATCTGAGATCAAAAAGTAAGCATATATACTGAATTTAAAAGGATGACAGGATCCCACAGGAGAAATGGGGCACATGAATTATTTCACTTTGAGCAAAATACAGGTTGAAGAAGATCCAGTAGGAAGAAACCTGCTGAAATATAAATGACTACTTAAAGGTCAAATATGAGCTGGCATGGCAGTCTACTGTCCCCTGAGTGCTGTGACTCAAAGAGAGTTAACAAGAAAAATTGAGAACTTGATAGGAGACCTGTGAAAACTCCAGTCAGTGACACACAGTCAAGAGTCTTGCTTAGTTATTTCATTGAAGCAAAATTATAAGCTTGTGCAAGAAGGGATAAAGTCTTCTTGACACCTGCCATAGAGGAAATATGCAGGAATTTTTGAAAAGGAGATAAAAGTCAACACCATCTAAAGAGCAGGAAACCAGCTTGAGCCTTACATGGGTATGAAACAGAAGTCTGCTTTCTTCAAGTGGGTGTCAAGAAATGTACTCATTCCCAAACAGATTAGAAATTGAGTTGACTCATGACAGCTCCATGAGTGCTGGGGTAGAACTCTATGCTCTAAGGCTTTCAATTCCTCACATTTTCAAAGCAAATTCCTGGGTTTTCCTTCCAAGGTGCCTCTGGGTAGAGTTGGACTGCCTCCTTTGGGATTGGAGGTCAAGCACTTAAATATTTCTACTACCCAGGAGCCCTCATTAACACAGAGGTCAATATGATTCACATAGGATGGAAGGAAAAGAGAGCTGAGAAGCACCCATATGCAGAATGATGATTAAGACTGAGCCTGAAGAAGAAGACACATGAACGATCTGCCCTCCTCACAACCCTTGTGTTGAATAATAAGTAATCACACACCATCAATTTTTTTAACTTTTTTTTTTGGCATCACTGCTCTCCGGCGGTGGGAGTAGGAGGCACACCGTCAATTTGATCAAGAGAAACACTTGAGTTTTTTTTTTTATTAGAGCAGGAGTCTAGGGACAGTGGAAAGTTGACAGTGGGCAAAAACCTTGAAAGAAAAAAAAAAGAATAAAGCCACTCCTGGTCCCAAGCTCATCACAATGCAGCAGAAATCCAATATGAAAGGAATTTGTAGTGGACCACAAAAGGTAATTACAACAAAAACAACATGCAAAATGGGTCAAATGTTTTGCCTTGGTTCTTTAATGCCACTGTCACAGAAATGTCATCACCCTGTGACTTTGTGGAACTGAAGCTTGTTTTCTCATAGTTTGGAAGTTGAGATGTCTGAATTCAGGGCACCAGAGAGGGAGTAGAAAGCCTCCTGTCTCTGTGGCGTGGCTGGAGGTTTAGCACTACTGGCACCATGGTTAGCAGTGCTGAAAGTGTAACGACTATATCACCAGGACTCCTAAAGCCAAACTCATTGCCAACAAGTCAATCCGTACTCATCAAGACGCTCTAAGACAGAGTAGAACTGACCCTGTCAGTTTCCAAGACCATTGATTTCTGTGGGATCAGACAGCCTCATTTTTCTCCAGCAGAGGGGCTGGTAGTTTTGAATTGCTGAACTTGGGGTGAGCAACTCCTAGCACAATATGCCACAAGAACTCTTAATGCGACATTCATTAAAATGTATGGGACACAAAAAAAGGAGGATAACATTTAAAATAAGCAATGGACATATCGGATCAAGAAAAAATCCAAGTTAGAACTAGTCCCAGAAGTGATAAAAATGTTAGAATTATGAGAATAGGAATTGTAAAATAATAGTATTTTGGTTTACATCTGTTTTCTTGAAATAATAACATTCTCTGTTTACTTTCAAATTTATGTTGGTTTAGGCAGTAAACTATGGAACCACCTGCTTTGTAAAAATTTCACATATCTCCTTTGAAGTTAGTGAAATATTGAAAACCAGAAATTGCTACATCATAATTACATGTGTAAAACTAGCTTCAGCAAGCCTAAATGCTTTTCCCAAGTAGCATCTGTGCTTCTTTTCAAAGGTAGAACATTCAATTTAAAGCTCCATCCTCATGTATTTTAAGTATCAAGGAGTCTTATAATTCGTAGAATATCATGCACTTCTTCCACTTTAGCTTTTAGTTAAAAAAAAGCAAGTTATTGTTCCACCTAATATCCTGATTACCCCATTTCAGAAGATTAGTATGGTTTTCTCTACAAACTTGTAATTATCTGAGTAAAGGTTCTTCTGACCTGCTCCCTGTGTATTTAACAAAGTAGTCATTGATCTTTCATTGTTGTTGGAAGCTATATGGATAGTTCCAATTTACAGAAAATCTATGTCCCACAGCATGAAGCACCATCATCCTCACAACCACCAGAATGTTTGAGTTCATTGACATAATCACTATATCAATTCATCTTGTGGAAAGTCTTCCTCTTTTTCACAAACCTCTGCTTTAGCAAGCTAATGTCTTTCTCCAGGACTGGCTTCTTCTAACCATGTGTTCAAAATACATGAAACAGAAAATCTTATCAGGTGTTCTGGCTATACTGCATCCAAAAAAGTTTGTTTATTCTCTGGCAATCCATGCTATCTTCAATATTCTAAACCCACAGCATACTTTACATGAGTCAATTACTTCTTTAGTCTTCTTATTCACTTGTATCTGAGGCAATTTTAAAGTGCCATGGTGTGGATCAGGCACACCATCGTCACAGTGACATCTTTTGCTTTAAACACATTGGAAAAGGTCTTTAATTGCCTGATCCAATAGATAAGTACTTTGATTACTTGTCTCTGCTACCTCCTTGGGCATTGACTATATCTTCAAGTAAAATTAAATAGTTGATAACTTCAATATTTTCTCTGTTATCACAAAGGGGCTTGTGGGTGAAGTTGTGAGGATTTCTGTTTTCTTTAGCCACACTAAGGTGCAATCTGTACTGAAATATTTGATTTATTGACTGAGTGCTCAAAGTCCTCTTCACTGGCAGCAAAGTTGTATGTAGCATCTGTATATGGTAGGTCATTAGTGATTTTCCTCAAGTCCTAATGTGGCACTCTGCTTCATGCAACTTACTTTCCGAGATTATTTGCTCAGTGTACACATTTAATAAGTATGGTGATAGGATTCAACCCTGATTCACCTACATTTCTGATTTTAAAATTGTGCTCATTTTACACCTCTGGCTACATCCAGATGCTACGTGAGCCCAATTAAGTGTTTTGGAATTCCCTTTTCACAATATTATCTATAATCTACGTTAATCTTTTCCAAAGGTTCCCAAATTTATTTGCCCTGCTACTTTGGTTTCATGACCCTGAAGCTATCTCTCCTGAAGTCTCTATCAATCTATACAATCTCACAGTTACTATGAATCAAAATAGACTCAAAGCAGTGAATTTGAGTATGTATGTGTACGTTTGTGAATTTGTGAACATATGTAGATGTACATGTATCTGTGTGTATACATGTGTATATACATGAGTTTCTATATGTGTGTATGCATACGTTTTAGTTTGAATATGTATATACACATATATTAGGAAAAATCATTTATGCTTTTTTCATATTAATTTTTATCATCAACCTAAAGAGCCCTGTAATTATTTGTGTTTGTCACATAAGAATACACAGAGTCAAAGAATTTAATTAATGTTCCAAGGCAAAGAGTTTTGATGCCAGACTCATTAATTTAAATTCCAAAGATCATTAAAAATATTCAAATAGGCACTTTGGGTATTAACAAAAACATGATGCCCCATTCATTGGAAGGCTTTCGTACTTTCCCAGGAAAATATTTTCATTTCATAGATAATAAAATTGAGTGAATTCTTGAAAGAAAAGAAAAAGAGAGCTCTGATTTGGGGCCTCATTTTAACCTTCATATTTATGCAGCAAGGCATCTACCTCTACTGCATATAATGGGATGCTTATGATAAAAATCATGCCATTCAAATGCATTTACACTCACACATCCTTATCCTGGTGAATTGTAGGCAGAATCGGAAAACTCAAAACTGCTTCATGAATAATAACTATAATGATTCCTTTGAATCTGCATTATTCATTTTATGAAGAGGGTCTCATGTAATTTTATTATATAAAGCTTTCTTCTCTAATATAAGGGAGAGGTGGACTTTTAAATTAAGTATAATGGGACATCATTTTACAACAATATCAAATTATTGGGTCTGTTGATGATTTTTCCTAATTTTGGAGTTACTCTTTCTGGTTCTAGCAATTTCAATTAAGCCTTGAGTCCTAGACACTGGTGTCTATTCTAGGGCGCGAATCCAACAGTTAGATGGGATGCCAAGCAGAACCAAACACATTTCCAAAGAGGCCACAGAGCTTTCTTCACTTTGAACCGGAGACTCAAGGTCCGCCAGTCAGAGAAACTTCTGGTAACTCCAGGCAGTTGTCTTCCCTGCACCATTCTAGGCCTCATCATTCTAGGCCTCTCAGAGACCCACATTGCTCAGCTTGGAATCACCTACTCATTTTTATGCCCTCCCTCTCCATTCCCCCCTTCCTCATGAGCCTTTGATCATTTATAAATTATTATTATCATATCTTACACTGCCTGACATCTTCCTTCACCCACTTTTCTGTTGTCCCTCCCCCAGAGAGGAGGTTATATGTAGCTCCTTGTAACCAGTTTCCCCTTTCTAGCCCACCCTCTCTCCACCCTGCCAGTACTCTCACCACTGGTGCTGAAGGGATCATCTGTTCTATATTCTCTGTACTTCCAGTTCCTATCTGTACCAGTGCACATCCTCCAGTCTAGCCAGATTTGTAAGGTACACTTGGGTTCATAATCGTGGGGTAGAAGCACTTAAAAACTAGAGGAAAGTTGTGTTTCATCGATGCTACACTGCACCCTTACTGGCTCATCTCCTCCTTGCAACCCCTCTGCAAAGGGATACCCAGTTGCCTATAAATGAGCCTTGAGTCCCCAGTCTGCACTCGCCCTCATTTACAATGATATTCCCCCTATGCCATCACCTCAGTTTCTCTCTACCTACATTCTTCCTCCTCCTTCCCCTTTCCCCTTCTTTATGTTGGACTCACATGTACTTCCCTGGGTTTGGGCTGACATTCCTGCTCCACCCTGCCCCTGAATATCTATGCTTCCACCTCTGTCTTGTGAGATAAGTGTCTGTCTGTCTGTTCTTCTATTCCTGCTGTGCTGATTGCACTTACCTCAGGGGGCTCATGTTATACCTATCTTTTTGATATTGGCTTACATCACTTAATACGATTCCTTCCAACTCTTCCCATGAAAACATGTTTCATGTGATCGTCTGTGCTTTTCAGTGCTGCATAGTCTGTGCTTTTTGGTGCTGCATAGTACTCCATTTTGTGTGCCAGAGTTTGCTAATCCATTCATCTATCAATAGAAACTTAGGCTGTTCCCAAGTCTTCGCAATTGTGAGTTGGGCCACAATAAACATTGAAGCATAGATGGCTGGGAATGTTTTGTTTGTTACCCCCTCTGAGGATATGTCCAGTAGAGAGATGGCTAGGTCATAATGTAGATCAATTTTCATTTTCTTTAAGTATTTCCAGATTGCTTTCCACCATGGTTATACATATCTATACAACCACCAGCAGTGGAAGAAGGTTCCTATTTCACCACCTCCCCTCCAACACTCGTTGCTGTCTGATTTTCTGATTTGGGCTACCCTCCAGGGTGTCTCATGATTGTTCTAATTTTCATTTTTCTTGTGGCTAATGAATGTAAACACTTTCTCATATACTTGTTGGCCATAAAGGTTTCTTCCTTAGTGAAAGTTCTTTTCAGCTCTTTGCCCACTTTCTTAGGGGGTCAACTGTTTTCCTCTTTTTGCAGGCCATGGGAGTGCTGTAGATTTCAGTAATGAGGCCTTTGTCAGATGTTCCATTACTAGAGGATTTATATATCATAAACCCTTTCCCGGTCTCTGGGTTGCATCATCACCCTCTTGGTGAAGTCTTTCAAAGCACACAGGGGTTTTATTCTTATTAAATCCTATTTGTCGATTTCTAGTCCACCTCTGTGTGTATGTGTACCCTTCTCTATTGCAGCGAGCCTATGAATTCCCCGGGCCAATGATCTTAGGTTTGGCCCAATATCTTCCTTGATGGTCCTGATGGTTTGGGGTTTTACTTCTAGGTCTGTGATCCACCTTGAGTTTATTCTTATGCATGGGATGAGGAAAATGTCTTGTTTCATTTTTCTGCATGAGCCTATCCATTTTTTCCACCACTACTCATTAAAAAGGGCATCTGCTTCCCACTTGATGGTTTGGGGACCCTTGATGAAGATCAGTTGTCTGTATGCTGATGCTTTTATTCCTGTACTTTCTATTCTTTTCCATTGGTCTGAGAATCTAGCATTGTGCCAGTACTATGCTGTTTTGACCACTGTAGCCGTGTAATAACTGTGGATGAGGTGAGTCCTCCAACCCTGTCCTTCTTCTTGAGGGGTTCTCAGCTAATTCTGCTCTTCTTCCCTCTGCATATGAAGTTGGTAATCATTTTTTCTAATTATTTGAAGAAGGTTGTTGGTATTTGAATCAGAATAGCATTGAATGTATAAAGTGCTTTGGGGAAGATTGTCATCTTTACTATATTGAGCCTTCCAGTCCACGAACATGAGATGTTTTTCCATATGTGGAGGTCGCGTTTGGTTTCCTATAGTAGGGTCTTGTAGTTTTCCTTTTATAGGTCTTTATGGGGATATTTTGGTACATATATTCATGGGTATTTCAGTTTGTTCTTGGTTACTGAGAAGGATAGTGCCTTCTTGATCTCCTCTTCCATGGTCCTGTTGGATGTGCATAGCAAACTTACCAACTTCTGTTTGTTGATCTTGCATCCTGCCATGCTTCCATATCCCTCTATCACTGTAAGTACTCCCACGGTGTTTTGAGGAAAACTACTTGTCTTTAAAAGACTTAAAATTCAGTTAACACTCCCACACAAAATTCATCTAGGACAGAAATCTACACCCATAACTATAGTTCTCTCTAATTCACTACCATCAAGTGAAAGCATACTCATAGTGGCCCCATAAGACAAGGTAGTACTACCCTTTTGGTTTCTGAAATTAATGTTCTTTAATGGAGTAGAAAACTCCTCCTTTCTTCTGAGGAGCAATGAGTAGTTTCAAACTGCTGACCTTGCAGTTAGCAGCCCAGCACATTACCACCAGTGGTCACTCATGCATATAGTTGTCTAAATTAAAAGTCCCTTCCAAGTAGGGCATAGTGATTAAAGCTTTCCCAAGACAATTGTGATATAGGGAAAATATATGTGTATGAGAAGCCTTCAACAAGTTCATGCAAAAGTGGAATTTTAAAATAATGGACTGCTACTAGCTTCTTGGAGCCCCATGATATGGTGTGTGTTTACATTTACATTTTAAATGCACTCTGGAATCAATGAGTATTCCACTAAATAAAACTTCTGAGAAAGAAGGACCCTTCTCGATGCACCTGATGCTGGCTAGCTGTTGTCTAATTTGATACACTGACTAATTCCACATTTCAACTTGAGTAACTGAGTTTGGCCAGAGCAAAAGGTTTCTACTTGAGGAAAGAGAAACCAACAAAGTTTTAGGATGCCACGTGCTTAATGTAAAAGATTGAAACTTTTGTTCCAAATGCCTGGATAGCTTTGCAGACCAGTGCTGCATCATGTCTGCGTCTGACTTTGGCACTATTGATATTAAAAGTTCATCGTGTTTGACTTTTTGTCAGATTATTAGGATGTACACTTATGCCAATAACCCTTTAGATGTTTTTCTAACAGCCTAGCACTTTGCTGACCCCAGAAGGTGTCATTTATTGCCACCTCTTCTTTGCATGTTTTTATCTACTATTCACGTACCGTCTTTGAGTCCATTCTGATTCATAGGGACCTTGTAGCATAGAGGAAAGCAGCCCCTGTGGGTTTCCTAGAGTATAGCAATTTGGGAATTAGAAAGCCTCATCTTCCTCCTAGAGAGTGGCTGGTGGCTTCAAACCTAGAGGCTAGCAGCCCAGTGCATAAATTACTCTGTCAGGGCACCTATCTGTTCTACTACCTCCATGGTTATCACTACTGAGTAGACCTTGTAAAACTTTCTACTCAAACCTTACTTCTATGTGCTTGTTTATATTTCTCCACTGAACCCTTACCACTACCTGATGTTTCCCTTTTAGAACCTCTGCAGAATCTGTGAAACAATAACAACTGTCAACTCTCAAACAATAAATCACAGCAAACTGCATGTATTCTTCCGTTTGCATTCCAATAAAAGTTTCCTCATTTCACAATCTTCCCTTTCCATGCTTTTGTGGTTATTTATTTCTCTGGAAAACAATACTCAGACCAGTCTTCCACTCTGTTTGCACTGAAGCTTTACATAACTATTCTCTCTCTCTCTCTAGTTGTCAAAAATTCTCACAATATCTCTGTTGTGCATCTACTCGCATTTAGTCTCTTTCAATCACCACTTCTGAACAAGCCTTTCTGAAGATGAATTCTGATTTTTCTGGAGGGCGGGGGTGAGGTCTAGCAAAAATCCTAACCTCAAAAGAGCACATCAATCATATGGAGGAATCACCCATTTCTCTCACTAGCAATTCACTATAACAGTATATGCTTTACAAATACATTGCAACAAGCAACATAATGAACATAAGAAGAAAAGCTTTCTTGTCTGGCAAATAGAATAGCTACATAAAATGGAACTGTTCTCTAAATCCCTTAAGTGATGTAGCCCAAACTGTGACAGATTGCAGCTCTGCTCCAGACCAGTCTTATAAAACCAGTAGCACCATAAGGGGAGTCACCTCATTTTTGTTTGTTTGCACCCCAATGCATAAACAGGTTATGTCTACACTACGCTATGGTCTATTAAGTATGTATAGTCCATTTGATTCATAGAATTAAGCATCAAAATGTGTAGTATGGGAATCAAGAAAATGTAACATTGACACATGAAATAAGCACATGCCGTTGGAACATGGCTACAATAGACTCGGTCAATGTCAGATTGTCACAGACAAAGTACTTACAAAAATGCATGCAGTAGCTGCAAAGCACAGCAGAGCCAAGTACCATAAAACAGGGTATGGTTGCAATGTGAAGGTCTCCCCAATAGCACAGAGAATTCACATGGAACTAAAATAAACTGTTGAGAGTTTACTAAAAACTTGTAGCAGCTATTATACCTATAAGTGCACCTCCTAAGTTTCCTTTCTTTATTTTTCATTTTTTTCAGTGAAATAATTTCTGAGTTGCAGAGGGTTTTTTAAGTTTTTATGTACTGGTTATTCCTAAAGTTGTTACTTTCTAAGTAGTGAGAAAGACAGGTTGCTACTTTTTAAAGCAATTTGTTTTTTAAATTGCATATCAAATAATAATATTCTGGACTTGATAATGAATAGTAAACAGCAAATAGTGCAAGAAGAGGCAATCTAATTTAGGTTGCTGTCTGTTTAGCAATTCTAAACACAGTTCTCCCAATGCATGTGTGTTTGTGTGTGTGTGTGTGTGTAAGTTAATAAATACTTTCAGTGGTCAGTTACGAATCATTTCTCACCCACAGAGACTTAATTCTTAAGATGAAGTGCATCTTTTATTTGATGTCCTACTGGAGAGTCAATCATTTATTGTATTCTGAATGTGACAAATAGCTTAGAGCTGAAAAGAAAGAAACCAAATAGTGTCTTCTTCATATAGCAATACCACAGTGGACATAGATATCCTTTGACTCCCTAAATCATGGGACAAGCAATGAGGAAAATATTGAGCTGTTTCCTGACCTCTCTTAAGCCATGACGATAGTTCTGTTGAAGAGAGAAAAATACTTATGATCCATCAATTGGATTTTTCTACATATCTCCACTGGCCATTTTCTTCCTTATCTGGGCAAGGGTCGGAAGTGGGGGGAGTGAGTTAATCATCAGGCACTGTTTAAGGTCTCATTTTTATCTTGTTCTATTTACTTATCTATTTTTATGTATTCTTGGGTCTTTGCTGTTATTTAAATATATAACCTACAAATGGAAACTGTTAAACATTCATTAATTTTTCCCTAAAACATGCACAAAATAACAATTAAAAATTAAAATGAAAGAATTGTACCACTATTAAATCTTAAGATGTCATATAGTCAATGGAAACTTATACATAATTTTCATGTTTGTTGAGTGACCTAAATTGAATGAGATGAAATATGTTCTCCCTTAACTGATCTGTAAGTTTTTCCCCTTAACTTAACTCATCTGTCGTGTTTACTCTCCCTGCACTTTGATGATAAAAGCAAATTTCATAATTTCTTGGGCACCACAAGATATTGATGAACAATCTCACACTCGTGTATTGATCTGTCCAGTGCAATCTACATCAAAATTCTGATTCAGTTCAAAACGTATAGTGAGGAAAAAGTGATGTGGTCTATTGCTATGTCTTCCCATAAAATGTCCTGTTAATTTTGACACTTATGGCTCCCAACTGTTAATTTATAATAATGTAGGGAATATAAAGCATTCAGTTGTAATCTGCTGTTGAGTATATATATATATATATATATATATATATATATATATATATATATATAATGTCATTTTGTGTAGAGTAAGCAAATGTTAGCCCTTTTTCTTACAGGACACTTGTGGGTATGTGAAAAAGTCCTCATAGTCTAAAACTCCCCAAAACTCAAGGTCTGCCCATTAAATTTCAGAGACCTACAACTTCTTCTGAGTGCTTCCATAAACCCCATGCATCCTTTTCTTGCTGGCATAATTTGTAGAATCATCAAAATCCCATGGATGAGGATTTTTCAATATTTAAATAATAAACAACGGAATTTCTATTTGTATCATATATGTAAACATTTTAAAAGCTTGGGATGAGTCCCGGTGGCATAGTGGTTGTGTGCGGAACTGCAGCCCACTGGGATGGAGGTTCAATTCCAACAGTGGCTCCACAGAAGCAAAGGCTGGGTCTCCTACTCCCACCACCAGAGGGCAGTGATGTCCGCCCAAAAAAGAAAAAAACAAAAAACAAACAAAAAAGCATTTTACAAGCTCATAGACAGTTAAACAATTTAATATAACAGTGGATGGAATAGTACAAAGAAAGATGCTCTCTTTCTCGGGAAGGCCACTTAAAAGTACATGTATCTTTCATATTACTGTATTTTATTTTCTTGCTAAATGTATCACTGGAAAAGAAGACTAATTGGGAGTTAGAAAATTAATAAGGCACGTGTAAGCAGATCGGTTCAGAAGTTCATCCAGATTCTGAGGCATAATTGAAGATAAGTGTAAGGGAAATCATTCTTTTAATACCAGACAACTGTGGTGCTTATTGGCAGAGAGTTTGGATCAACAGAAAGGAACATGTGGGGTATCACCAAAAATGTGGAGTCTTTCATTCAACTGCAGAAGTGTGGTCATACAAATAAAGACAGGAAAGGCTAACATTTTCAAGAAAAGAGGAAATACCTGTCTAGGTAAGTAGAAAAGAACTAAAACATTCAAGAGAGATGTAGAGATCTGAGAGGTGAGAACATGAAAAGGCAGCTCTGTGACTCAACCTACTGTATTCATTAAAACATGAGATAAGATCATTCGACGATATGGTGTGCCCAGGCTAGAGGGAAATATGGCGAAGTGAAAAGGGAGTAGTGTACTCATTTTGTACTTGCTGGAGAAAGTGTGCCAGGAAACATTGCAAGATTTCTAGGCACTGCTGAGTGTCCTTTTCAGATACAGAAGACTTGCTTACTGTACCTATCAAGAGTCTGGACTCACAGATCAGGTTTCTTTAGAGCTTCAGAGATCTACCTACTTTTCTGCTTCAGGCTAACCTCTCCTGAAGCAAGCTTCTAATTCTAAAATTCTTCCGATCTGCTCTACCCCACCAAATATTGGTTCAAAAACACTAGGCACCCATGTCATCCCATGAATTACCTCTGTTTAGTAAGCATTTGTCTTGATTCAACTAATTCATATTCACTTCTGTCTAGTCAAGTCTAACTCATATCAACCCTATAGGACAAAGTAGGACAGCACCTAATAATTGTCCAAGCTGAGAATTCGTATGGGAGTAAAATATCTCATCTTTCACCTTTGGAGCAGCCAGTGGGTTTGAATGCCCCCCTTGAACTTAGCAGTTCAAAACATAACCCTCTATACTGGTGGTTCTCAACCTGTGGGTGGCAACCCCATCGAGAGTGGAATGGCCCCTTTCAAAGGGGTCTCCGGACTCATAACAGTAGCAAAATTACAGTTATGAAGTAGCAATGAAATAATTTGATGGTTGGTGTCACCACAACACGAGGAACTGTATTAAAGGGTCATATACCCTAAGACTCCTGCATAATAGCATGTCTGAAAATATCTCCTCAAGAAAATGATAATTTACTAAAAGTATCCATATTAAATTTCTCTTTAAAAACAGCAGAATTTACAATATTCACACTTAAGGGTCATACACTTTATTAATATTGCTTTTTCAAAGTAGTAATCTAACAACTTCAAAGACATTTTGTAATGGATAGATATATCCAAAGTTTTGTGCAATATGTCATCGCTTCCAATTAATTATCTGTCTTTTTAGGTATATAAATCAAGTATAGTGAATATTAATTGATGAAGTTCTTTTTTTGACAATAAGAATAGAAATTTATTTTCCTAAATTTTTTTATTTAATCATTTTATTGGGAGCTCATACATCGCTTTTCATCATACATAGTTCAATACATAGTTACATATACTGTGCCAAGCACCCCCACTTGCCTGCCTTCATCAACATTCTCCCAACATCTGCCTTTCCACTTGGGCCCTTGATATGAGTCCCCCTTCCTTCCTCCTCCAACCTTTCCTCCATTTCCCCCATTCCTCATTACTCTGCAATCATTATTGTTTTGTCATATCTTACACTGCCCGACATCTCCCCCTGCCCACTCCTTCCTACGTCCATCCTCCAGGAGACAGTCTGCAGATCCCCATAGCTGGCTTCCTCTCTCCACTCCACCCTCCTTCCACCCTTCCAGCAACTTCACTCCCACCACTGACCCCAAGGAGTCCATCCACCCCGAGTTCCCTCGTTTCCAGTTCTCACCTCCACCAGTGTACCTCCTCCAGTCCAGCTAGAGCTGCAGGATAGTGTTGGGACAATGGTGTTTGGGATGGAGGAAACCTTCAGGAAATAGAGGAAAGTTTTATGCTTCATTGCTACCTAACTGCCCCGTGATTGACCCATCTCCTCCCCATGACTCCCTGGTAAGGGGGTATCCAATTGCCCCCAAGTGGGCTTTGGGTCCTCACCCTGCTCTCTCCCTCATTCTTACTGATTTAATCCTTGTTCTTTGATGTTTGGTGTCTGCTCCCTTCGACCCCTCGTGATCACACAGGCTGGTGTGCTTCCTCCAAGTGGAATTTGCTGTTTCTGCACTGGATGGCCACTTGTTCACCCTCCAGCCTTTAAGATCCCAGCTACTTTATCGTTTGGTAGCTGGGCGCCATCAATTTCTTCGGCTCTGTCTGCCTCTGCACCCTTTTGTCCTCAGCGACAGGAGGGTGGGCACTTGATATGTTTTTTGTTCCTTGATGCCTGATAGGCTGGTTCTTTCCACTCCTCATGGTCGCACAGGCTGGTGTGCTTCTTCTGTGGTAGGCCTTGTTGCACTGTTTCCTCATCCTCAAGCCTTTGAGGCCTCAGGTATTATGTCTTGATAGCCGGGTACCATTAGCCATCTTCACCACTCTTTCTCTTGTCCCCACTTGTCCTCAGTGATCATCTCAGGAACGTGCATACACAGTCATATGGATTTTTCCTGTTTGATGCCTGAGACCTGCTCCTTTTCACTCCTCTCGGCCACACTGGCTGGTGTGCTTCTTCTGTGTGGACTTAAATACTTCTTGGCTAGTTGGCTGTTTATCTTCATGAAGTCTTTTTAAAAGAGAAGTTAAATATTAAAGGAAAAAATGAAATACTTAGATATATAATTGCATTGCTCAGAGACACCAGTGGAATGGAAAATATTTCTGCATAGAAGATTTTAAAACTTTGTTCTATATTCTAAGTCAGTTACACAGAGTGGGAATGAAAGTAATCCATGATGTGAGATTTATTGTACTAGCTCAATTGTAATGTCTCAGTTGAAACACACTAAAAATGCCAGTATAGCCTAGACTGATTTAATTGGAATGTTTATTTTAAACATTGAGGCACATTTCCCAAGTTTTGATAATTAATAACTATGGTTCTGCCACATATATACTTTACCACACTTGATTTAGTCTTCTGACTATCATATATGTTTCAGCAGAACCATACATTATATTGCTTAAATCTAAAACCTGTGTTGTAAATTCTTAAAGGATGATTAAAGAAATCCTCTGTAAGGATTACATTCAAGAGAGCTAGATCTCCATGTACATATTGTGAATATATTAGCTCTACTTTGTCATTTATTTTAAAGAAAAAATGTGTACACCATCTTGAACTGATTTTTAATGTTCAATCAAATTAATTTTTAAAGAGAAAGGTCATAGACATTTACAATCCCACTTGTTGAATTTAAGGCAGACACAAATCTTATTGTGTCCTGTGAATACACTTAACCATATTTCACTTGAATTACTTACTCTTTGCTAAAGGAATATAATTTGTATCTTTTACTCCATAGTAGAAAGCTAGTTAAATATCTTAAATCAACATAAGTATTCCATCATATTAATAGTATAGATTAGGTAAGTGTATGTAATTATATAATAGTATTTAAATTATGTCATAGTATTTAATAGTAATTATATAATAGTATGATCATGTAAGTGATCGTGATAAGGTACTAGACACAATTTCAGGTTCCTTTCTGATAGAAACTGTTAAGGAACTAAGAAAAGATGAACTATGCTCAACCTGACAAAAGAAAGTCATAAAAACCTATGATGCTCATGATACATAAGGGTGAAAGATTGAACGCCTTTCCACAAAGATTAGGAACGATGGCCACTCTCACTTCTAGTCAACATTTTCCTGGAGGTTCTAGCCACTGAAATTGTCAAGAAAATTTTGTTAAAGACATTCAAATTCAAAAATGAAAAAGAAACCCCTCTTTTTAATTCAAAAACATGATCATCTATATAAAAAATTATTCAGAATCTAAAATGAGCTATTAGAACTAGTAACTCAGTTTAGCAAGGTCATGGGATCAAAAAGTGAGGTGTACAGACTCAAAGCTGTCTCTAAATACCAATGATACACAAATGAAAGCATCATTTACAATAACTTTAAAAAGCATCATTTACAATAACACCCCCCGAAAAAAACAGAAAAAGTTGAGCACAAAATAGAACAAAAGACCAGGTAGATCTGTGCATTAAAATTTTAATAAATGGAGATCTTAATAGATGAAAAGGAGCTAGATTTATTGGTGACTTCATGATTGATGATATTTTAGCTCTTTCTCCTCTAAAGAGTCAATTGAACCCCTATCAATATCTCCTTTGCCAGTTGTACAAACTGGTGAGCAGTTTGTAAAATTCATCTGGAAATACAAATACACACAATGGCCCAAACTACTGGGAAAAGGAAAAACTTGGTGGAGATATAACAGTAATTATTCCTTGTTCTATTATATAGGCTATAGTGATCAAAGTGCTGTGGTGTTGCTACACATAGACAGACTGACCAGTGGAGAAACACAGACTTACAATGATAGATGACAAGTGGCAATTGCCAAGCACTCTTAGTTTGCCAGCTCGAGGGACGCTGAAAGAGATCAGAGGGCACCTTGCCTCACAGTCAGCTAAAAAAGAAAACCTTTCGCTAGAGTTTGAAATGCGAATTTGGACTCCTAGTACCCTAGACTGTAAGAAGATAAATTTCTGTTCTTTAAAGAAAGACTGTGAGAAAATTCATTAGTGGAAGAGAATACAAAAAATAGACTTTCACTTTGGGCCAGCTGGTTCCCTCTCAAAAAATGTGTTAAGACAATTTAATGGTTAAAGAATAATTTGTTAACAACTGGTACTGGTATAGATAAATATACACAGATGAGTAAAAGGTAAGAATATTAACTTTGATCCACAACTCACAACATGTACAAATGTCAAACTTCAATGCAGACTTACATGTACAACCTGAAACTATAAAATCCCTAGAAAACAAAGTAGAACATTTAATGCCATTTTGATATTAGGCTAAGCAAATAATTCTTTAAGTTATGTAAAATCATGACCCATATAATATTTCTAAAATGTTAAACTGAACTTCTTTAAAATTTAATTTTTGCTTTTAGAAAAATATTATTATGGGGTACATAATATAGAAATATTTGAAAATGCCTCTACAAAAGTTTGTTTTAAAAATACATAAAAATCATGATGCACCATAATAAAATGACACAGTGCTCAATTAAAACATAGCAATTATTTGAAATAATAACCACTTTATCATAAATGTTTATTTAGAAAGTAATTACATGAAAAAATTCTTGTTGTCATTAATTATTAGGGAAATACATATTAAAGACACAATAACATATCACCATACAATTATTACAATGTCTAAATTGAAAAATATTCATGATACCAGATGTTGGAGAGGATTCAAAGCATTTATAATTTTAGTAGAATGATGATGGAAATGTGACTTGAAGCAACATCTTTGGAAAAGTTTGGTAATTCCTTATAAAGTTTACTTCAATGTGTTTACCATATAAACCAGTGATCTTGCTTTTAGGTGTTTAAACAGGAAAAATAAAAATGAAAATTTCCACTCAAAACCCTGTATGTGAATGTTTATGTCAATTTTGTTTTTAAAAGCCAAACTGGAGACAGCATTAATGTCCACCAACAGGTGGCTGGATAAATGAGATGCAATGTATCTGCACAATGTGAGTCTACTCAACAGTGCAGAGGAGTCATATCAAGGACAGAGAGGACCATCAGAAGAGTAATTCTGAAAGAAGCCATCCCCAAAGAGTGCAAGCTTGGGTGACTGTCCTCTTGTGGTTCTTGTTAAGCGCTGTCTACTTAGTTCCAGCTTATAACAGACAGAAGTGCTTCCCAGGCAGCAGTAACAGAATATCATGAAGAGGGTTACTGTACAGGCTCAACATTTATTTTATCACAATTCTGGAAAGCTAGAAGCTTGAATCTACAGCTTATGGTAGGTCTGTTCTATCAATCTATCTATCTATCTATCTAGACTCCAGACATTGTCTTTATGTGACAACCATGAGCATTTCTCAGTGTCTTCTACTTGGGAGATTGTTATTCACAAGCTGTAACCCCTCTGTGCTTAACACTACTTCAGTGGCTATCTTTCTATTTTCTATAACACCACTCACAAGGAATTAGGATTAAGGCTCAATCTTCTCAGTCAAGGAAAGTTCTCTGTTCCCAAACCAGGAGATCTTACAAGCACCGGGATTAAGTCTTGGGTATATCTTTTGAGGGAGACAAAATTCAATCCATTAAATGTACTGTATAATTTTATATACATACATTTCTAGCCAACATATCTACAGTTGTCACTGTAGATTATATCAGAAGGGCATATTAGTATGTTCTTTATGAATATAAACATATAGTAGTATGGCAAAGGGCCAGGAGGGAGCAATTACAATGATATGAGAAGAAACTTGGGTTGAAGGTATGATGTTTTCAGAGGTCTTTTTATATGCCAGAGTGCAATTTGTACCAAGGAAGCATGTGATGTATATGTAAAATGAGTATGATAAAATTAATGTAAAGACAATTACCACAAAAGGGAAGATAACTAGAACTATATCATTCTGTTTCTTACACTTTTTAGAAACCATATATATTCACAAATAGACATAACTATTTTAAAATGAATGATTTTCTTGAAATTTAGTAAGAAACTCAATCCAAAATCCTCACAGCTGAGCCAATAGGTAACACCATGATGAATAGAGAAAAGACCGCATTTGTCAAGGCTTTCATTTTGCATCCATGATCACTGCTTATGGAAGCAGCAGTCAAAAGTTCAAAAGAGGCATTGCATTAGGCAAAGCCCTCTTAAACATGTTGAAGAGCAAAGATGTCACTTTGAAGACTAAAGTGTGTTTGATCCAAGCGATGGTATTTTCCATCTATGCATGTGAAATTTGGATGTTGAGTATGGAAGACAAAAAAAAACTAATCCACTTGAATTATGGCCCTGGCAAAGAATATTGGAAGTATCATGAATGTCAAAAATAAATACATCTCTCTTGGAAAAATTACAGTCAGAATGCTCCTTAGAGGCAAGCATAGCAAGACTTTGCCTCCTGTATGTGGGCCATGTTTTCAGGAGAGACTATTCTCTGAAAAAGGACATCATGCTTGGTAAAGAAAGGCAGTGCAAGAAAGGAAGAGTCTTGATGAGATGGATTAGTACAGTGGTTGCAATGAGGAGTTAAAGCAAAACAATAATTGAGGAGATGAGGCAGGACCAGGCAGGGTTTCATTCTGTTGTAGACAAGGTTACTGTGAGTTGGAAGCAAGGTGTAGATAGCTAACGACAACCAGAAAGGCATCCATGGTCTGAAAACCACTTCAAGACAGCATTAGTTATGCCTCCTAAAATACTGAAGAAATTAGGGGAGGGAAACATGGGGAGCTGGTCCTGGGCACCAAGTGGAGAAAGGATGCTTTGAGAGTGATGATGGCAACAAGTGTGCAAATGTAGCCTCCATACAATATGTGTGGATCGTGATGGGAGTTGTATGAGCCCCTAAAATGATTCATTTGAAAAGGGGAGGAGGCGAAGAGGAGTTTCTACAAAGGGCTCAAGTAGAACATATTTGGAAATGATTATGGCAACAAGTGTACAAATACACTTGATACAAATGATGTACTGAATGTTATAAGAGCTATAAGAGCCCCAATAAAATCATTGAAAAAAGAAATTAAACATATTTTATTAAATGAGTGTCAACATATGATCATTTAGTCAATCTCAGAGAAATACAAGTATAGGGCATATTCTATTCATCCAAGGCATTTATCACTAGATTATCAAGGCATTTGTTACAGAACTTTCTTTCCTCTGAAGGAAATAAGATACAAAATCCTAACCAAAATAGAATCACTGGATTCCAGAACTGGAAGTTCCTGTGTCCTATTAGTGGATCAGGATTCTGAAATGCAGAGATTTCAGAGAATGTGTCAAGAGTTCTGTGAGCAAAATAATCATATTGTTCAGACCATAAGATGCACCTGACCATAAGACACACCCAGTTTTTAGAGCAGGAAAACAAGAAAAAAATATTCTGAACAAAATAGTACCAGTATACTAAACCGTTCTGGGGTACCACACCTTCAGACTGTAAGATGCCCTCATTTTCCCCCCACTTTGGGAGGGGGGAAAATGCATCTTACAAATGGAAATAACAAGTAATTTCTCATGAAAGATAGGAACAAAGCGGGGGCGCTTCTGCCAAATACGTGTGCTAGCAGAAATCACCTGGCAGAGCCACAATTAAAGGGTTGCAAGAAAGTCAGCACGCATTGAGACCTATGGGCAAACACCTAGGCTACAGGTGCACTCAGTCAATAAGGTCGACCATCACCCCAACCATGCTCTGTCCAGTCATACAGGAGGGGCTAAGGGCAAGATCTGGGAACGGTCGGTCTCTTGGCCTTGGTGGGTTTCCAGCTCTCGGTTCAATGTGCACGCACGGTCTCATGATTCTATTCCAGTGTTCACGTGGTTTTTCGACCTCTTGCGCGGTCCTTGCATGACCCCGTATACTTTTGAGCTAGCATGCAATTTTGACACTAACATACCTCAAATCCCCCCTTCCCTCTTAAATGTTATTCAGTTTTACAAAAGTGCTTCTGCCGCAGCGATTCTTTCAGTGTTGCGAACATGAATCGAGGTAAAAAATAATATCCCAGAAACCTAACACTCAGATACTCTCTGCTTTTCCCTGAAGAATACAAACCATCTCTCTGACATTTCCTCCACTCGCTGCTTGCACGTTCTGCTTGTTATTCATTTTGACATCCAGATGATCTTTCTTGTCCCATTATCGGGAGTGCAAAGTGTCTTTTAAATTTCCTCTCTTTAGGAATAAAGAAATCTTTTTCCCTTTCAGCTTAAAACTAAAAAACATAAGTAGTCTTTAGTTTTTTTGAATAATATGCCATCCTTTCTTGTTTGTCTGCTAAGTTTTTGTTGATAATGATTTTTCTCCTGGTTTCTGGAAGCATATAGACTGTTAATTTTTCAAAAGAAGCATGCATCTCTTTAATATGGAGTCCCAAGTGCAAATGGTTAGGAAGGCAATTGGCACACTATGGAAAGGTTGGTCATTCAAATCCAAGCAGAGGTACCTCAAAGAAGGAGAAAGGAGAGAGGAGAAAGGGCAAGGGGGAGGAGGAGGACTGATCATTTACTTTAAAATGTATCACAGCCTTGAAGATCCTGCAGTTGACCTGAGTAAAAGTCAACTAGTTTATCAGCTTTCTCTTTCGAGGTGATCATTGTTATTTTGCTGTCAGCGGCAATGTTTAGTTTCAAGTTTAGCACCCTTGGCCTTTTGCCAAGTAACCTCATCTTTCACCATCTCATTTTATAAAGAGTAAGCTGAATTCTTCAGGAACTTGCCAGTATTTCAATTCCAATTATATTGTGCATTCTCACTAGTGGATGGACACATATTACTTTCTTAAGAGGTTCCCAGGGTTTCTTCAGTGACCTTCTATAAAGTCCATGAAATGCGTCTGCAGGTTTCTCACATAGTTCTCAATTTAGCTCTGCCTGATTTAAAAAACACACACACAATTTAGATTTTTATTTTGTCCAGGCTGTGACCAGCTTAATGGTATGACAACTGAGAAAAATATATTAAAAAATTAGCATTTAAGCTTCCTACTCCCATCAGGGCAGTGATGCCACACACACACACACACACACACACAAAATAGCATTTAAAAATTATTATAACTTGCCTACTTCACTGTCTACTCATTTTTTCTTTGAGGTAGAATATGAATCTGCTGAAAATTTGTTCATTTTTAAATTAGAAAAAATCTTTTCTCAAAATTAATTTTCAGTAAGCACATCCCCAAAGCACTTATATTTGAATAAATGTTCTCTGATTCTTTTATTATTTTTATTTGATCAATTGATTCACTTAACTAAACTCACCATCAGAAAACTTTGTGATGTGACTTTAATTTTCTTTTTTTAACCCTAACTCTAACCAACTTTAATTTTCTATAAATTCTCTTTAATAGATAGGAAAATATGCATCTCATTTTTATCTAATTCATGGGCTAATTGAAACTGATATACTATATGAAAACTCTGAGAAGACTAAAAGCTACAGCAGAAACAAAAAATAGATATATATTTTGAAACTTTCATTGAGGTTTTTAAAATTTTTTTAAAGTTTTATTGACACATAGTGCACAAATCTTTCGTGCTGGATTCACCTGAATCAGCATTTTCTTCTAATCCAGTGATTCTCTACCTTCCTAATGCTGCGACCCTTTCATACATTTACTCATGTGGGGACCCCCAGCCATAAAATTATTGTATTGCTAAATTCATAACTGAAATTTTCTTACTGTAATGAATTGTAATATAAATATCTGATATACAGGATTCATTTTCATTGCTACAAATTGAACATAATTAAAGCATCCTAGTTAATCACTGTGTTAGTCCAGGTAGACTAGAGAAACAAAATCATAAACACATATATGGATATAAGGGAAAGGTGTATAGGCAAGAGGAATAGAACATTGAGAAAGCATCCCAACTCAGTCCAGTTCAAAGTCATAAGTCCGATATTACCCCAAATGTCTGATGCCAGTCTATAAAGTCTCCTTCCAACTCAGGAAGCACATGCAGTAGAGGCGTCCCAGCACTGGCAGGGGTCTCCGCATGGTGCCTCATTTCCAGGGCTCAGGGTCCCTCAGCAGTATCAATTGGCTGTGGGAGCATCTCAGCACTAGCAGGGGTTTCTCTGTGACTTCTCTGACCCCAGAGGTCTGGTTCCTTCAAGGCAAGCCCATGTGGCTTCTCCTCCATTCTCCAGGAATCAGGATTGATCAGCATGCTGTCATCTCGTCTTGTCAGTCTAGTGACTCCCAACATCTGGGAGATGATTTCCCATCACCACTAGGGAAATATCACGAGACTTCCCGTAATTCTCAGAGAAAGCCATGCCCACAGAGATCTCATTGGTTATCTCCAGATTGACAGGCTAGATGCCAGCCCTAGACTTCCAATCATGAAATTGACATCAAGTACATGACCACCACAATCACAGAAAAAATATGTAATTATATATTGTGAAATATTTATTTCTAAATTACAAATAAATGAAATTTTCTCTTGAAGTGTGGTGTAGCATGGGTAGCGGTGTAAATATAATAACAGTAAACGACATTGCTACATTTTGCGACAGTATTTGTAACAAGTAAATATTAGTGGGAAGGTTGAGATAGAGGTGCATTGATTGGGTTCCCAAGACCATTAGAAATGTGTGTTTTCCAATTATCTTAGGTAACCTCTGTGAAAGAGTCATTTGACCCCCAAAGGAGTTGTGATCCACAGGTTGAGACCTGCTGTTCTAAACTAACTCTATTGATCCAATACCCAAGTTCTCCCTCAATTATTTGAGGTATTATTTCCCGAATCATAACCATTAAACCATCTTTGTCATTATCACTGAAAAGGGTAATGGTTTGGTTTAAATACATTTTACAAGAGTTCTCTGGGTCTCTCTAAAGAAAAAAATTCAAGCCCCAAATTGAAATAGTTGGGATACTATAGGCAAAAACATGAATGAGGCAGCCAGCATTAAACAAAAATAGGAAGAATTCAGTCACTGAGCCAAAAATCATTGGTTCTTGTCTGGTAAGATAAAAGGGCATGAAAACAGAGCAAAACCCATACTGAAATAGATGGACATGGTGCCAGTCTGGGTTTCACAGTGGTTATATAATGAACTGTTAACCACGAGATCGGCAGTGTGAAACCACTAGCCACTCTGCAAGAGAAAGAGGAAGCTTTCTTCTCGCACAAAAAGTTACTGTCCCAGAAACCCACAGAGGGAGGTCTACTCTGTCCTCTAAGGTGGTTATGAGTCAGTGAGTCAAAAACAGTGAATGGCATATCCAAAATGGAAAATCAAAAATTTTCACAATATATATGAATGGATGATCCAGAGTTTCTAGAGCAAAAAAAGAAGTGAAGGAAAAGTTCTCCAGATAAAGGTAACAGTATACTTTCGTGAAGCTTCTCTATAATGTAAGAATTGTAAGATAAAAATCTCTGTAACACAGAGGGAATGAATGCAGAAAGGGAAAGATGCCAGTGAAAATACACATGTTGAAATTAGACCATGGTTCTTTTATGTTATAATGATAGTCATTAGATACTGTCCAGCTATAACTCATTGCCATGCTACCTACAAGAAAACAAAACATTGCCCAATGCTGAGACACTCTTGGCCAAAGGCCTGGTGGTGTACAGGGTTACTTGTTGGGATGTTAATCATCAAGTCAGCAATTGAAAACTACTGGACACTCTGCAAAAGAAAGCTGAGGCACCCTACTCCCATAAAGAGTAAGCCTCAGAAATCCAGAGGGGCAGTTTTAATCTATCTGATAGGATGATGATGAATCAGAACGGACTCTACAGCCATGAGGTTTTTAGAGTTTGAGTCATTCTCACAATTTCTATTATTTTTGAACCCGTTGTTACAGTCCGTGTGTCAATCTACCTGAGGGCCTTGCTCTTTTTTGGTGCTCTTTTATTAGCATGTATGATTTCCTTTTCCAAGAAATGGCCTCTTCTGATAGAATGTTCATATTAGAGAAACAAAGTGTCACCATTATCACTCTAAGGAATATTCTAGCTGTACTTCTTCCAAGACAGATATGTCTGTCAATGATACTTTCAATATTCTTTGCTAACATTATAATTAATGTGCATTGATTCTTCTTAGACCTTCCATATTCACTATTCAGCTTTCACATGTGCATGAGGTTTACAATACCATGGCTTGGGAGAGGTGCACCATAGTTCTGAATGACATCTTTACTCTTAAGTACTTTAAGTGGTTCTTGTGTGACAGACGTATTTGCCCAATGCATTATGTTGTTTGATTCCTTGACTGATGCTTTCATGTGCATTGATTATAGATTCACGTGAAACAAAATGCTTGGCAGCTGTGGCAGTCATGTGCTTATGTTAATTTTATGATTGAAATGTAGGGGTGGAGTATAGCCTGTTAATCTGGAGACAACCATTGAGTAGCCAATAAGGCCTCTATGTGGGCATGGCTTCCTCCTGAGACTTCTAGGAAATCTCGCGATATTTCCCTCGTGAAGATAAGAAAGTATCTTCCCCAGTTGTTGGGAATTAGTCTCAGAGATGATGAATCACAGATAAGACAAGATGGCAGCATCCTATAAGCTGAAGGAGCCGGAGGAGAAGCCACACGGCTTTGCCCTGATGGAGCCAGATCTCTGAAACTCGAGAGGCCACATAGGGACCCCTGCCAGCGATGAGTTGCTTCTGCCACCACTGGATGCTGTTGATGGAACCTGAGCCCTGGAAGCGAGGAGCAATGGAGAGACCCCTGCCAGTGCCAGGATTCTGCACCCACTGACCTGTGACTTCGTGAGTCGGAAGGAGACTTTTTAGGCTAATATCGGGCATATGGGTTAATATCGGACTTATGACTTTGTACTGGACAGGATCGGGATGCTTTCTTAATGTCCTATTTCTCTTATATATAAACCTTTTCCTTATATCCATATGTGTGTCTATGAAATTTGTTCCTCTAGTCTACCCAGACTAACACAGCAGCTTCAATATGTCTCCAGTTTTCCTGATGGTATCTACTGGTAGAGCTGGGAACATTTTTGTGTCTTTTAGATTGAGTTGTAATTCATACTGTAGGCTTCAGTTTTGAGCTTTACCTGCATGTGTCCTCCTCACTGTCAGAAAACAAGGTTTTGTCATCTGCATGTTGAAGTTTGTTAATAAGACTTCCTCAAGTCATTCTGACATATGCTTCCATATGGCTTTTCAGTTTATATGATCAGCATACAGATTAAATAAATATGGTGAAAAGAGACAACCCTCACACACATTCTTCTCACTTGAAACCATGCAGTTTCCTCTTTGCATTCTTAGCAATGTTCAAGACAATCTATGCATAAGTTCTGCTCTGCATGAACACAGTTAAGTGTGCTGGTATTTCCATAGTTCTCAAGATTATCTAAAAAATGTTTATGGTTCACAGAAAATAATTTTTAATGATCAATAAAACACAAACAGACATCTTTCTGGTATTCTCTGCTTTCAAACAAGGCCTGGTCAATGTCAACAATGATATTCCTGTTCATCATATTCTGAATCCAGTTTGAATTTCTGGAGCCTCCCTATAGATGTATTGCTGCAGATATTTTAAATTATCTTCAACAATATTTTCTTTTAATATGATATTATTGATATTATTTTTCAATTTTGCTTTCTTTTGTTCACTTTATAATGTACACAGATATAGATAACTTCTAGTCAGCTAGCCAAGTATCTATTTTCCAAATTTCTTGGCATAAGCCAATGAGAGCTTCCAGTACTGAAAGCTTGTTTAAACATTCCAATTTGTAATATCAATTCTTAGGAAAAAAATTTTTGTCAGTTCCTTCAATGCAGGTTGGCCTTCTTTTCAATACCATCAATTATTGATCTTGTGCTACCTCTTGAAATGACTGGATATTAACCAATTACAGTGACTAGGTATTCCTTTGGTCTTCTAATGTTTCCTGAATTGTTCAATATTTTCTCCAAGTTGTTACTGTTAGGCACTGTCAAGTCAGTTTTAACTCTTAGCAATCCTGTGCCCAACAAAATGAAACACTACCTGGGCCTCCATCATCCTCACGCTTGTTGTAAAGTCCCAGTCCATCACTACAGCCACTGTACCAATTTATCTTTTTGAAGGAGGACCTGTCTTTAGTTGCCCCTATGCTTTACCAAACATCCCGTCTTTTTGTTGGAACTAGTCTCTCCTGTCAATCTGTCTAAAGTACATGAGAAGTCGCACCATCCTTGCCTCCAAAGAATATTTTGGTAGCACTTCTTCCAAAATTGATCAGTTGTGTCTTTGGGTAGTCCATTTTACTTTTGATGTTCTTTCCCAGGACCATAATTCAAATGCATAGATCCTGTTTAGTGTCCAACCTTCAGTGTTCAGTGTCCAACCTTCACAAGTATATGAGGCAATTGAAAATGTCATGACTTAGGTCAGGTATACCTTAGTCCTCAAAATAACATCCTTACTTTTCAATACTGTAAAGCAATCTTGTGCAGTAGATTTATCCAGTGGAGCCTGTCATCTAAACTCCTGACTGCTGCTTCCATCGGTATTGACTCAATCAATATGAAATTCTTGAAATCTTCAATCTTTTTTAAATGTTATTAAGAAGTTACCTATGGGTCCAGGTGTGAGAATTTTTGTTTACATCGATTTGTAAACCATAATAAAGGCTGCAATAGTTGATCTTCATCAGCGATTGCTTCAAGATTGTGTCATCTGCTTATCTCAGGTTGTTAATCAGCATGCCTACAATCCTGATGTCACTTTCTTGTCTATAGAGTCCAGCATCTCATTTTTTTTTGCTTAACACACAGATTGAATATATACGACAAGAATCCCAAACGCTGACACACACCTTTGCTATTTTGAATCATAGAGGATTGTTTTTTTCTGTTTGATTGATGGCTTCTTGAGCTATATACAGGTTCCTCAGGAGCACAAGGAAGTGTTCTGGAATTCTCCTTCTTTTCAGAGCTACCTGAAGTTTGTTATAATCCACAGAGTTGAGTGCCTCTGCATAGTCAATAAAACACAAGTAACCATTGTCCTGCTATTCTCTCCTTTCAACCAAGATCCACAGCAATGATATTGTCATACTATGTTCCTTTACGAACCTAGTCTGAACTCCTGGAAGGTTCCTGTCAATGTACTGCTGCAATTGTTAATAGTCCTCAGAAAATTTATATTTGCATGTGATAGCAATAATATTGTTCTATAATTTGCATCTGTCGTGAGGTCATCTTTATCTGGAAGGGGTACAAACAGGGATATCTTTTGGTACTTTAGCTACTCTACTCTCAAGAGCACATTTCATAGTCACTTCTAAAATCTGCATTGGTATTTCCTTTATTTCCCTTTTAATGAGCTTTTGTTTTCTTCACATATGATGTTTTTGGTGTCATCTCACACCTCACCAAGATTTTTGTCACTGGTGTTCAATGTGTCAAATAAATCTGTTCTTCATATGGTATCTAAGTTGAGGTGGGTTACACTCAAAAATATATGTTGACTCCTATGACACATCATCAATGTTTTTTGTGCTTATTGGGTTTTCTTTCCAATGAGAAGTGTATTGCACAATCCAACTCATATTTATGCTGGTAGTTGATAAAGTATTCAATTTGAATGAAATTGGTTTAAGATAAATCAGCAAGGAATACTTTGCATAATAACAATCTCATTTATTTTCTTCATTAAGTAATAATAACAATGAAATGGAAAATAATTCCTAGTGTTTGAAAAGCTCAATAACCAAGCCCAATCAGAAATGTAGCTGCCTAAAGATGGTGCGTGGGAATCATGCTAAGGCTAAGATTATAGATGCAAGGCCATTCTACAATAGAAATAAAGGTATCATAAATAAAATGGAATGAAATTAATTCAGGATTATCCTTTTCACGTTCCAAGAGAAAGTGAGTGACACAAGATAGCCAAATGTAAGTAACTTCTGAAATTTAGTAGCCTTGGATTTTAACTCTTAAGTCTGCACTTAAAATTTAGTTTTCCTTCTTAAATAAATCCTATAAAACCCTCTTTATGCATGTTCCCTATCTGGTTTTGGCAAGAGGTCTACAGAAATCATTGTCTCATAAATATGCATGAATGTCATAATTATATATGCTATTTTCCTAACTACCTTTTACTTCTTCAAGAAAAGTTGCCTGAAGCATTAATCCATAAAGTAACCCTATCAAATACTATGAAAACTTGAAATGTATGTCTTATGCTTAAAGTTTTGTACCTTGCTGTGAACTACCCTGATTTGCCATTTAATATTAAGAATAGCTCACAAAGCAGGGCTTTTAAAAAAAAAAAGCAAAGAGAAACTGGCTTTTATATATAGTTTCCTTGAAAAGACATGGTTTATATTCATATATAATGAGAGTATTTTCAGTGTTCTGTGACCCTTTCTGGGAATTAATACCAGCTACTTATTTTCTGTTTGCCAGATTCATCCTGAATTTTTATTTTTTTAAATCATATTCATTAGGGGGCTCAACCCTGGTGGCGGGTAAGTGGGACTGTGGCCCTCGGGCTTGGCGGTTCAAATCCTGCGGCGGATCTCAGGAGCAGTGCTGGGTATCTCCCACGACCACCAGAGGGCAGTGATGCCCCCAAAAATCATATTCATTATAGCAAAATTGGACATTCTTCAATGTCCAAAGTGGAAATGAAAAGAGCTGACAATAATAGTTCGCAAGACTTCTTAGTTCCTCTACTTGAGACCTGCTAAGACTATCCTTTTTCCCAGTTCACTAAAATAGTACAGGTCCTACATGGACAGTCTATCCTTTGTCTACAATTTTGTTGTTTTCTGTTTTAAGTATCAGAGAGTTTTTGCTAAAATGCTTGATATTTGCCTTCCATATTGTCTTATATTTGCCTGGCACAAAGATCACATACATGAAATAATAGACATTGCAATTATCTGTCATGCATTAACAAACAAGAACGACACTAGATAATAGAAGAGCAGGAATATTTTTATATATTCACTAACAAGTGACTTATAATGAGTCTTTGATTTATTTCCTAGCATTCTAAGATTCTTATTTAAAATGTGGATATGTGATCCTATCTTCTTATCTTATGTATCATAACCAAAACCAAACCCATTGCTGTTCAATTAAGCCTAACTCCTAATGGATCTACAGGACCGAGTAGAACTAATCCCTCAATGCCATGAATTATTTAATCTGGTTTTTCTATTCATAGCCTTTGTTATTTTCACCAAAATGTCTTTGTTTTCTTGATGGGTCAGAGTAAGAATGTGGAACAATATACTTAGTGTTGTTGGGTGTCATTGAGTAGGTGCAGACCCGTGGTGACCTTATGCACAATGGAACAAAACACTGCCCAGTTCTGAGCCATCCTATGTTTATTTCTATGCTTAAGCCAGTGGTGGGATCCAGCTGGTAAGCACCAATTCGACAACAAGCTGCTTGTTAAGATGGCACTTACAATGGGTGATTTTGCAGGTACCCAATGTATACATCACAAATTTACATTCCATACACATTTTTTAAAATACTTATCCAGACAAGAAATAAAAAGGAATTTATAAAAATGGATTAATTACATAGGAGAGAGTAGGAATTTTAATATTTATTTGAAGTAGATGACCATAAATAAAGCAGAGAATTCCACTTTGTGACTATCATAGAATTTCTTTTTCTGGGGAAAAAAAGTTTGGAGGAATAATAACCAAGAATATTTGATACCAAACCAAAGGCAAATTACTAGATACAGGAATCTCAATGAATCTCAGAAAAGAAACTTAGATGTAGATAAATTGATTGGTGGATAAATCTTGTGAACTAAATGGTCACAGACATATAAAAAAGTAGTCAACATGAAAAAGTAATAGGACAACAATTAAGCTACTAGTTCATTCTTCAAAGCACAAAGTGAAGACCAGAAATTAGAGGAAAAGCAAGACAGAAAGCACAAAATATTAATAAATATTTGGCACATATAAATTCAACTGGATGATAGAGAAGGCCTACTGAAGTGTAAATTTATTTTAGTAAGTGGGGAGAGGTGAATGGGAGGGGAAGAAACAAGCAGAGAATTGGCAAGGGAAGCCATAAACCACAGCAAAAATCCACTTCCCCCAAATAGAAAGTCCCATTCTGCTTTGGGTATCTAAGCATAGTAGAGAGAAAGAACCTTAGGAGATTACAGATAACAGTGTGGAAAATGTGTAGAGGCTGGAAATGCAAGAATAACCACACACATTTTCTATATGAGAAGAGATTACTTTAGATTGGACATTAAGGCACTAGGTATAAGCACTTAACTCCTAACCAAAATGGCAGATGGTTGAGCCCACCCAAACTGCTGCTACAAAGATGGCAGTTTGAAAATTCTTATGGGGCAGGTCTACTCTGCCCTGAAGGGTTGACTGGAGTTAAAATCAACTCGATGGCAACAATGACCTTAAGATGCAGGAGCATGCCTAATGCCTACATATCTTACACAGATTCTTATGTTATTAACTGATCTAGATAAATCAGTTTGTTGAAAAAAAATTAAAGACTGTGGGATTTATAAAAATAACTTAAAGCAAAACTTCTTTTGATACCAAGAAAGCTCAACGAGAGGATGTCATCATAAAGAGAAGACGGCAATGCAATCATTCCAACTGAATGCCATAGAATAAAACTCTAACAGCAAGAGCCTCTATGAAGAAACAGCATGAAATAAAACTAAGGAACAGAAAATACAGTCAAAGCACTTAAGGATGTAGCTGAACAAAAGGGCCATGGGAGTTAGCGGAACTCAGGAATGAATCAAAAAAAGTGTTTCAGACATGAAAACAAAATTACCAGGAGCCGTACCAGGTACCGTCACCACCGAAAAGAATACTAAGGGGCATAAGGGACACTAGCATAGATCATTAAACTAAAGTGACTATGATAAAGGATTAGATCACCTGACTTCACTGCAAATTGAGATTCTTCTGCATTTCACTGGCAGACAAAGTTGCATTTTGTATAGATGGAGCAACCAGTCTTTTGAGAAGACTTTACTTTTTCTCTAGAATTTCAAGCATCCTGCATTTTATCTGAAGAAAAACAGCCATATATCTACGGATTATTTTCTTCATATGCTAGCCCTTCATCGTGTTCCCCATTCTCTATCCTTTGGTGGCAGAGTCCTTTGCAAGTGATACCTTCCTGTTTCTCTGCCTTCATTATTACGATGGACTCTTGTGATAACCGATTGTGTGACAGGCAAGTGTTCAATAAGTCAAGGTGAACCCAAGGTCCTGAGATCCTGGAGACTTCAAACCTGAAGACCAGATTTATTGCCAAACACTCAGGAGGAAACCATTAAATCTTACATAAACGCTAATGAAAATCAGAAAGGGGTAAACCCCTCCAACTCATTTTGCAAGGCCAATGAGTTTGTATGAAAGTTAGACATTCAGTATAAGAAATATTGATTAGTATTGCATAGAGACACATTATTAATGAATGTTCAATATTAGAAAATGAAGTCCAAAAATGAATTCAAATGAATGACTCAATATTAAGTGTAGGTACTCCAGGAATGAAAAATTGATTAATTAGTTCAAACTTTATTAATAAAACATATCATATTAAGAAAATAATTATATGTAGATATATTTGGAAATCTAGTATCCAATAAAAGCCTCACATTTAATAACATTAAAAATGGATTTTGGAGAGTTCCTATGAGATGGTGACTAGATAACACATAACAAAGGGACTCCATGGAAATCGGTGCAGGAGAGCTACTGGGAGGGGAGCTCCAATCTTCCACATCCCAGCAGGAGAATCACAAAAATAGGTAAACTCAGATCCACTAGATTTGAAGAGCTGTGAGCTTTTGACTTCCCACTGTGGAAGCTAGCGGAGGCTGAGCTCTAGGTCCGCCACAGTGATGGCTGTCAACAGGCTATTTGGCCAGCCCAAGGGCTTACTTCAATACAACCACAGCTGCCACCACCTTTAGACAGGATTTAAACACCTCCAGCTCCAAGGTCAGGTGGTGGGAACTCATTTATTGCTTCACTTTGTGCCCTCTCTTCTGCCTTAGAGGCCACAATTGTGATTTTTTTTCTGTTGTGTTTCCTAACTCTTTCCTCTCACATAACACTGCCTGTCTCCAAGGCACTCCCTTCCACCTAGGGCAACTCCATCCATCCTCCACCCAACTTGGGTAACTCCCACTGCTCTCCCCAAAGCTGGGGGAGCTTCTGCCTACCTTCTGCCACCCTTCAGGGGCCTGGGCATTGTTCACCAACCTCTTATTGGCTGGGGAACTAACTTCTGCCACCCTGGCAGAACTCACCCTACCAACAGCTGGGGGAACTCCAGCCTCCCTCTTAGAAGCTGGTGGAATTTCTACCACCCTACAAGTAGCCTGGGAAACTCCCACCTGCCATTTGTGGTGTTCCACATGGCTGAAGGGTACTCTGTCCACCTTCTGGGGACCTACACATGACTACCAGAACTTCTTCCCGTTTTTTGCAGCCTTACATATGGCCTAAGGCACCCCCAATATCTCTCCCCAGCACTCCATGCTGTTACAGGAACCTCCACAAGAACTCTGTGATGCTCTTGCATCACCAACCATGGTACTCTACACCAAAGTAGGCACCCCCACCCATCCTCTGCAGCATTCTCGCTGCAGCAGGCATCCTTGTATGCCTTCCAGTGTGCTCCAGGTTGCCAGGGGTCACAAAGTCATGGTTTCCTGTGTGATTATCCATTGCCGCACCATCCTTGTGGACTCACAACCACCCAATCAGTGTTCACTGGGAAGGCCATCCAAACTGCCCTACAAATAATAGAATACTGGTTGGTCAGGTCAAGAGCGAAACCACGGGAGAATAAATCAGCAGCCCAATCCCCCAGTGTTATTAGCTGTAGGGAGTCCAAAGGCGCTTCCTACAAATCTCCCAAAGAGAGCACTTAGTGATCTTTAACTCACTGGAAAATGATGCCAAGCTCCTCTAACACCACACACACACACACACACACACACACACACACAAACCACCTTAACAAACTCAATGAAAAAAAAACAGGAGAAACAAAAGGCAATGTCAGAAGTCCTGAAGCTAATGATATGCACAGAAGAAGCAGACCTTGATCTACCACAGAAATAAATCTTCAGAATGCTATTTGGAGTCATATAGGATATGAGGGAATCAATACAATAAGACGAAGTGGTAGAGGTGATAAAAGTCAAGCTTCAAATGAATATGCAAGACTACAGGGACAAGCATCAAAGGGATATACAAGAGATGAAATGGGGTAAGAGCTAGGAGGAGGTAACAAAAGCAACTATGTTAACAGGCATTATTAACAGAACAGAGGTGGAGAACTGTACTAGTAGTTAAACTGTCCAACTTTGAGGAAGAGGAGAAAATCATGAGCCATAAGGGGAAAAAAATGGCAGTCATCTATAAAGATGCTGAGATAAAAATATGCTGAGACCTATCAGCAAACACCATGAAAAGAGGAGAGAATGGAGTAACATCTTCAAAAAGTTGCAAGACAACCAATGCCAACCCAAGAATCCTCTACTCTGCCAAACTATCTTTCAAGACAGCAGGAGAAGGATGAGTCTTCCCTGACAAAGAAGATCTCAATACATAAAAAGAAACCCAACTGTACAAAAAATTGATACCAATTCTCTGTGGTTAGAAAAGCAGCATGTGTCCAGCACAAATAGGGGACAACCACATACAGCAACTCCCCCCAGGGGTCAAAAATAGCCATCAGGATAGCATAAAAAGATGGCAAGGACAAGCACCTCCACCACCTCCCCCCCGCCCCAACAAGCACACAGTGCAATAATAAAAAGGGAGGTAGGAAAACACCGAACTATCTTTTTTAATCTCTTTTTCTGTGATATTGTCCGGTGTGTATAGCAATCCTGTAGTCTTCTGTTTGTTTTTCTTGTATCCTGCTGCACTGCCATGTTCCTCTATCTCTCCCAGCACTCCTCTCGTGGAGCTTTTGGGTTATTTAATATATAAAATCAAGACATCGTTGTGGAAGTCCTAGCTAACAACAAGTCATAGAAAGACAAAGAAAGACATTAGAGGAATTCATCTGGGGAAAGAAGAGGTGAAACTATCATTATTCACAGGTGATGTGATTTTATATATTGAAAGAACTCGGATGCAGGAAATATACAGGATAACAGAAATAGGAAAGGATATAAACACAAAGGAGGCACAAATTGGCAAGTGGGATATACTGAAGATAACATGCCTGTGCACATCAAAAGACTTCCCCAAGAGAGTATTAAGAAAGCTGACAGATGGGAAAACATCTTTAGCAATGGCACATCAGACAAAGGGTTTATTACTGAAATATCCAATACACTGCTAGCCTACAACAAGATAAAAAACCAGAGAGTCCACTGAGGAAGTAGGCAAAGGAGCTAAACAGAAGTTTCACAAGTGCAGAATTCTGCATGGCAAATAAGCACATGAGAAAATGTTCCTGATCATTAGTCATAAAGGAAATGCAAATTAAAACAACTATGAAATACCAGCTAGTACCCTCAAAGATATCCCAGTTTCAAAAATCAGAAAGCAACAAGTGCTGGAGAGGGTGTGGTGAGATAAATACTTGTGTTAGTCTGGGTACATAAGGGAAACTAATGGACACACATATGTTTATAAGGTAGAGGTTTATATGCAAGAGCAATTGAACATTGAGAAAACATCCCAACCCAGTTCAGCTCAAGTCCAATATTAGCCCAGTTGTTCAAGAGCAATCTATAAATTCTTCTTCAAACCCATGAAGCACATGCATTGATGCTGAATATAGAAGCTCACAGGGAATTCTCGTACATCCAGAGGCATTGTAAGTATCTCATTTCTGACAGAGGTCTCCACCTGGCTTCTACAGGTCCAGGGTTCTGGATGCATCAGGGTAGGTCCATGTGGCTTCTACTCAGTCATGTCTCACAAGGAGTGAGCAAAGTGAGAAAGTGTCTCCTACCTGGAAGGAGGAAAATCAGGTAGACCATGCCTACACTAAGGCCTTCTTGGCTATGATCTGATTGACAAGCTAGATTCTACCCCTACATGGTTAATACTCAAATTGACAATTATGTAACTATGACAGTACTCTCATGCACCTCCGGTGGTCATGTATAACTGTATAGCCATGATGGAAATTTATCTGGCATTACCTCAAACAAATGAAAATTGAGCTACCATATGACGCTGAAATCCGCCCCCTCCCCTCCACCCCAGGCATATACCCAGAAGAAGTAAGAAAAAGACCAAGACCAGACATCTGTTCTCCAATGTTCATTGCTGTGCAATTGTCAATCACAAAAACCTGGAAACAGTCTAAATTTTCATCAACAGGCAAATGAATTTTAAAAACTCCAGTATAGACAATGAAGTACTATGCAGTCCTAAAAAAGCAGCAATGAATGTATGAAGCACATTATCTCATGGGAAGAGTTGAAGGAAATTATGCTAAACAAAATTAGTTAAGCACAAGTACATGAGCTCCCTCAGGTAAGCTCAAAAAGTAGAGTTGGCATAGAGGATATGCTGCTTAATGCATAAATTCTGGGTGGAGGTCTAGGCACTTTGGCCAACTCAGGGGTGTATATTGCAGCCAAGTAAAAGACAGGGAAAAGAATAGAAGGGAGAGGGGAGTGATGGTGATGGAGAACAAGGCTCTAATACACCCACGGGGAGGGTATTGTTTACATATCCACTGGAAAGGCATAAAGGAACCAGACCCCATCCTAGACCTCAAGCCTTAAGGACAATAAACTGGCATGGAGCAGTGAACTAACAGACAGGAAAATGGGCCTGGGTCAAAGCCAAGCTATGTGGACACCCTCCCCAGAAAAAGGCAATACAGAGGGCAGCCCTGAAGATAAAGTCCTGGTAGAGGTGAGTCTGTCCAGACCACACAGGAACTAACTAAGAAGGAGGGAAGGGAGCAGCGAGGGAGGGAGGGAAGGAGAGAAATCATTATAACCCATCAAGTCCCGGAAATGACACCCTTACTCAGAGCAGCCATGTACAGAGAGGATCATGGGGCTGGCCCCACCACAAGACATGACATTCCCTCATTGACACATTAACCTGCAGAGGACAATGCTACAGACATTGTACGAAGAGTGCCTGGTCTGCCCCTTGCACAAACGGGTGAAACACTGAAAGAATACAACAGGGCAGCAAGCAGAGCAAAGTAATCAAGTCCCCAAAGAATTCTGAAAACAGACTTTTGACTTGGGGGACAGAGCTTGGCCTACACTCAGACTTGACCAGAAAACATACATAAGGGTCAGCAGACAGACCTGGAACAATCTATTGTTCTGATTTTTTTTCTCCTGTTTTGTTTATTTGTTTTCTTGTTTTTGTTTCTATTTCACCCTATGTATATCTATATAAGATAGTATGAACAATCCCAAGGAGAACACAACTGGACTGGCAATTCTGGGCAGACATGGGAGAGGAGGGGCCAGAGAGGGGAAGTGGGGACCTTGCAAACTCAGGCAGAAAGGAACAACAAGAGAACTGAAATCGATGGCAAGGAGGATGTATAATCCTGGTGGGATTTAATCAAGTGCCATGTATCTGAGAGTAATTACTGTGAGCTAAATAGAGGATGAGCATGATAGTGGGATAGGAAGAAGATGAAAGAAAATAGAGGAAGGAAATAGGAGGCAAAAGCTATTTATAAAGGTATAGTTATAGGCATGTATATATATATATATAAATAAACTAATTTATAATGAAAGGGATGATCAGAGAGGGGGGAGGGGGAGAATAGGGGAACCTATCACAAGGTTGAATATATAACCCCCACCCAAGGGGATGAATATCAGCAATGTGGGTGAAAGGAGTCAATAGACAGTGTAAGAAATGAAATAATAATAATATATAATTGATCAAGGATTCATGAGGTAGGAGAGTGGGGGAGGGATGGGGAAAAAAAGGAGCTTATACCAAGAACTCAAGTGGACATTGTTCTGGAAATAATGATGGCAGCATATGTACAAATATGCTTGATACAATTGATGTATAGAATGTTATAAGAACTGTAAGAGCCCCAGTAAAATGATTTAAAAGAAAAAATGGGTTTATTCTTTTGTATTAGAGGTAGAAGAGCACCCGGTCTGTGAATGCATTCCTGCCTAATAGAGTCCTGAGTAAATCAGCAGTTCTCAAACTGTGGGACACGATCTCTTTGGGGGTGGAACGACCCTGTCACAGAGGTCTCCAGATTCATAACAGTAGCAAAATGTCATTTATGGAGTAGCCATGAAAATAATTTTATGGTTGAGGGGTCACCACCACATGAGGAACTGTATGAAAGGGTCAGAGCATGAAAAAGGTTGAGAACCTCTGGAGTCAGTGCTGGGCTGCGAATCACAAAGTGGCCATTCAAACCCAACTACCACTCCACAGGAATAAAATGAAGCTATTCTTGGTCTTTGTATATGTTATGTTAAGTGAACCTTGTAAATTCCCTTTAGAACGTTTGTAGAATACTTAATATAAGTAAAGACTCTACTTTGACTCTAAAGTGACTATGGGTGTTACAGGCAGAGAGGGCAGCAAAAAAAAAAAATGGAAGGCCCTCAAGGAAATGGACTGGCACAGGGGCTGCAACAATGGGTTCAGGCATAAGGACAATTGGGAGGAGGTGCAAAACCAGACTGTTTTGTTCTGTGATGCAGAGGGTCTCTGTGGATCAGAACTGATTCACGGACACCTAACAACAAAACCAACAACATTGGTGTTATATATGTGATATGTATATGGCATATTTCATTGTTTATTGGGTTGTCTTAAAATTCAAAAAAATATACAGTCTGCTTACTGGGTGAAAATGAAGCAGATGTTGCTGTGGTTAGGTGGGATCAAGTCGATTCTGACCCAATGTTTTGCTATATGTAAAACAGGATGGAAACACTGCCTGATCTTATCTCTCCCTCACAAATCAAGTAGAAAATTGGCAGTGTGCGTGGGAGGATACAAAAAACTTAATAGCCAAAGCCAGATTGCATGGTTGTTTATACCACAGTTGAGCAGACCTATTTCATCTGCTCACTGTAAATAATAAACTCAGTCCTGGGCTACAACACATTCAATCATCTGCTATTTAAAAAAAAAAAAACGGTTACATTCAAGCTTTACTTGGGGATTAAAAGGTTTTTAAGAATGTTGACTATTCCACCTGTTCAGTCATTTGTCCAGTGAAACACTGTAACAGCCATATTCACTTTCAGTAACGTGAGCAAAGGTAAGAGCCTTTACTTATATGAAGAATTCTACGAGGTCTAGGGGGAGTTTACCAGTCACTTGACATATCTACTCTGATAAAGAGTTACAGTCTCAAAAACCCACAGGAGCATGTTTGTCCTGTCTCTCGGGTTGTTATGAGTTAGAATTGACCGGGTGACTTTGAGAAAGAAGACATCTGTAGCATGCCATTTGAAAGTCGTTTTTTAAAAAGCTAAATACTCTTTTATGACTTGGATATGACTCAAAAGTTACATCCAGCAAAACATAAATTCTTCTGCAAAGTTCTTTTATAATGGTCAGGAATTAAAAATTGAATTAAACTGTTTTAAAGGTCAAGATTTCCCATCACTCAGACTCAGTCCATTCCACTCCTTTTCTTCTGCAGTACTAGAGCCTAGGCTCTGTAATAAGCTAGTATGCTCCAAACCACAACGCAATGGCTCATGACAGAAGTCATCTCTTTTCTTAGAGTTCAGGATGATAAGTTATAAATAAATCTCACTTAAATTTTAAGGAGAATGTTTTACCTCACAGGAGCAGGACTTACAGGGTTTATTCAAAGTCATTAACATAGGACCAGGTAGGGCTGAGCCCCCGGTGGCGTAGTGGTTGTGCACGGGACTGCAGCCCACTGGGACAGAGGTTCAATTCCAGCAGTGGGGCTGGGCCTCCTACTCCCACCACCGGAGAGCAGTGATGCCCCCCCAAAAAAACCAAAAAACATAGGGCCAGGTGAAAAGCACAACCCTTTCTGTCAATGGGAAAGCATCATCGCTGGATTCAAAAACAGAATGTAATGTATCAGTAGCCACACTCTGTGTGGGTTTTCTTATTCTGTCTTCTCTACAAACTTACAGAAATCGAAGCGCAAACACACCTCACATAAGAAGTGTCTCCAAATATGCTGACAAATATCTTTAGCAGAAATGAAAATGATAAAAGCAAGCACAGCTTTTTTCTCCATCAGAGCTTCTGATGTGCATTGCTCACAGTATGCTGACTACATGACTAATGAGATGGGATGATGGTAGCATCATTGTTCTATCCCAAAGCAATAACACATCTACATTATCATCTCATTAATTCATGAACTTCCTATGGTAAAATACAAAACATCTATTTGTGACTTTTTGTTTCTTTATACTTTAAATGTGGAAAACAGAAACAGGGGGTATATATAATTGAAATACACTTATGTTTTTATTGTTGATATATTTGGGTTTTAGCCTTTAGTTTATTTCATCCTTTACCTATTTGAAAAATATGGAAACAAACAAAAAAACCCAAAAAAGATAGAGATTGTGTTTTCCTTAGACTCAAGTCAATTGTTCTTATGGAATGGACTCAGACATAAGAACAATTGTTAAGATGGCACAGGACCAGGCAGGGTTTTGTTCTGTTGTACACAGAATCTTTGTAAGTCAGAACTGACAGGAAGGCACTGAACAGGGCAATGAATGAGGAAAACTGGACAGAGAGAGAGAGAGAGAGAGAGACTTAGCACTAAAACAGCAAATGATGCTTATATCACATCTAACACTTTGAGAATATAGATAATAGCCAACATCAGGGTCCTCAAACTTTTTGAATAGGGGGCCAGTTCACTGTCCCTCAGACCATTGGAGGACCAGACTATAATTTTTTTAAAAGCTATGAAAAAATTCCTATCACTCTGCACATATCTTATTTTAAAGTAAAAAACCAAAACAGGAATTAATACAATATTTAAAATGAAGAACAAGTAAAGTTAAATCAACAAACTTACCAGTATTTCAATGGGAACTATAGACTTGCTTTTGACTAATAAGATGGTCAATGTCTGGTTTCATATTTGTCACTGCTAGACATAACAAGCGATGCAAGTGTGCATCAGTTAGTCTAGATCTGGTTGGAGATTTCAGATGTTTCATTCGGGAAAAAATCTGTTCGCAAACAAAAGTGATGCCAAAGATGGCTGCCATTTTGATTGCAGAGTTCCTGAGATTAGGATATGTCTCAGAAGGAAGAGATACATAAATATTAGGAAGGCTGCTTGACTTGAATGCGTCTTTCAGAAAGTCGAATTCTGCAGATCAGCCAGTTCCATTTGGTAAATTGTATCCACATTTTCAATGTCAATAGAAATGGGTTACAGAAAAGCTGAATGTCCTGTTTATGGAGATGGAGCTCTTTAAATCTAAATTGGAACTCCATTTACAACATTTCCAGTGAATCCATGCATGGTCTGTTTAGGAATGCAACCAATGATTTTTCTACTAATAGATTTTTAGTTGTGGGGAGATGGCAGAAATTTTTCTTCTTCACTTGTTTGATGAGACCTAATTTTACTTCAAATGCCTATCACAGATGATCTTCCCCTTTCCTTGAAGTTGCACATCGAAACTGTTGAGTAGCTCTGTTATATCTGTCAGAAAGGCAAGGTGCCATTTCCATTCTGCATCATTGAGCTCTGGTACTTCTTTGTTTTTTGAAAACAGAAAAGCTGTAATCTGTGGAAGCAAGTCACAGAAGTGTTTCAAAATTCTCCCTCAACTTAGTCAACAGGCTTCTGTGTGGTACAGAACATCTTCATAGGCAACATTTAGCTCAGACAGAAATTGTCTGTGGTTTAGTGCATTAGCTCAAATGAAGTTAACACAAGGTACCACAGTTTTCATAACAGAGCCCCATTTCAGTGATTCACTACACAGCGCTTTTTGGTGGAGGAGGCAGTATATGGCTATTGGATGAGAATGGCTATATTTTTCCATCTCTTGGTTAATGTGAACAATTACTCCTTTCTCAGACCCCACCATGCTAGGCGCACCATCATTTGTCACACTGGCAAGTTTAGCCTAGTCGAGCTCCAAACCATTCACAGTTTGGTAAACCTTTTCATAGATATCCTCTCCTGTGGTTGTTCTTTTGGTGCTTTGCAGTGCACCTAGCTCTTCTGTGACTTAAAATAATCATTCATGCCATGAATAAAAGTTAGACATTGTGCAGAATCATGAACATCATTACTTTCTTCGAGTGCCAAGGAAAAACAGGAAAGATTTTTTGTAGCGTTTTACAAATGCTGATGCAAGTTGTCTCCCATTTCTTCAATTCTTCATGTAATTGTAGGTCCTGAAAAACTCACTATACTAAATAGATCAGCCTTCTCTGGACACATCTTTTTGGCAACAGAAAGAAGGCATTATTTAACAAATTCTCCCTTCATGAATGGTCTGCCGATGCATGCTATTATCTTGGCAACTTGAAAACTTACTTGCAGTGATGAAATATTTAGCTGCTTCTGCTTTACAAAAGTATTTTGCTGAGTTGTCAATGTGTTTTTCAATTTTAATATTTTATCTTTTCTCACTTCTCAAACTGAACAATCATTTATATTTCTGTTGAGTTTGATAGTGTCAATGCAAATTGTATTCTTTGAACACAGACAGTATATTCTGGCATATCAAACACAGCTCTTTCCTTGTACTGCATGAAAAAATAATCATAAGTCCACTGTTCTCTGAATATCCTATACTCCGAGTCAATTTTTCTCTTTCTTGATATCATTGTTTCCTAGGGATTCCAAATTGCTATTATATATATAATATATAACTAATATGTATATGTGTGCTAATATATGTATATATATATGAATACATATATAACTAATATTGTGTATGTTGTATGCATATTAGTTATACATGTATTAATATATTAGTTATATGTGTGTTATTTTATATATTAGTTTTATATATATTGTGCTATGAAGACAATATACCAGCAATAACTTTGCCCGCACAGAGACATATAGCTGCACTGTCCGTCAATGCAGTCTGATCAGTGACCATCAATGCAGCCTTGCCAGTCCACATCATTTCAGCCTCACCAGTGTCCATATTGGTGGAACTCTGCTTATACCTCAGGCTCACACGGCTGCTGTGAGGGAACCAGCACAATTACAGAGCTGGTTCCTCCCCCACCTTTCCAGTTCAGACTACCCTGTGTGAACTTCACTGCGATCTGTGAACTCGCACAGAAATCCAATCGCATGGGTGAAGAGACCCATGTGATCAGATTCCACTGCAGGAAAAAAGAAAGCACGTATGCCTTTTTTCTTCTGAATCGAACGCGAGTTCAGCCATACAAGCACTGCTCTGAGACTGCAACAGTGTGAATCGGGGTTTACATAGCACACAACATACAACATCATACACAACTGAATAGCAATCAGAATATAAACGCACTTACTGTCAATTAAATTGGGTTTCCTACTCCTCGGCTGTCTGCAGAGCCAGATTAAGTTTCCATGGGACCCTAGGCAGATTACTAGTTTGGGACCCTCGTGCGATAACACTGGCCGCTGACAATTCCCATTAATACAGAGAGCTTATCGTTTGCATTAACTGAGCACTTAGAATTATCATTACCACTGAGCGCTATTTGCATTACCTCTGAGCACTGACAATTTACATTAGCAAAGAGCGCGGACTATTTGCGTTATCACTGTGGTGCAACAACCCTGGAAACCACCGCCAGCCAACTAGCCTACTTAAAAAAAAAAAGGTTCTCCTAACTTAAAAAATAGGTGCCCCCTACCTGCAAAAAGAATCCCCCCAAAACTCTGAACTTCAGGAATGAAAGGTAAAAGGCCCCCCTTAATTGCAAAAAAAAGAGACCCTACTAACTGCAAAATTATATATATATATATATATATATATATATATATATATATTTGAAATTAGGAGGTATATATACCTCCTAATTTCAAAAAAAAAAAAATCCTAACTTGTTCCTACCTCAGTCCTCGGGCAGCAAAGGGTCTGCACAGGCAAGCTCGTGACTCATCTGATCACACCCAGACAGAGGGAAGGAGGGGAGTAGGAGAGTGCAGGTGCGCATTCCACCATGCGCTCTACAGGCCTCAGAACATGGAGAGGTGGCAAAGCTACCCAGCGGACCGGACAAATGTCTTCAGCAGGCCGCATGTGGCCTGTCAGTCTTCCACCTTCAGCGCCCCTGGGAGTTTGCAACTGCTAATCTTGCAGTTAGCAGCAAACCATTATGCCTCCGGCACTCCTCACGGCCTACATAATGTTTTCTAAAAGGTACTAGAAATATCTTTTCTAAGTCAGGTGCTGCTGTACCTGAGTTTATGTCCTTTTTTAAAGAAATAAACATATCATTTCTTCACCCCTGTGCCACCCAGATTCCTTTTAGCATATCACTTTTGAAAGAAAAGTCTACTTGAAATTTGAAATGATGCAGTCTACTGGTTTAATAAAATAGTTCTCTGTCTCAAAGCCATCTATTTCTTTCCTCTTCCACTGCCGCTGTGCATCAGTTTGCTTCTTGAGAGTTTTTGTTTTGTTTTGTTTGGGCATCACTGTCCCCTGGTGGTGGGAGGAGGTGGCCCAGCCTTGCTCCTGGAGAACACTGCTGGAGTTGAACCTCCAACCCAGTGGGCCGCAGTCCCACATACAACCACTACCCCACCGTGGCTCACCCACTTCTTGAGAGTTCTAATGCCTCTTGGCCCTTGGCTTTCCTAGCTTTCTCTTTCAGTCTATTGTTCTCATAAGATAATTTTAAAATGTACAAAAATATAAATATAATTAAAATATATATGAAACATAGACCCTGCCGCTATTCTGCTTAAAACACTCTGACAATTTCCTTTTGTTGCTGTTCTCACTGCTGGGTGCCATCACCCACCACCCAGTACATAGGTTCTGACTTATAGCGCCCCTATGTACAACAGAATGAAACTCTGCCTGCCCTGGGCCATCTTCACCATTACTGTTACATTGGAGTCACTATTCGATCTCTCTCCTTGAGGCTCTTCCTCTATTGCACTGCCCTTCCACATTGCTAAGTATGGTGTCATGTTCCAGAGCCTGCTCTCTCCCCATAGCTTGCCCAGAGTGTAAATCTTGCCATCCTCAATTCCAAGTAGTATTCTGACTGTACTTCTTTCAAGGAAGATCTGTTCGTTCTTTTGATAGTCGGTGGTACTTTGAACAATCTTCACCAGCATCATAATTTAAAAGAATCCATTTTTCTTTTGTCTTCCTTAGTCAATGTCCAACTTGCGCATGCATATGAGTAAAGTGACCAGATTTTAAGCGGGACATCATTGACCAGAGGGAGGGGGAGGTCCTTGATTAAAAATTGGGTCTATATGGAGCAACAAAAGTTTTCACAGAATGCAAGAGTAGTATTGTATTATATTTATTTGAATTTTAAAATGCCGCAGGACATTGTTAAATTGTTAAAAAGCAGGCTGTCTGGTCACTTTGATAGGTGTCCATTGAAAACACCCTAGCTTGGGTTGGACACCACTTAGTCCTCAAAGTGGCATCCTTGCTCTTCAATACTTTAAAGAGATCTTGTATGGCAGATTGACCTATGCAATGCATCATTTGATTTCTTGACTGATTCCTCCAAAAACATTGACCTGTGTATCCAATCTATATAAAATCGTTGACCACTTCGATCTTTTTCTCCATTTACCCTGAGGCTACTTATTGATCCAGTTGTGAGGATTTTATTTTTCTTTATGTTGAGCTGTAACCCATGGTTAAAACTGCAATCTGGGCAAGGGGAGAAGAGGGGGGGAAAAGACTGCCATCCTCTATCTTCACCAGCAAGTGTTTCTAATCCTTCTCACTTTCAGTAAGCGAGATTGTGTCATTGGCACCATGCAGGTTGTTCCTAAGTTTTCCTCCAATTTGGATGCCATATTCTTCTTCATATAGTTCAGTCTCTTGGATTATCAGTGGAAATGTTCTGATATTTTGTTGAGCCAACTTTCTTTGGGATGGGTACCAATATGCATCTCTCTGAATCGGTTGGCCGGATTTTCCAGATTTCCTGGCATTAGAGGAGTGAGTGCTTCCAGTGCTTCATCAGCATGTACAAGTGTTTCCATTGGTAGACCATCAATTCCTGAGCATTGTTTTTGACTAATGCCTTCATAGTAACAAAGATTTCTTCCTGAAGTGCTGCTGGATCTTTATCAGACAGATGACACAACCTTGCTGTTTCATTTTTGGTTACCATTCTTCACTTCAGACAGTATCTGCCACATAGTAGGCAACAAGTACTTATTGAATGAATGACTGAATGAATGATTGAGTAGTTTCTATTATATATATAATTGTCATGATATATAATTATATGTTGTATATAAACATACTAAGTTCAAGTTTTCAATAAACCGAAACCAAATATTCATTCATAGAGTTGAGGTGTTACTTGTGGTAGTTATATAATCTCTTGTCAAATTGAGAGGATTAGAGTGAAGGGGAGGAGTTTATCCTGTCAATTAGGTTGTAGACTTTTGACTTCATTTGAAGGTGCTAAGGAGATAAATAGCTCCCTGGAGGCGAGGACACTTGGTCACTCTCTGGGAGGCGTTGGATCTGACAAGACACATGGAGTTACACTAATGTCCTGAATGGAGGAGCCCTGTGGAAACCCCTGTCAACGTTGAGATACTTAGATCACCACTGGATCCACAAGGCTTGCCACCTCCTGGTCTGTGATCTTCCTGCATTCAACATAATTGCAAATGTTTCATGAGTCTGAAGAGGAATTTCCAGATTGGTATTAGATAGATGGGGTCCTAATAGACTTCTGGACTTGAAGTGGACTGGGCTGGGATGTTTTCTTAATGTACAGTTACACTCAATATAAAGCACTTCCTTATGCACATAGGAGTCTCCCTAGATTTGTTTCTCTAGTCCATCCAGATGGGCACATTAGTCGTAGTGAGAAAAACATCTTCATTGAGCAACCTCTTCCTCCCATGGAGTCATTGGTGGGATTCCATGAGCCACCACCTTTCTGTTAGCCAACAAGCATTTCACCTCTGTGCCACCAGGGCTCTTTAAAATGTCAATAGGAGAGTCAATTCTCATACATTTGAATGAGACCTTAAGTGCCTGTGATTCATACAGACGCAACATCCTTTCCCTCTAAAATTGTTTTGAGTGGCAATAAAGCCATTGACAAAGTAGCTCTTTTATTTGCTTGCACAATAAATGTTTTTAGTAGAAATATTGAAAATAGGTTCACAAGTACTCAGTCCCCCTTGAGAGAAAGGGCTTTCAAAAAAAAGTTTACAAAGTCAAGTCACAAAGAAACTTGCACATAAACTCATGGACTAAACCTTCTCTTTTTATATCAGGCTATATCTTCGACTGTCCTCAGGAACCTGAAAGAAATGAGAATGAGAGGAAATGAAATGAAAGCCAGAGAAAGCAAAATTTGGTTTACGTGTATTGGTAGTGTCTACAGTCATCACCTCCAAGGCTGATTTTAGTGATTACCACAGAGAATTTGACAGGCTTTACCTAAACATTGATTTAAGACATTGTCTCAAAATTAATCGTGAATGATTGAGTCACTGGGACTTTGTAATTAGACAGACTATGAGCTCTTTCACAACTAGACATTTCTGCGCTGATGGGGCTTAAGCAAATCATGTCATTTGTAGAATGTGCATGACAAGATTAAACTCAAGGGGTTATTATGGAATTGGATAAAATATGAAAATAATCAGCATGCTTTCTGGCACAGACTTGATATCCAAGCCTTGCTTGTGGTAAACATTGTCAATGTGAATGTTAGGAGATAGTGGACCCTCAAATTCAGAGATCTTTTTACATTCCTTAACCTATTCTGATCCACAGTTACACCATCTGATTTGAGATCAGAAGTAAGCTTGCTGGTAGTATGGAGAGGTGAGCTGGATTGCCTGAGACCTGAAGAAGGGTTCGGTTCTGCCACACAGGAGTCCCCCAAACAGCAGCTCTCTTAACAAAAGGAAGCACTACCCACTAAATCAAAATGAAAATTTCTCTGATAGTCTCCAGGCCATGGTCTAAATTATGTCCATCACGTGAATTTTAGTGTTTTAAGACAAATTAGCAGTGGTATGGCATAAGTTATATCTAGCACTGTGATCATTCCTAGGGAATATTTTCCCCAAATCATTTTATTAGGACACAATTCAGACATTGTACCAATTCAGTATTTCACTCATATCAGACACCATTGCACCATCACTATCACAATCATTCTTTCATCAAATAGAGATATAATACATATATCCCCAGACTACCAGGAGAAGTTTACTATCAGGTTACAACTAAAACACAGAACTGTTTTTTCCATTCTCTGTCCTTGCAAAGCCATCTTCCTACCTAAAAGGATATATCTGTGGCATGATTGTGTGTTTGTGCAGTGTGTGTGTGTGTGTGTGTGTGTGAAGAGTATCATAGGACAAGAAAGGGTTCGGATTTCTAGGCTATTGTACCCTGCCCAGTTCCCCAGGGTCTCGCGCCTTATTTTTTAGAAAGACATGCCTTATCTCCATGGCAACTCGCTTGGGCTAAGAGACTTGCAAAGGAGAAACTACTGTATGTAGGGAGATGCTGCCCAGTGCAACTCTTTTTCTATTTGCATGTTCAAAATATATGCTGTCTCCTAGAAAGACTTTCTGGATTGGCCTGTAGATCTGGGACAAGGGAGGGACAAGTTGGGCAAGCAAGTGTCAGAATTAGAAGTCTTGTACTTCACACTCTCCATTCAAAATACCATCTGAGATTTCAGGTGAGAATAATGTGTTTTGCAAGCCTGGATGGTGCAACGATCAAACATTCAACTGCTAAGTAAAAAGTGACTGGTTCAAATCCAGTAGGAGATAGACCCGGCAATCTGCTCTCAAGCAGATTAACCCACATGAAACCCACTGCTATTAAATCAATTCTAACCCACAGAGATTGTATGTATGGTTTCTGAGATTGTAAACCTTAACTGGAGAAGACAGCCTCATCTTTCTCCCTTGGAGCAGCTGGGGGTGTGAACCACCAACCTCATGATCAGCAGCCCAAAGCTTGAACTCCCTGTGCCCCCACAGTTACTAAAACCCACACAGCCCAGAAATCCCTAAAAAACAAAACCGAACTCGCTGCCATGCAGTCAATGCTAACTCATAGCAATAGCCTGTGAGTTTCTGAGGCTATAACTTTACAGGAGTAGAAAGCCCACTCATCCCCACCTCACCGCTCCCCGCCCTGGCCCGGGCTGTTGTGGTTTCAAACTGCCAACCCTGTGGCTTGTAGCCCAGCAAGTAACCACTACACCACCAGGACTCTTGTCTGTCACGTAGGGCCATCGTGAGTTGGACTCCACTGAAGGACAACTAGTTGACAGGTTTTCTGGACATTCTGATGTGCCCCTCGGATGCTCCTGGAATGAGGGAGATATTGCCTCACCTGAGAGTCATCAGCTCCCTCACTAAGGACTAGCCCCTTAGCGTCTGACGGCAGTTCTGCACCATGGACATTCCACTTGTACCCTGAGGACTCAGACGATTCTATCCTCTTTGCTCTGGGTTCCAGATTCTCATTTTGCCGTCCATTCCCCTCTCTATGTAACTGTCTAATTTCCCATCGCTGTCAAGTTGATTCTGATTTTATCCGTTTTCTAAGAACGTCCTCGTTGAGTTTCCAAGGCTGTAATTTTTATGAGGAGAGACTACCACATCTTTCTCCTGAGAAGCAATTGAGGGTTTGAAGGGCAGATCTTTAGGTCAGCAGCCAATCACTGAACCATGACAACCGCCGAGCGCCTTCCTTCCTCTCAAACACTGAACTTCAAAAGCGGCTTTTTTTCTCCTTCTTGACAACAACTTGAACTAGCCTTCTCCGTGCTAGGATGCTGCCCACACTTGACCAGTTCCTGGAAGAGGAGGGCCAGATAGCTCTTGACCGGCAGCATGGTAACTGGCATTACACTTTAATTCCTCTGCAACAGTTCATGCCCCTCATCATTGCGGCAGCTTTCTTTTTGAAAGTGTATTAGGAGAGGTCTTTTTCTCCATTCAGTGTAGACTTTAAAATCAAATCACGCTAACGTTGCTGCGTAAGATCGCCTACATAATGTTGGCACAAGTGTTACAATAATGGGGTAATACCTCTCCTTATAGCCTAGTAGAGGATTGGGGGGATTTATAAAGTAATTCTTTCCAAAATTCTAGGGAGGGACTCGAGACAAAATTCTGAGTCTTATTATAGTATGTATTGCATATGCCATTGACATCCACTTTCTTAAAAATTAAAGCGCATTCATTTTTAATAAAACTAATATATGTCATTGATATGAACCTATGTGATTATTTAAAAGATACATAAGGCCAGATTCGGTGAGATGCATATATTCAGGGAGATACTTATACATTTGCTCTACTGACAGTCATTGTGTCAATGCCGACTCATAACAACGGATAAAGGGTTTTCAAGGCTGTAAATCTTTGTGGGTGCAAGTACTACACCCACAACTTATTAAGAGTACATACTTATATGTGTTACAATCTCTTCTTTTATGATAGTTGAAATGGATTTTGCATTATATTTCTTAATATGTATACCTCCCCTCCTGTGTCAACCATGGGAATAACTTTACACTGTCTCCATAAATAAAATAGATTTCTATAAGAGGAAATAAGACTAAACAATTGTGACTCACTAATCCCTGAAGACCATGGTCCTGCTATGCGTCATTTTTGTTAAAATGCTATCATTTTACTTGAAGGTAGATAATAGAGAATCCATGGTGATTGACTGAAGCTGCCCCAATCATGTACACCAAGTGATTAGTTTCCCTTGCGTAAGAGTTGGATAAAATGAGATAAATCAATCATTTTCTCATTTGAGGATGTATTTTCCTAGATCCAAAATGCTGTGCACAGCAGAGCAAATATAGTTTTGACAATATTTTGTTGAAACAGCTTACCTGGAAGTCATCTGAAGGTTCTTTTCTCCAAAACATTTTTGTCCTTAAAGTGTCTATGAGAAAATTCAAACACTTCTGTCCTTAAAGTGTCAACCAGAAAATACAAATACTTCTGTCTTTGACTATTTATTCATTTAAGTTTCTCAACTTGTCCTACCCTACCCCCAGTCATTTCTCCTCCATCTGGTTTTGTTTTTACTTTCTTGTGTCTTTTGTTTTCTATGCATGTCCATTGCTCAGTTTATTCATTTCATCTGAGCAAATGTCACAGGAGCAAAGATGATTGATTAGGAAAACAGCAAAAAAGTAAGCTGTCAGAAGCAAAAGCTAGATGCCTATTGATACAGGTAACTGATACAGTGGCAACCCCAGGAGGCTGCTAGATAGAGCAACATCAACTGGATCACTACCAGGAAGGAGGAAACTGTTGCAAATGCAAAGTTCCCACCAAAGCACCAAAGCATTCTACCTTATGACAGCATTAGAAGCCCTCGCAGGTCCTTGGAGAAACTACTCTACTTCCTCTCCCTCACGGATGAGACACTAGTCAGTTAGTGAGTAATCTCCTTCAACTGGTATTTTCAGCATTTATATGCCTGACATTGATGAAAATCTTTGCTGGTAGGAAAAGGGTAGTTTAGGCTTTTGCACACTTGACACCACAAATTCGCAGCAGTCTTAACAGAGAGACTGACAAGATTTGAAAAGCCAAATTAATTTTTAGACTGTTCCAACAGCTCGACGTATGCCTCAAAGACTCCCTAGTGATGGTATAACCTTGTGAGGACTGTTCATGTTCTAATGCTTCAAGGTGTTATAACATATTGACAGAAATCACTCTCACTTGGTCTTGATGCATTTTGCAAAGAACTATAACTTGTTCCACAGGGGTTTGACTTCAGCATATTCATATCATTGACAGTTTTCTAGACTCTGCAAGAGACTATGATATCACTTGAAAGATTTCAGTATTATTTGCTCAAATTTGATGAATCAGTTCTAGAATTCAGGTACTTTTCAAAATGTTTCACATGTTATTAGAAACAACCTAAAAGAATAGCAAAACTTTATGCAGAATTCATAAATTTCTAGATGAATATACAGATATTAAAGCATAAAGAAATATTTTTAAATACCAGGGAAAGTCATCACTGTATATCAAGCAGAACTAATAACAAGATATCAGTACTTTTATAGAAGGCTTATTTTGTTTTATATTTTCAATACATGGAAATAAAAACAAAAGTTCTACAACATCAGGAAATAACAGTCAGCTTATCTTCATAGCAAAATAAAATATGTTAAATTGGCCATCAGATGACTCATCTACTCTAATAAATGTTGGAGCATATTTTAAGCTGACAATACTTAATGCAAATACTTAATACTAAACTGAGCTGTTATTCGTGTGCAAAAATATTTTAAATAGATTCAATGATTCAGAAAGTTTCCCTATACTCTTATAAAAGCTCATCAATTTGCCATTCCAGAGAAAGTAGAAATTAATAAAAATCTCCATTGAAACATCCAGGAGAATATTAAGTTGAGAATTTATATCAGGAAAATTTATTAAAATTAGAAATAATATATAATTTTAAATTATATTATGGTTAATTTATATATAAATTATAATATATAATATAACTGATACATAATACATATTAGGCTTTTGTCAAGTATGCAAAAGTCTAATATATTAACATTTATATTAGCTTCTGCAGGAAATGCATAGCTACAATAAAAGAAATTAAGAACACGGGGTTAAAAGGCATCTCACAGAGTTGTTTGAAAGGAATACATTATTTAATGCATGCAGTATTATAAATGACACAAATGGACCCTTAATAGAGTAAGCTATTATGGTCATTGGATGAAATGGTAATGGTGATGAAATAAAATTATTCTTAATATCCCAGATACCCCAGTGATTGGAGAGTATGAAATGAATGGAAGAAAGATAATGATTTTACTCTTTCACCATAAAAGAAGAAATCTATAGTATCTAGTCTCACTGGTCACAGTATTACCCAATCAATCTTTATTTCTTATCTGACTCCCCAGTGGGATATTGCTCAAGCAATGAAAGCGCATCTAGAATTGTAATTTCAGTTGGAGTTTCCACCTAGTTACATTTATCATGGCCCACTGTCATTCTCCAACATCCTTCTGCTTTGTGCACCAAATAGGCAAGACCAATGGCCAAGTGATGGGAATCACCACACTGTCATCATTCAAATCCTTAATGGTGTCACTAATCTCTGCAGTCAAGCCAGAAATGTGATATTGCTTTTAACTTACCATTTTCCTAGGCAGATGTGATTCTTATGGCTTCTATTTAGCTTTTCCTGCCACATTAGTCCTTATTCTATCTGTCAGGAATCTACTTGAGGATTCTACCAGTTACCAGGTATATAGAGTCCAATTCTGAAACCTGGGAAATAATAACAACAGGCTGGGTTTGCGGCCCCACTACATTCACCATGAGATGAGTATGAGGTAAGACCCCATTAATCATTTTATTTCCATATGCCCCTCTGATGGGTGGGCCTTTAAAACATTTTGTTATCTTAGAATTAGTGTCCATTCTGAGTCAGTGGCTAGCGATAAAAATATATGAATATCTCCTTTTCCCCAATGAACAGTCAGTATTATAAAAGACTTTAGAATCCTTTGGGGAAAGCTGGGAAAAGACTATCATTTTGGGCAATATAGTGAGGTTCTTTTGAGGTTCATTCAAAGGTTAATGGGGCTATAAACTGGCCCCAGTGTGGGAACTGACTGAGGGGTTGTGACTCTCTATTCTAGTGATTTAAGTTAGACTTCTAGTCACCTACCCTAGAATTCATATGGGTTTCCAAGTATTTCACTCTGAGGGATGCCTTGTCTAAGTAGCCAATGCCATTGGCCTATATGAGTTAAGCTATTCTGATTACTACTTAGTCTTTACTGTCCATTACAGTTTCACATCCACCTTGTATCTCTCTCCATTAAGTGTTACCATTTGATCCCTACCCCTGAGGAGCCTGATCATCCCCATGTAGACAGGTGTCTTAATTAAACTACAGCACTTCCTTCAGTCAAACCTGACTTATATAAAATAGCCATCACAGGAAACTTCAGAAATGTGGTGGATTCTCTTCATAAATTTGTTCCCCTCTGTTATGATTTTTAAAACCATGTTCTTGAATCATTCCATGTATGGGTCTATAGGTCTATCCCTATCAAACCACTCTGCTGTGTCAATTGCCCTAAGTCTTTGGATCCCTTCTTCTACTGTTTGATAGTTCAATCTTGCATTCCATGCTCCAGTCAAAGAACCAATGATCTATTTATTAGGTTCTATCATAGCCTCATGAGCTGAAACATTGAATGAATATTCAATGCCAATGTCAGCAGTATCAGCCTTACCCAACCTTATGTTCCTTGCAACATCAGCCCACATCCTTAATTACGATTCCCACACATGTTATCCCAGTTTCTGCTTTCACAAATTAGAAAATTCTGTTCACTCTTCCAGGAGTACTGGTATCGTAGTGATTGCTACTTGGGCTGATAACCATAAGGTCAACAATGTGGGAGAAAGATTAGGCTTCCTTAAGAATTACAATTTCAGGAGCACACAGGGGTAGCTCTCATCTGTCCTACCAGTTGCTGTGAGTCAGAATTGACTCAGCGGTGGTGAGTTTGGTGTTCGAGAGTATTTGCCATTAGTAAGCCTCTGCCTGGTTTTCTGTTTGTACTTTGACCTTTGGGGTTCACTGGGATTGGAGTGTGGTGATAGGTCTACATATAGTAATGAATGGTGAGGGTGTTTACCTGGGAACACTCAGCAATGTCTTGTAAGACATCTGCCTCATGCATTATCCCAGGTGTTATATCAGCATGTACAGTTGGGCTAATCTCCTCAAATGTAAATGAAGGTGATACAGATTTTACTGATAATGCATGATGAGGCAGGCGAATGTGAAGTAATCCTCTCACATGAGGTGGGCGTACTGTTGGCTGAAGTAATTCAGTGAAAAGCAAGGATCCAGTGTCCCCATCATCCGGATTATCTGCTCACATGTCTCCCTCCCAAGTTGCAGGGTCCCATTTCTTCCCAAACAATACCCTCACTTTAATGTCCAACACCATTTCAGGTTGGGAATTTAGTTGCTATGGTATTCATAAGCCACCTTACGAAGAGTCTCTGGGTTTACTTTTGACAATACCAGTTCTGTTACTACCACAAAAACAAGACTTTCTTTCAGACCACAAGTGGACACTTTGAGATAGATCTCTTATGCAGTGCTTGTGCTGTGATTTCAAAGCCCAGAACTCATTTTTCTAATTTTCTTTCCCCCAAACCATTTTATTAGGAACTAATATAGATGTCATATCATTCTGTAGTTCAATCGCATTAAGCAGTAGTGTACAATTGTTACCCCGATCGGTTTCAAACTGTTCTCTTCCTTCTTTAACTTGACGGCAGTTCCCCTTGTACACCTTCTCCCCTGCAACCCCCAGGAACCCTTATTCTTCTTGCTGTTTCAATAGATTCATCAATCCTGAGTACTTTTCATTACCCATTTGTGGAATGTACACAGTAACAAGATAAGGCAGAAAGCTCCATCATTCTCCTGTGGAGCTACTGGAGGTTTTGAAAAATCTGATTTAATGGTTAGTTGCTCAATGTTTAATCCACATATAGTTTTCCTCAGTAGATTCATTTCAAATGGAATCCTTGATTGCTGGGAGTTTGTTTTTTAATTGGTTAAATGCACACCAATTATATATTTTTTAAAAATGTATGTCCCAAATTTAAATACACAGATGAACTTTGAAAAAGGTGTGTAAACTATAAAAATATATCTGCAATATATAGAACTCTGCATCATTCCAGAAAGTTTTCTTACATGACTCTGCAGACAATCCCAACCCCACCTCCAGCCTAAAGAGGGTGGGAGAGAAAATGTCCAGTCAGTTGAGCAAAGGATCATCTCAAACTCTCAATGCCATCGAGTTGATGCTGACCGACAGTGAGCCTAAAGTGTAGAGTAGAACTGCCTCTGTGACTTTCTGAGACTGTAATTTTTACAGTGTCTTTCTGCCACTGAGCAGTTGGTAGTTTCAAACTGTGGACCTTGCAGTTAGCAGCCCAATGAATAACTCCACACCAGAGTTCCTACAAAGGAATACAGATGCACAAATCACTGGCAAAATAATAGCAAATAAAATACAGTAAAGTATGAAAAGGATGCTTTATTAAAACCAAATGACATTCCTCTAAAAATGTAAGTGTTTTCACTGTATTTCAGTCTATAAAGACCCTCCGTTTCATTCACTAATATTTTATATAAATAAAAATTAATCTCTCTGCTCCCCAAGTAAAGTTGTCGCGGGGCATGAAAAGAACAGTATCTTATGTCAATACAGAGAACCTCAAAGGGAAAAACAAAACCTGCAATATTGCATCATTTTTAGTGCAGAAAGAATGGAAAAAGCCACTTTAAAATCCATGTGACCATGAATTTCACCATTGCACTCTGGTTCTTTTCTATGTAATAAGCCCAAATAAAAAAGGCAGAGAGATTAAGGGAGGGGAGGAAAAAGGAAATGAAAGTGATAAATATAAGAAAAGAAAAGAAAGAACAAGGAAGGGAGGGAGGAAAGAGGGAGGACAGAAAACTACATTTACGAATTGCAAAGTAGAATAAGTAATAAAAACATTTGCCATTGATATTGAATAATTTGTTTGTAATCATGGAATTCCCAAGAACTGGGCAAATAATCATATATAAAATTTTCTAAGATAACTGGTTTGGATTTGGAAAGATCAAACAAAATTAGATCCACTTCCAATGAAATCAATTACACATGAAATTATTTAGGAATGAAAAAACAGAAGTTTAAGCCTTCCCAAAAAAAACATAGAAGACTATACTGGAAGTATCAGAGTGGATAGTTTTCTTCCTAAGACACAAAAAGTCATAGCCAACCAAGAATGGCATTTCTATTATATTGTTACAAATAAATCCTCACCTTGATAAATGTAAAACCCACACACTGTAAGAAAGTATTTCCCAAATCACAACAGACAGGGATTAATACCTAAAATAGAAAGAGAGAAACAGATCGTGTCATTGAGAAATGAAGAAGGGCATCAAAGAGGTGAATGACAAACCTGCAAAGATGCTCTGCCTTATTAGTGAATGTAGTCTACACTAGACCAGAATGGGATCCCACCTTTAAATATTTAAATCCAAAAATAAATTAAAAATTAATCAATTAGCCAATAATATAAAAAATGTAGGAAGATATGAGTCTTTTGCCTTGTCGTCAGTGTTGACAGGTCTATAAGTTGTTGCACCAGTTTAGGAAAAAATAAATCAAGAAAGTGAATGAGAGAGAAAGAAGAAGCTTTACTTTAACTTTGTATCTTCACAGTACTGTGATTCAACAAAACTTCTGTGATGCCAGCACTAAAAATCAACATAAAAGTGTTCTTAAAATTTTTGTATTAAAAATATTTTGTATTGATAACAAAAGATTGGAAATAACCCAAACTCCTATTCATTGGCAATTGGATAGGCTTTGTTATATTTAAACACACAATGATAGCTGCATATGAAACACGAATGAATCTTTATATTAAGTGGAAAATATTACTTGGGAAAAGCAAGGGGCACTGGGGGGAGGAGAGGTCATGACAGTCCAGCCTGTGCTCTCCCTCAACTGTCTGAGAAGGAGATAGCACCACTTGGGGAAAGGGAGAAGGCCTTACTGGTCTTGGGGAAGGGTGACAGGGAGAAGAGAGAGTAATAACGGGACTTATAACAAAAACCAAATAGAGGAAATGACTTCTTTTGACAATTCACTCAGTGGTGTGCATATTTTCAAAACGACCCTTACAGATTTTCAGAAAGCTGCCTGGTATCATTTTTCTCTACCGAGATGGAAATTAAACTCTGGCGTATGGCAGGGCCACTTTTGCAAAGATGCCCGTGGACAGCTCTGGACTCCAGGAATAACAGGGTTACCAGCCAAGCCTACGTTGAAATGTGACTGAAACAAAACGAAATAGCCACACGGTTTGTAGTCTGTGAAGCAAATCATTTGATGCCACTTGAAAGGGAAGCATTTCTGTACTCGAGAATGTGTGGACACCATTGGAAATAGAAGGTTGTATGATCTGAGAGAGCTGTGATGACCATTATTACATCCCCATTTCACCCTCGCGTAGAATGACTTCTGAAGCAGTTTGGGGCCGCTCCGCAGCTGAGCCAAAGAAGAGCTTTCACGGCCACTTCCTATCCGTGGTGCTGCTGCCATCTCCAATCTTACTGCGGTATTGTGAGCACCTCTGCTTTCTTTTACTTCCTCTATCAGATTCTTTCCCCCTCACCATCTCTGGATTACTGTTGCTCTTTCATTCTCAGACTTGATTCGACACTCTTGTGGGTTTCTCAGGGTGCAATTCTTCACAGGACTGGCAAACCTCTTCTTTCTCCAGAGGAGTGGCTGGTGGTGTCAAACCGCTGATCTTGCAGTTAACAACCCAACAGAGAACCCCTGTGCCACCAGGCCTCACTATCGACTAGACTCCCTAACTCTTCACACCCTCAAGTCAGTTCCGACTCACGGCCACCTGATGAGCCAGAGCAGAATTGCCCCTGGGGTTTCTGAGATTCTAGAGAAGAGAAAGCCTCCTCATTGTCCCGTGGAGTGACAGGTGGTTGCAAACTGCAGTGTGTAACCCACTGCAGCACCAAGATGCCTTGTCCCCTAGAAGACACATGGGTTTTTAGAATGGAATTTCTACTCCCATATGCAATTAGTCTCAGAAATCCAAAGGGGCAGTTCTAACCTGTTTTCTAAGCCCACGATGAGTTGTGTTTGTTTGTTTTTCTGAAGTAGGTGATAAGTGATGTGATTCTATTTCTTGTTTTGTTTACTCTTAAGGGGAAAAAAGCAAGCAAAAATTTTACAAGGCAACAAAATAATATTAGAGATACAAATCTAGCCACGACTAACCCACTGTCTTTCGGTCAATTTCAACTCATAATGGCACTATAAGGAAAATGTAGAACCTCAACACGAGAGTTCTGAAAGTTCCAATCTTTTTTTTTTAATCCATTTTGTTTTTAGACAACCTATGCAGCATGTTTTGTTGTTTCTTAAGGAAAAATCAAATCTTCTATGTCAATTAAATCAAGGTCAAAAGTACACGAAGAGCTTAAGATGACATCCGTTCCGTTTGTCAAAGTCCTGGGGTTGTGTGGGTGAAAAGCAGTCCAGTCGGTTAGGAGGAGAGACCATCGATCTGGGAGTTGCCTACTGTGCTAACATTTCACCACCCCTCAGCCATCCTTAATGAAGATTGTCTATGGGATCACACCATCCTCACAGTCGTCTAGCAGAGATCAGCTGTGTCATCTCCATTCATGTCTTTACCAAGAAAGGAGAGTTCATTTTTGAAATTCGCAGGGATGAGCTTGACTTGTTTTGCAGGCCTTGCTATCAAAGGTTTTTACTCTTTCTGGTTTCTGTTCAAACCTGCCTTTGATTGATTGCAGATAGTCTCTGATGTACTTCCTGTTGGCGTCTTTTGTGAAGCACTTCTCTTGCATGGGATGGTTCGTGGCAATAGCAGCACTGGTGATCACTGTTTGCTGTTCCATTGCCATCCGGACCTTTGGCTAAGGCACTGCTGTCAATGATCACATCATCCATGTTACCTTCTGTCCTTCCCACCGTCTTCCCCTCCACTTCCAGGGACAGCTTGTCCCTGATCTCCCGTACCTTGTAGATGTCAGAGAATATCTCATCATGACTGATGAGGTCCCAGTAGAAGTAGACAATCAAAAGGGGGAGCTAACACCAACGGTTTAAGTAGAAAGAGAATGTTTTGAGGATGATGGCAGCAATGTACAAATGTACTTTGACTACAATGCATGTATGTACAGATTGTGATAAGAGTTGAATGAGCCCACATGAAAGTGAGTTAAAAAATGAATTAAAAAAAAGAAAGAAAGAAAAGAAGTAGATGACCATGATGGTGACTAGAGGAAGCCAGAGGTGGTGCTAACTTAGCAGGAGCTTGGAGCTCAGAGCAAGTGAGGTACAGCTCTGCTGTGCTTGTTGCGGAAGGGAGCGAAGGCCAGAAGGGCTGAAGGGATAAATCTTCACAGGAAGACAAGGTCATCTTTATCCAGCAGAGTCACTGGTGAGTTCAAATCGCCATTTTTTTTAGTTAACATTTGGAAGCCCTGTGCCTTATTGCTCTTAACCATGGGCCATTTTGTAGAATTCAAGCAACCAGGATGCCTATACTGTCATTGGTATCTGTATCTAAGTGAACTTGGCTTCCTGGAGTTCCTACAGCACAGGCTGTAACCACCACATAAGTTTTCTATGCAGATAGCCAGGGGTGGGACCACCAGGGAGAGGCTGGTAGGATGGTCCCATGAACCTCTTGCTGATCAGTCAAGTCACTGCAATCACAGGGTTCCTCTGGAGCTTCTAGACCAGTGGTTATCAAAGCGGTTCCCAAGGGGGTCATAACTCCTGGTGGGGGGGGAGGTGTCAAAGGACCCTTTCACCCGGCTCTCTCTAATGCATAACAGTAGCAAAATTACAGATACAAAGTCACAACGAAAGTAACTTTATGGTTGGAAGGTCACCACAACATGAGGAGCAGCATTAGGAAGGTTGAGAACCATTATTCGAAACCAACTAACTCCCTTGAGTTGATCTTGACTACTAGATATCCGATAAGAGAGAGTATAACCGGTCCATAGGAATCCTGAGGCTGTGCGATTCTATATAGATTGGTGCAATTTAAAGTAGCTTGCTTCCTCTTTCCCTCTCAGAGTGGCCTATGGGTTCAAAACCCCTAACCAATGCTTAACTTACTGCCTCACCTTTAATGAATAAAATGAGATGCATGCGGGGCAACATGTGCATTCTTGAAGGGACATTATGCATATTTTCATATGGTAGAAGAAAAGTCAGAAATGGTAGCATGATTGTATGGTAGAATGTAGCATCATAAATCACAAAGAATTATAAAGCAAACAAGAATTGGTTGTTTAAAAAAAACACATTGAAGATAAAAACAAAGGAGAATGGAAGTCTCTTTATTTCCCAATTGTCCCTCAAGCCTTCCCTCGTGGTTCAGAGCTGTGCATCATTAAGATAGAAACAGACATACATACAATGAAAAACAGAAACCAAATCCAACACAAGATTAGGAGGGATTTGTTCACAATATTGAAACATCCAAAGATTCCCTATGGTGGATATATTGTGAAAACCCCGTACAATGAGTTTCTTGTGTTTTTGCTGTAACCTGACACAATGAGTTTTTGTTTTTGTATCCATAGAAGTTGGTATTTCTTGCAAATATTCAGCATACATGTAAATTTAACAACCTGTGTACGATAAGCTTGTATTACTAACTTTAGTATTAATTTACTATTCTTTCAAAAAGTGTAAAATAGCAAAGAGTATTTTTTCAGAGTATTGGTGACAGCTCATTCTTCCATTTTCCTTTACAGAAGTAGGAAAATATTTCCCATCTCACACAACAAATATCTTCAAATGACACCTCAATGTACTGTGAACTTACTTACAAGTTATGCCCAGTAAGAGAAATTGGCATCTCATTGCTTATTTCCAAGTCTCTTTGGATACTCAGCTCACTGTCTTGATCTTCAAACAACATAAGATGGAAACACCTACGTGACATTTAATGCAACAATCACACATTTTTTGGCAGCAGTCAGAATTTATTTTCCAGTCATGTATATAGACAGCTGAAGTGGTAATATTCCAGCTTTAATGAAAGGACATGGTTCTTCAGAATTATAATAATTTTAATGTCATTAAAAACCACTAAATGTATATATTATATCATCAGAAAGTCAAGGTATACAGTCTACATTGCTCCTCATGTTCTGCTTATTTTCATAGGTTATGCTGTCAACCTGCCATCCTTGTGTTTGGAAAATTCAAACACCATTTTACATAATCATTTATATAGAACCAAGAGGATCAGGAAAAATAACTGTGCCCATAGCTAATTATCATCAGAAAGTGTGATAGCACAAGAGCCAGCATGTAATCTACCCATTGAGTGGTAGAAATTAAGGAATAGAACAAAAACAGTTAAAGCCATTTCAACATAGAAGGGAAAAAATTAATGGATTTGGGTGTACTGGGCCAGCTCCACTCAGGACCATAAGAGCGTCCTTGCAAATTCATAAGCACGTTGTGAACCCCTGTTTTGGCTTCTGTGGGGTAATGGAATAGAAGAGCTGCAGTCCCTTTCAGTATTCAAAATCACACGCCTGCGATTCCTTTACAGAGACAGGCTTTTCTTCTTTTGTAGTTAAATGGTTTGCTGATCTAGATGAGGCTAGATCTCTGGCAAATTATCTTCTGGGGTCACTGGGTGATACGAGAAACTAAATGCTCAGCTGTTAATCTGAAAGTTAGCATTTCAAACCCACTTTGCATCACCTCAAAAAGAATGCCCGGACAGGACAGTTCTATTCTGAACCAGAGAGTGCCCACAAGTCAGAATTGACTTTGACTGGTTTGGTTGCACGTTTTAAGCTTTATTCGTGGAGTAGTTATGAAAGCATTGTCAAGATGATCATAAATCTTTCTGAGCCTATTTTCTGGATTTACCTACATCTTGAGCCAGAACTGGTGAACCAGCAGATGGCACTCTGCCATCATCCTGGGACCAGTCAGTCCTTTCCAGCAAACTCTCATCCCTCCTCAACCAGAAGTCTTAATCATTTCACGGTAATTAACAGTGTGACGCTTTTTTTTCCTTGATGATTATAAAGTGAACTTGATACTTTCTAATTTGAATAAGTATGCTCTCTTTAATTGTGGTCTCTGAAGTCAGGTGGAGAAGAGCTGAAAATGGCGTGTGCCAGTTCTTAAACTTGAGTAAATAACGGGGCAGAGGGAATGAAATGATCTCTTCTCTGAAGGTAAGCTAAGAAGAGCTCCTTCTTCCAGAAAGTGGTTCAGCCAGTCAGTGGGATCTGGGCTCCATGAAGGCAAGAGCCACTCCTCGTTCATCTTTTCATCACCATTACCTAGCTTCTCATGAAAGGAATCGTAAATCTCTTCATTTAACTCAAAACATAAAACATGGAACCAATGACGTCCCATGATTTTCCTTTGCCCTTTCCTGTTCCCATGATAAAACGACCACCTAATGTTGCTGATGTGTCTGTATAATATATTGAGATGAATTCCTCACCTTATCAGAACTTTCTTTCACTGTTGTTGTTGACTGTATTTGTTTTCATGTTTTCAACAATGAAATACAGAGACTTTAGTGATTAGAAATCTCGTAACCACTTTGCCCACCCCTTTCAATTCTAAAGTCCTTTCTGCTTTTTCAATAAAAATATGTGTGTGTATATCCTTGCTATTGAGTCAATGCTGATGCATAGTGATCCCCTCTATGGGTTTCTAAGGCTATAACTATTAACAGGATTAGCTAACTGAGTCTTGCTCCCACGAAGCTGCTGGTGCATTTGAACTGCTCACCCTGCATATCTCAGCTCAATGCAGAACCACTGCACCACCATAGCTGAATTTCTAAATAATATGCTGCTACCAGAATCTTTATGTTGATTGATTTTAAATTACCCTTCGCACGCTGTCATTTTAGGTGACTATTTCACATTCTTGAACCCCTTGCAATTATATTTTCTTGTTGTTATTTTTAGGTGTGATCAATACAATGCACATAAAACCTAACATTACTAATTAAATATATTCTCATGTATCTAAAAGAGTTTCTTTAATTTTTTTATCCTTAAAGAAATAGACAATGTCCTAAATTCCAAGACAAATGTATGATTGAGGTTGAGTTCAAAGATCTGTTTCAATTTATGTACAAATGCTATTTAAAGTCAGATATAGGAATGAAACACCTTGGTAATTCAGGAACTGCCTCCATGTCTATTAGGCACATTAAAATGAGAGTCGGTTATTGTTGGTAGGTGCCATTGAGTGACTTCTCTCCATAGTGACTCTGCAAACCATAGCAACACACTGCCTGCATTTGCGCCACCCTCACAATTGTTCCGATGCCACAGCCCATTTTTGTACCCACTGGGTCTAGCCATGTCCTTCCTCTGTTTATATGCCACTGCCCTTTATGAAGTATAATGTCCTTCTCCAGGAAATTGTCTCTTCTGCCACATGTTCAAAGTATGTAAGACTTACTATCTCCATACTTGTCTCTAAGCAGCACTCTAGCTAGCCTTATTTTATCCAATAGTTTGGGCTGTCCTCTCAGCAGTTCATACTGCTTTCAATATTTTTCACCAGTCCCACAATTCAAATGTATCCATTTTTCTTCAATATTCCTTATTCAATTGCCACCTTTCACATGCAAATGAGGCAATGGGAAATACCATGACTCGAATCAGGTGCGCGTTAGTCCTCAAAGTAGCGTCTTTGTTTTTGATGCTCTAGAGCAGTCCTGTGCAGCAGATTGACCCAATGCAGCTAACTCATCTTTTGGACTCTTGCCTGCTGCTTCCATGAGCATTGCCTGTGAATTCAAGAAGACAAAATACTTCACAAATTTTACCTTTTCTCCAGATAGAATTGTGATACCTAGGGTTCCAGTTGTGAGGATCTTGGGCTTCTTTACATTGGTTCATGATCCACAATGAAAATTGCAATTTTTGATCTTCACCCGTCACCCTCATTTCCAACAACCAAGACTGTGTCATCTGCATGCTCCAGATTGTTAAAAACAAAGCAAACAAAAAAAAAATCCTCCTGCCATCCTAATGCCACACTCTGTCTCTTGTAAACCAGCTTCTCTGATGATTTTCTCAGTATTCCGTTTGTATTAGTATGATAGAAGCATACAACTCAGGACACCTTTTCTGATTTTAAACCATGCCAGTATTCCTTGTTCTGTTCTACTGACTAGATTCATGCTTTAAACATTCCAAGTTCCAATTATTAGCAGTTTTTTGGCTATTGTTTCTTCTTACCTTGAGTTATCTCTCATCAGCAAATGAAGGTATCCACACCCATTCACATCACCATGGATACCTCCACTCCCAGCAAACAGCTGCTTCTCTGTCCCATTCCGAGTGCCCTCTGACCTGAACAGCTCATCCTCTGGAACTATATCCCATATGTTCTCCTCCTATTCATTAGACCTTCAGTATCTGCCAAAGTTTCAAAGCTGTGCATAAGGTTTACAGCAGCTACTTCTTCTGAAGATGAGTCTGCCTTCGTTGTCTGTTATTATTCTGGAATCCCTCCTGAAACCTCTTCACTGGGGGTTAGCCTTCTGGCAGTTGAAACATCAGTGATATCGCTTCCAGCATCACAGCAACACACAAGTCATTATTGCTGCTGATGATAATAACAACATGGCCAGGTGGCACTGATTTGGCTCTGACTCGCAGGAGTGTTAAGCACAATAGGCTAAAACACTAAATGAACCTAAGCCATTATGCTTAGTCCATTGATACAGCTACTGGGTCAAACCCTCTCTTTGAGGATCGTCCTCTTTTTTTAATGACCCTCTATTTCATGGTGCTTGAGATGTCCTTTTCCAGTCTCTACTGTCTTCTGAAAACATCTCTAAAGTACATAAGACAAATTCTTATCATCCTCCATTCCAAGGAGCATGCTGGTTGCACTTCTTTCAGCTTTTCGTTATCTGTCAACACCATAATTCAAATGCTTCAATTCTTTCCGTCCTCCTGATTCATTGTTGAAATTCACATGCATGTGAAATAGCAAGGTTGATACTTGAACATGGAAAATACCAAGGCTGAATGAGGCTTATCAGGGTCCTCAAAGTGATATCCTAATTCTTTTACACTTCGAATAGTTCGTGGGCACCAAATTTTTTTAGTTCAATAGTTCATTTGATTTTTTTTAAATTGGTCCTTGTGTGAGCAATGATTATGTGTCCAAGCAAAATGAAATTCTTGACAACTTCAAACTTTTCCCAGTTTACCATGATGTTATCTATTGGTTCAGTTGTGCGTATTTTGGTTTTCTTTACATTTAATTGTAATCCATACTTATGGCTGCAGTCTCTGATCTTCATCAGTAAGTGCTTCAAATGTTCCTCACTTTCAGCAAAGATATGTTATCAGCACACTACAGGTTGTTAATGAGCCTTTCTAAAATCCCAATGCTGAATTTTGCGTCTAGTCCAACTTCTCAGTTTATGTTCTCATATATAATCAATAAGTATGGTAAAAGGGTAAAATCCTGAAACACACATTTCCTGATTTTAAGCAGAATATAGTCCCTGCTCTGTTTAACTGACAGCCTCTTGATCCATGTACAGTTACCATATGGGCACGGTGAAATGTCCAGGAATTCCAATTATTCTGATATGATCCATAGTCTGTTGGGATCCACACAGTCCGAATGCCTTTGCATACTCAGTAAAAACCAAACATCTTTTTGGTAATTTATTATTTCAGCCAATATCCCTCCTACTATGTATGGACCCTTCTGAAAATAGACTTGAATTTTGGACAATTCTTTGACAATGTGTTACTCCAACAACCATTTTTGGATGATTTCCTGTAAATTTTCACTGACATATGATATTAATGATATTGACAATTTCTGCATTATGATGGGTTATCTTTTTTGTGGATCAGGTACAAATAAGAAACTTGTCTGGTTGGTTGGTCTGGTATCTGTCTTCCAAATTTCCTGGCAATTCATTTCAAATGAGATTCCTTCAAATCCTGAAGACTTGTTTTTCACTAATGCCTTCAGTTCAGTTTGGTCTTCCTCCTTTGATACCACTGACTCTTGATAACATTCTACTTTATAAAATAGTGGAATATCAACTAATTCTTTTTTGTACAGGGACTGTATATTCCTTCTGCTTTCTTTTTATATTCCTTGCATTGTTCACTATCTTGCCCATGAAATTCTTCAGTATTGCACTCAAAGCTTGAATTTATTCTGCAGCTCATTCAGCTTGAGATATGCAGAGCATAGTTTTGCTTTTTGACTTGCTAACTCTAGGTCATTTGCACTTTTCATCTAATATTTAATTTTGCCTTTTCAAGTTGCCCTTTGAAATAGTCTGTTAAGATTTCTACTTCATCATTTCTTCTATTCACTTTAGATACTCTATGTTCATGAGAAAATTTCTTGGTGTCTTCTGAAATCCACTTTTGTCTTCTCTTTAGTTCCTGTATTTAAATAACCTTTTACCATTTCTCAGTGAGGTGTTGTTGATGCTATTCCATCAGGTTTTCTGCTATTAGTGTTCAAGGAGTCCACATTTGTCTCAAACCAAATTCATTGCCATTCAGTCAGTTCTGGCTCATAGTGACTTGATATGACAGAGTATATCTATTCTTTTGAGTTTTCAAGGCTGTAAATTTTTTAGGTAGCAGAAAGTCTTATGTTTCTCTTGTGGAGTAGCAGGTAGAGTCAGACTACTGGCTTTGTGGTTAGCCATCCAGTGTAATACACACTGTGCCACAATATGCCATTTATGTATACACCATTTGAATTTGAATTTTGAAAAAAATGTACTTGCAATGAAGAAGTTGTTTGTCTTGAAAAATTCAATCCTGTGATCTCTGACTTCATTTCTACCACCAAGGCTATATTTTCCAGTTGCTATTACTTCTTTTTTATTTCCAACTTTCACAGTCTGATCATGAATAATTATTGATGTATCTTGATTGCATATTTAATCAATTTCAATCTGAAGAAGGTAACAGAATTTGTTAATTTCTCCATCACTAGCTTTAGTGGTTGGTGCATAAATTTGAATAATAGTTGTATTAACTGGAGTTCCTTGTATGCATATAAATATTATTTGACCATACTTCAAGAAAGATCACGAAATGTACTTTTTGACAGTAAATACCATTCATCTTGAATTTTCCATTCCCAGCATAGTAAGCCATATGATTGCCTAACTCAAAATGGATAATAGTAATTCACTTCTGTTCTCAAATGACTAGCATATGGATTTTTATGCATTCCGCTTCTTTTTTTTAATTTTAGATTTTTCTTACAGCCATACTTCACACATTGCACGTTTTAATGATGTGTATTTGCAAATACTTCTCATTTTGAGTCCTATCCCAGCAGCAAATAAAAGTCCCCAAAGCTTTACTCCATCCAAATCATTAAAGTTGACTCTGCTGTGAGGAGGCAGCTTTCCCCTGTTCTATTTTGAATGCCTTCCACCCCAGGGAACTCATTTTCTGTCACTATGTTTGACAATGTTACCCTGGTATTCATAAGATTTGGGGTGACTAATCCGTTAGAAGTGGATAGCCTAATCCTTCTTTATAGCTTGATATGATCTTAGTCTGGAAACTTGACTGAAACTAATTCTTCTTGGGTGACACTTTGGTATTAAAAATATTGGTGGCATATCTTCCAGTATCACAGCAGCATGAAAGCTGTCCAAAACAGCAAACAGATGAATAATGGGAAGCAGGTTAGGAGCTTGAAAAAATAAATTAAGGATGGTGTTTAGTTTTATAAGCATATTGATACAGGTAAATAGGCTTAATAAAAATTGTTTTTATTGATCCTTTTATTGGAGTCTCTTAAAGATCTTATAAAAATCCATAAATCAATTTGTATCCGTGCACTTGTACATATATTGCCATCACCATTTTCAAAACATTTTTTGTATTCTATTTGAGGAGAATCCTTTGTGTCAGCTGCTCTCTATCCCCATCCCATCCCGACCCCACAGGCCTCTTTGTGCTTTGGCTGCTCCAAACAGGAATGTCATCCTCTGGGCTTGATGGGTCACAATGAGATCCACTCTGTCCTTCCCTCTTAGTTTGCTCCCATGCAGTCTGGCCAGACCCACCACTATCCTCGGGCTATTATCTTCGTTGCTGTCCTCTGTAGTACTTTCTTCCATGAAGGGGACAAATGCAGCTCAGATTGGAGCTGGCCCCTCCAGCTGTTCTGTTAGTTCACAATGCTCCATGCCAGTATGCTTCCCTCAAGAATGGTGAACTGGGATGAACTCTGGTCCCTCTCTATAATACCCTCCCCATGGTTTGATTGGGAAGGATATGCTGCCCTTCCCCACCACCCTAGTCTTTCCCCACCTCTACTTTTAAGTTGGATGTTATAGGCATCCCTGGGTTGGGGTATGACCCCTGCCAGAGTGCTTGCACCTTGACTGGGGAGATATGTGTTTCATAGTTTATCCTCCTGGAAAACTGTACTTTTTGAGATTACCTCTGTGGATTCATGTTATATTTGTTCTTTTGTGCTTGGCTAACTTTGCCTAGCATAAATTCCTCCAACTCTTCCCATGAGAGCTGCATCACTGCTTTTTTAGGACTGCATAGGACTCCGTGTGTGTATATACCCATTTTTAATCCACTCCTGAGTTGTTTGAAATGTAGGTTGTTTCTGATTCGATGTGATTGTGAACGGTACCATGATGAACATTAGAGCACAGATAGCAGGTTGTGGTCTGTTTCTTACTTCTTCTGGATATATGTACCATAGGGGGATTGGTGGGTCATATGGTAGCTGGATTTCCACTTGTTTTAGGTATTTCCAGATCAATTTCTTTAGTGGCTGCACATAACTACAGGACCACCAATGGTGGATGAGGGTTCCTATCTCACTACACCCCCTCCAGCACTTGTTGCTTTGTGATATTTTGAATCGGGCTATTTTTGACAATGTTAGCTGGTATCTCATCTTTGTTTTAATTTGCGTTTTCTTTATGACTAGTGGTCAGAAACATTTCCTTCCATGTTTATTAGCTATGTGGATTTCTGCCCTTGTGAAACAGCTCTTTGTTTTGCCCACCTCCTCAATGGGATATTTGGGGTTTTTTCTTTTGTAGACTAGCAGAGTATTCTAGATTTCAGTAATATACCCTTTGTCTGCTGTGTCATTGCTAAATATGTTTTCCCACTCTGTGGACTCTCTTATTACTACTCTCTTGGCAAAGTCTTTCAATGCACAGGTGTTTTATATTCGGTATATCCTCTTGTCAATCTATGCTTCTTCTGTGTTGGTGTCCTTCCATATTACCAATTTTCTATGTTTTCCCTGAGCCAAAGTTCTGAGATTTGTCCCAATTCCCTCATTAATGGCCTTAATAATTTGCGGGTTTACCTCTATATGTGTGATCCACCTTGACTTTATCCTTGTGCATGGAGTGAGGTGAGGGTCTTGCTTCATTTTTCTGCAGGTACATATCCATTTCTTCAGCACCACTTATTGAAGAAGGCATTCACTTCCTATTTGATATTTTGGGGGCCCTTATCGAAGATCAGTTGTCTGTATGCTGATGCTTTTTATTTTAGGATTTTCTGTTCCTTGCCATTGTTCTGAGTATCTGTCATTATACCATTACCACATTGTTTTGATCACTGTGGCTGTAAAATAGGTGGTAAAGTCGGGTAAGGCAAGCTTTCTACTTTTGCCTTCTTAAGGAGGAGGTAAAAGTAATTCTGTGTTTCTTCCCTCTTCCTATGAAATTAGAAGACAGTTTTTCCAATTCCTTGAAGAATGATGTTGGTATTTGTATCAGAGTAAACTTATATAGAGTGTTGGATTGACATATTTACTATACTGAGTTTGTGACCCCCGAGCATGGGATATTCTTCTTTTTCTGTAGGTCACTTTTGGTTTCTTGTAATAGGTTTCTATAGTTTTTCCTCATACAAATATTTTGGGTTTGGGGTTAGATATATTTCAATTTATGCTTGACTATAGTGAAGGGGACTAGCTTTTTTATCTCCTCTTGCTTGATGTAGTCAGATGTGTATAGCAATTGTATAGGCTTCTGTTTGTTGATCTTGTATCTTGCCACTCTGCCCTATCATCTATCATTTCCAACAACCCTCATGTGTATATTTTGGTGTTTTCAATATATAAAATCACATCATCTAAAAATAATGATAGTTTCAGCTCTTCATTCTCCAGACAAATACCTTTAATGCGTTTTGTTTGCCTTAGCAACTCCAATATGATATTGGACCCCTTGGCTGGTCGCCTTTTTAGTGAGATTGTTTTCATCTTTTCTTCATTGACTATAACATTAACTGTTGGTTTTTCATATATAGCTTGTATTACATTATATTGAGGAATTTTCCTTCCTTTCTTAATTTCTTGAGGTCTAAACAGAAATGGGTATTGGATTTTGTCAAATGGTTTTTCTGTGTCTATCAATATTATCATGTGGTTATTATCCTTTTTATTGTCAATGTGGTGAGAATATTGATGGTCTTTCAGGTGCATCCCTGCATTCCTGGAATGAATCCTACTTGGTCATGATGAATTGCTTGTTTTGTATACTTTTGTATTCTATTGGCCAATATTTTGTTAAGGATTTCTGCATCAATGTTCATTAGAAATATTGTTCTATAGTTCTCAGTTTTTGTGGGATTTTTCCCCAGATTAGGTATCAGTGTTATACTAGTTCATCAAAAGAGTTTGGGGGTTTGCCATTCTTTTCTATGCCCTGGAAGAATTTGTGTGGTATTTGTGTTAATTCTTTCCTTAATGCTTTGTAGAATTCTCCTTTGAAGCTGACTAGCCCAGGAGATGTTGTAGATGGCAGTTTCTTCATAACATTATCTATTTTTTTCTATCGCTATGGATCTGTGAAGGTTCTTGACATCTATGTAGGATAATCTAAGAAGGGGTTATTTTACCAAATATATTCTGTGTCTTCTAAGTTGTTGAATTCATTGGAATACAGGCCTTCATATTCTTGTGTGATTAATCTTTTAATTTAATTATGGTCCATTGTAATTTCCCCTGTTTCATCTCTCATTCTGTCTATTGATGTTTGTTGCTTTCTTTCATTGGCTAGGTTTGCCAATAGTCTATCAATTCTATTAATCCTTTCAAAGAACAAGTTTCTGCTGCATTAATGTTTTGCATCGTTTCCCCACTCATTTATCCCTACACATATTTTTATTCTTTCTTTTATTTTGCTATTAATAGTATTATTTTATTGATTCTCCTCTAATTGCAGGAGTCTTTATGACAGCTTATAGATTATAAATCCCTCTTCCTTTTTCCTTTGTGCATTTATCGCTATCAAACTTCCCCTGATAACTCCTTTTGTTGTGTCCCAAAGATTTTGTTATGTTGTATTCTCATTCTTCTTGGTATCTAAAAATTTCCTCATTTCTTCTCTGACCTGAGCCAATACCAACTATTTTGCAGTAGAGCAGTGGTCCTCGACCTTCCTAATGCCATGACCCTTTCATACAGTTCCTCATGTTGTGGTGACCCCAAACCATAAAATTATTGTCATTGATACATCATAACAGTAATTTTGCTACTATTTTGAATTAGACACCTCCTGTGAAAGGATCACTTGGCTCCCACAGGGTTTAGACCCAACAAGTTGAGAACCACTGCAATAAAGAGTTATTCATCCTCCAATTGTTTGCCCTTGTTTTATTAATTGTTGATTTCCAGCCTTGTGGTGTAGTGGTTTGAGAAGGAAGTCTGAGTGATCTCTATGTGCTTGAATTTACTCAGACTTGACTTGTGTCCCAGCATGTGGTTTATATTCAAATAACTGCTATGTTTGCTTAAAAAGAATATGTGATTTTTTTTGTATTTGGATGGAGACCTCTAAAAATGTGCATAAGAACAAGTTACCCAGTGATAGAGTTTAATTCTGTAGCTTCCTTTTTAGCTTTTTTCTCTGTGGTCTATCTTTATCAGAGAGTGGGGTATTAAAGTCACCTATTATGATTATTGTGTCTGTGATTTCTTCTTTGATCTTTTGGAGAGTTTGATGAATTTTGCCATTCTCTTGTTGGGTGTGCAAATACTTATTGTGCTCACTGGCTTTGAGTCTACTGGTCACTTGAGCATTATATAATGACTCACTCTATCCCTTGTAATGGCTTGCACCTTGAGATTAATTTTGTGAGAGATTAGAACTGCAAACCCTGCTTTCTTTGAATTGCCAATTGTTAGTCTTTAGGTCTCATCTTATTTTTGTCTGGGGGCTTCAGATGCATCACTTGTAGACAACAGATTGATGGGGAATGTTTCTATGTCAGTCTGCTATTCCCTGTCCCTTAAAGGGTGAATTTAGACCATTTACATTCAGAATTATTACATCCATCTGAGGACTCTGTAATCATCTCATAACTTTTGTGTTGGGTATTTACCTCCCTCTTAGTGTGGTGTGTGTGTGGGGGGGGTGTTGGGATGTGTGTGTGTGTTCATTCTTGCCTTCTTTTCATCATTGAGCTAATGTTATCTTAGGGGCTGTTACTGATGTGCTGAACTCTGGGTGGAGTTGTTCTATGTGGTGATCTCCTACTTGTGCTTGATGAATTTTGTTTTTCTTACCACAGTAGGTAGGTAACATTCTTTTTGTAGAGATGGGTTTCTTTTAACTTATTCTTTGAGTTTTTCCTCGTCAAGAAGACTCATACTTCTCCATCTATGTTGATAGAAAGTTTGGTGAAATAGAGGATTCTTGGATTTGTATTGTTCTCTTTCAACTTCCAGAATAAATTGCGCAACTCTCTCCTCTTGATCATGGTTTCTGTTGTTAGGGATGAGCAAGGAGCACATTCTTATCTGGGTAACTTTATTTATGACTGCATTTCCCCCCACTAGCTGGCATTAGGATTTTCTCCTTTTCCTCAAGGTTGGATAGTATGTGCCTTGGCAAATTCTTTCTGGAATTCACTCTAGCTAACCCCTCTAGGGTTCCTGAATGGTTGCCTGATTCTCTTTCATTGAGCTAAAGAAGCATTCTTCAAGGAGTTCCCTCACTGATTTTTGTATTTGAATTCTTTGTTGTGTTTTGTTTGGGTAATGTAATTATATGAATGATGTTCCTCTTCTTGGTATGAGATATTGTTCTCAAGTTTTCTTCAGCTTCTTTGATTATCTTGTTTGACTGTTTTTCTCATTTCTTGAAGTCTATCTGGTTATCATCGAGATCACCATCACAGTTCTCCACTTGACATCTGTTGGTGAAGACTGTTAGTTTGTTATTTGTTTTTGTTACCTCATTCCTTAACTCTCATGCTTCTTTTGATACATGGTCTTTATCTCCTCTATCATTTCATCCTTTTTCTGTATTACTTCCCTCATATCCTAGATGAAGATTTCTTTCTATGGTATTTCAACATCTCTTCTTCAATGTACATCATTAATTTTAGGAGTTCCTCTGAGAGTGCACTTTATGTCTGTTTTTTGGCTGAGGTTGTTGGGGCTAGTTGCTGTCTGCAAGTCATTTTGGAAGAGTTCATTGCCATTTTCTGGAGAGTCAGAGAGCTCTTGGCTCTCTGGTATGCTTGTAATAATGATTATGCAAACTGCCTATAGCTAACTGTGCTGGGGGTGGGGCTCATACTCTATCACACCGGGGTTTTACCCTCTCCCTAGCCAACATGAATTCTGTTATTGGGAAGGCACAATCCGTCATTATGGATGACACCTTAATGTAACAGAAACAAAATTCCTCCCAACTAGAACAATAAACATGATCAAAGGAGAAGGGTTTCATTGTACTTGAATCTACAGTCAATCTCCTTGGAGACAACAGTTAAGAAATCAAAAGATTTATTGCAAAGGATTTGTTAATGGTATTAAAAAACAAAAATGTCACTTTGAAGACTGAGCTGTGCCAGATATAAACCATAGTATATTTAATCATTTGATATACATGTTGGAGGAGCCTTGGAGGTTACACCTGGAGGATTTACACCACAGGAATGGGCTTTTCTTCTCCCATAAACAGTTTCAGAAGCCTATGAGGGGTAGTGCAGTCACTATTTACTCAATGTCAGTGAGTTTGTTTTGAATATTTATATGAAAGTAGGACAATGGAGAGAAGGAGAATAGAGCTAGGGAAATAGGAAGGAGAATAAGAATTATTAACACATTTTAATTATGGTGCTGGTAAAGAATATTGAATGTGCAGTAGACTACTAGAAGGACAGATAAATCTGTCTTGGAAGAAGTACAAACAGAATGGTCCCTAGAAGGGAGGATGGCAGAACTTTCTCTCACATACCTTGGTCATATTATCAGGAGAAATCTGACCATAGAAAGGGATACCTTGCTTATTAAAGCATAGGATCAGTGAAAAAGAGGGAAACCCCCAATGAAGTGAATTCATACAGTAATTGCAGCAATGAGCTAAAGTATAAGATATATTATGAGTATTCAATTGGATCTGGCAAATGTTAGTTCCAGTAGACTAGAGCAGTTGTTTCAACATGTGGGTCTCTACTCCTTTGGGGGTTGAACAACCCTTTCATAGGGATCACAGGGTAGGTCCATGTTCCTCAGGGGTGTCTCACAGGGAGTCATCCCTGTCAGTAGAACATCTTGAAAGAAGTGAGGAAAGAGAGAAGTGTCTCCCATGTCCAAGGAGGAAAATACTGGATTTCTCAGAATTTCAGGAGAAGGCCTTGCCCACCAAGAGGCCTCTTGGTTATATCTTGATTGACAGGTCAGACTCCACCCCTTCCCTCATAATCCTCTCAAATTGACACCAGATTATGTAACTATCTCGAGGCATAATTCCATTTGTTGAAACAGTGTGATGTACAAGTTGTACATATCAGAAACCAACTCTAAGGCATTTTGCAACAACAAAATGGGAATTATCAGATTATAACACAATATTTGACTATAAGTCAGAAGTATTTCAGGGGAACTTAACATGGATAAGGATTGTTTTTATTAAATAAATTTTAAAATTCCTGTTGAAACTACAGAAAACTTTTATAGACTTCATTTGAGTGTCACTGTTCTGAGAATGTCACCTGATGTAATTCAAACCCCTCATGTATTCCTAGTGGCAACATTGTCCTTGCTGGATTTAAATGTGAAGGGATCATAATTATGGGTAGCTTTTAAAAGATGAAATCAACCACAGCCCAGGGCAAATAAGAAATCTGAAACTCATTGAGCTGAATTATGTGTACCAGAATAATTCTTCTTGAAACTTCTCCTTAGGATGCAATTAGCCAACTCTTTGACTTTGTGTGACATCTTGTCCAGGAGATGATGGTAAGCCATGTTGTGCCTGAAATTCTGATCTAGAAAACTTATTCGATAATAAATGTTGCTTTAAGCCACAAATAGATGTTGTTTTAAGTGACAAAGTTTGACATTGTGTTAGACCAGGTTGACTAGAGAGACAAATCCAGGGACACACGTATGTGTGTAAGAAAGAACTTTACATCTAAGACCAAATGTATATGGAGCAATTGTGTCCCAGCCCAGTCCAGATCAAGTCCATAATTCTGATATTAGCCCTTAAATCTGATATTAGCCCATGAATTCCTCTTTAGACTCACATTTCATTCAGCACATGAATTGATGCAGAAGGAAGACCAGAGTGGGTGAAAAGACGAGTGGATGAAAAGTCTGGTGGGACCATCTCAGCACTGGTATTATCCTCCATGTGGATCCTCCAGCTCCAGTCTTCTGGCTGCCCTCATCATGACTCCCTATGACTTGTCACAAGGTAATGAAGCAACGAGTGTGTCCTGCCTCTAGGGAGGAAGAAGGAAAACTCCCAGAATTCTCATGAAAAGGGCATGCCCACAAGGAGGCACTGATGAGGCTGTGACCTGAGTGACAGGCTAGACTCCACCTCTATAACTTATTTATGAAGTTAACATAAAATTATGTAATTACTACATCAATACATAATTAGTAAAACATCAGTAAAACAACACTAGTGTGGGAATTTTCATCATTGAAAGATGGATGGAAGGTGAAGGAGAAGAATTGCCAGGTGTGGTGGGTGGGAAAGCCAAGAAGAGCAATTTTGAAAGAACCAAGATTAAAATATGTATCCACATTAATGAAAGAATGCCAGGTGGAGAGTGGACTTCTTTGATGTCCCAAATAGAAGTATGGGCTGAAAACTTAAGTCTAGATTTGACAGAAAATATCATATTTTATTGAATTTTACACTCAATAAATTTAAGGGATATAATTAATTCATCTATAATTAAGAACCACCACCATCTGTCAGCTGCCTAAATGTAGAATTGTGTGCCTTTCTATGAAGCTTGAAGCTCTGTAATTATATTTTAAATACTAGTGGTCACTCATAGTAGACAGGTTTATGCATAGTTTCCCGACTAATATAGACAAAGAAGAAAGGTCTGATGATCGACCTCCAAACCCCATGGATCACAATAGAATATTGTTCAATACAGTACTGGACTATGAGCCCCTGATTGGAAAACACTCAAAAGACAAAGTGAATGCAATAATAGATTCAAGCTTATCAGTAATCATGAAGATGGAGCAGGATCAGATCACATTTCATTCCATGTGCATGGGATCCCCATTCTTTGAAGCTAACCTAAGGACCACTAACAACACAATTTAAAAAGAAATAATGCTTCAAATGAACCAGGACACATCATTAGTGTTAGGACTTATCCATGTTGAAAGATCTTCAAATGTGCAAAGGTCTATCTAATAATTGATGCCATTCTGTTCACTTCAAGGGTCAGGAACTTCCAGCAAATGGCCCAATAATAAATCTTTTCAGCTTGTCTATTCATATAGTCTCTAATGCAAAGACTCAACCCTGTGATTATAGCAGAGACTTATCCAAGGCAATATATGAATGAATTGGTGTGGTAGTGTCAAAAGAAAAGTTTATTTGTGGACACTGAAACATAGATATTACATAATTCCCCAATGATGCAAAATATTATTTTGTTCTAGCTTTTCTCTCAACCGCTGAAAAATATTTTAAAAACTCTCTCAGTTCATTGGCTAAAAATAAACAAGTGGTGGGTTGGATGTGACTTTCAGGTCTTGGTTTAGTGACCCATGATTGAACATACAGGTAGAGCGGCAGGATGTGTGTATACAGAGTCCAAGTTGTGAAGAGATGATATGGATATATGTGGGGGTAATAATCATTAAAACTTCTCTGCTGATTTCTCCACTTTTCTCAGGAATGTAGGAGGCAAGTCATCATCTTTGAATGAGTAGAGGCATAGTGGTATTGTACCAGAGTCTTGTTATAAGAATGGATCTGTTTTAAAGACAAGCTGAACTTTGGAGCCATGGATTAGCATGAAACAGTCAAGCAGTTATGTATTTTGAGCTAAATGGTCCAGGCAAAAAGTTTAATACAGTCATGTTTGATATTCTTTCATGTGTATGAGACCTGGTTTTCTAGAGCAGGGGTTGGAAAATTTTCTGCACAACAGTTTTAAAAATATTTCAGAGCTATAAACATAGTTTTACAAACAAATGAAATCACAATAATCTGAATATAGTTTAAATTATTATACTTATATTTCCATTTTCAATTTTCCTTCAGAGGTACATGTACATACCCAAAGAGCCCTATATGATGTATGAGCTACAGTTTTCAGACCCATGTTGTAAAGCTGTGGTTCTCAACCTTCCTAATGCCACAACCCTTTAATATAGTTCCTCATGTTGTGGTGACCCCCAAACCATAAAATTATTTTCATTGCTACTTCATAGCTGCTATTATGAATCAGGTGACTCCTGTGAAAGGGTCATTCAACTCCCAAAGGGGTCGAGACCCACAGGTTGAGAAACGCTAGTGTAAGAGAAACAAATCCACTGACACTCATATAATAAAGAGTTTTATGTCAAGAAGAGATCTTGTCCCATTTCAACTCAAATGCCTAAGTCCAATGCTAGTCCACAAGTCCCTCTTCAGACTCCTGTAGCCTCATGCTGGGGATACAACATGGTGAACCAGACAGCAGGAAGGTCACAGGCATGTGAGTGCTGAGTGGTATGGATTCAAACTTGGTGGAAACATAACAGGATACTGACATCTGTCAGGATTGGTGGCAGAATTCCAGCAAACAAGAAAATTAAGTTGCTTAAAGGGTCCTAGTTCCCCCACATCTCCAGGAAGCAACAACCTGATTGACAGGTGGGACTCCACCCCTCTCCTTTCATAAAAATTCAGGTTGAGATAAAAATCATCTGTCTACCACACTACACCATCCAAGAATCAGAGGAAATGATAAAGAAAGTGTGTTAGTCCAGGTAGACTAGAGGAATAAATTTATGGGCACACATATGGATATAAAGAAATGGTTTATATACAAAAGGAATGGAACACTGACAAAGCATCCCAACCCAGTCCAGTACAAAGTCATAAGTCCAATATTAGCCCATATGTGCTATACCAGTCTATGATGTCTCTTTCCAACACACGAAGTCACAGGTCAGTGGGTGCAGAATCCCAGCGCTGGCAGGCTCCTCACTTCCAGGGCTCAGGGTCCATCAACAGCATCCAGTGGTAACAGAAGCAACTCATCACTGGCAGGGGTCCCCATGTGACTTCTCCAGCTTCAAAGGTCTGGCTCCAACAGGACAAAGCATGTGGCTTCTCCTCTGGCTTCTCAGACACTGCCATCTTGTCTTGTCCATGATTCATCGTCTTTGAGACTAACTCCCAACAACCGTGGAGATAGCTTCTCATCTTCATGAGGGAAATATCGTGACATTTCCAGGATGTATCAGGAGAAAGCCATGCCCACACAGAGGCCTCATTGGCTACTCAATGGCTATCTCCAGATTAACAGACTAGACTCCACCCCTACATCTCAATCATAAAATTAACATACGTATATGACCGCCACAGGAAGGGAATCAAAAGTAAAAGTGACTGTAATAATTGACTATGGGATTTAGATGAATAAACAATAGAACAGCAAGGAAATGGAATTAGGGGAAAGGTAAATGCACTGAAGAACGTAGGAGGTGTGGAATGATTTTTAGAATGCCAGTCAGGTGAAATTTTAAGTGCGTGTGTTCAAAAGTAAGTGTATAAAAGTGTGTGTGTGTGTGTGTGTGTGTTTGACCCACAGAGTAAATGCTGGTTGTGCTTTTTATTTTGAATAAAATATGAAAATATTTATTTATGTTAAAGCAACATAATCACATGCTCAAATATCTTCTCTATACATATTCATGGTCTATATTACATGCATTACATGCAAAAATTGTTGCTAATTAGACATGTTATAATGAATATCACTGAATTCACCATCTAAATCAATCACTAAACTGTTACCAGTTTCTTTGCATCCACTAGTGTGAATATATTCTATTGTACTCCCATCTTATTCTTATGAGTAATTACTGCAGGGAAAATGGATTACTTAACGTGACTGTTATAGTAAAAGTTTCTAACTCCCACTAAATTCCCTTCCCTGTATGGATCTGATACGAAGGTGGGGGGGGATACTGATTGGATTCACTTGTAATTGTGACGAGGTTTCACTAGAGTGGCATTCTTCTGTATATAAAATGAGCCATATAAGAAGCAGGAGGAGGGATTTCATTACCAGAAAGAGCCAGGAGTAGAGTCCATCCTTTGGACCCAAGAGCCCTGTGGAATGATCCAGAAGCACAGTGATCCTTCCTGGATACACATGATAGCTATAACATCAGAGGAGAAGCACCAGCACCAGAAACATGCAACAAAGTAGTGGACTTCCCAACCCATGTAGATCAATTGCTTTTGTGCACAAGGATAGCATATGAAGTGGAGTACCTTTGATTACTTAATTGGCAATGTTAGTTATGGAAGTGGAGCTACATGCATTCAGGTGGAGGTTTACTGGAGTTGGTGCATATGGACACTTAATAGAGGGAATTGGGTGTGTTAACACATGCTTTCCCTCTGAGACTCACAGTAGAGTCCCATTGAACATGTATTGGCAGGACTGAAATATTGCATCATATCCTAGCAAATAAACCCTAAGCATGTTTCACTAGTATTGCAATTTATTAGCTTCCTTTAATTGTTGTTTTTTCCTATGAATGCTGTGTAGCCATCACATGGATATTAGAACCCAGAAAGATCAAGTAGATGATATCAGAAATTAGATAAATTATACAACATTAAGGCAGTGCAATTACTCACCTGGGTTTGTTTTTTATATTGTCTTGTTCCATAAAACTGACTCCACCACACAGCAGTAGTAGTAGTCGAATGGTTAAGCATGAATTCTTAACTGAAAGGTCTGCAGCTTGAACCCACAATGTGCTCAATCAAGAGAAAAACTTTGATTGATTTCAGTTTGATTTCATAAAGTTTGTTTTTTTTGGGTGCTATCAAGTTGATTCCCACTCTACAACCCGATGTACAACACAAGGAAACACTCCAGGACCTGGTGACATCCTCACAAGTGTTCCTATGTTTGAGCCCATTGTTGCAGCCATTGTGCCATTGAAAACTGTGGCTGTTACATAATATCCTATCAACTTGAGTGAAGGGGAGGAGCCTAGCCTGTCAATCAGGTCATGTAGGCATGGTGTTCTCTTGATTATTAAGAGCTCCCACTGGCCTGGGAGCTTCCTGCATTCAGTATTATTGCATGGCTGCATGAGTTTAAAGGGAAATTTATATAATAGTATCAGACACATGGGCTAATATTGCACTGAGGGACTTGGTCTGGACTGGGCTTGGATGTTTCTTAATATATAATAGCTCTTTGATATAAAGTTCTCTCTTGCGCACATATGAGGATCAGTGAATGAGTTAGCTCTAGTCTACTAGAAGTAACACAAATGCCTTCCCCTTTTTTGCTACCCTCCACTTTACGAAGCATGATATCCTTCTCAAGGGACAGTTCTCTCCTAATAATATGTACAAAGTATGTAAGAGAAAGTATTGCCATCCTTGCCTCTAAGGAGCAATTATTGGGCATACTTCTTCTAACACAGATTTGGTGGTCCTTTTAGCAGTCCTTGGTACTTTCAATAGTATTTCCCCCACACCAAAATTCAAATGCACCCATTCTTCTTCAATCTTCCTTATTCACCTACATATGAGACAATGAAAAATACTATGGCTTGGACCAGACACATTTTAATCTTCAAACTAACATCTTTACTCTGTAATCCTCTAATGCAGCAAATTTACCTAATGCAATGTGTCTTTCTTGACTCTGCTTCCATGAGCACTGCTTCTGGATAGAAGTAAGACAAAATTCTTGGCAACTTCAACCTTTTCTTCATTATCATGATGTTATCTATTGGTCTAGTTGTGATGATTTTGGGTCTTCTTTACATTTTGTTGCAATCCATACTGAAGGCTGAGAAGAAGTACATCTGGAATGCTTTTAGAAGCAAGAGTGGGCAGGCTCCTCGTGTCCTTTGGGCATATTATTAGGAGAGATTAGTCCCTGGAAAAAGATGTGCTTGGTAGAGGCTGAGCAAACAAAGGAAAACCCTCAATGAGGTGGATGGACATAGTCTGCAAATTGGTCTCAGACAGAGGAAAGATTATGCGGATGGCACAGGGTGAGCAAAGTTTCATTTTGACGTGTATGCTGGGAACCAACTCACTACAACACGGGACTTTGGGGGTTTAATAACAATGGTAAGGATATAATCTACTGAGGTGATTTAAGGAGAAAGGAGGAGGAGAAGAATAGAGACTATTTTAAAAGCAACAATTAAGAAGAATGACATGTCTTCCTTCGACACAAACTCAAAAACGGAAAGGCAACGTGATACAAAAGGTAACCCTTTTGCGAGTGCTGCCAGGAGGGTAAGGTCATCAGATGAGACTTTGTACGCATAGGAAGTGAAGGTGTCCTCTGGGGAGAAAAGACAGCAGGTATCACTCCAAAAAAGAACATACGAGAGATTTCGCTAATGGTGGGTGATCATACTGAGGAGATACAGTAGGAAAGTTTCAGAATGTTGACAGAAATGAGAAAATGTACAGAATAGGGTATAGCAGAATGTGTGGGGTTCAGTGTAAAGGCTGAGGATAACTCGGTGATGAGGAACACAAGATATCCTTGTAGATGCCACTTTATGATAATGATGAGGGCAAAGAGGAGAGCATGTGTCTGACAATGGCCCGGAGAGGAGTGAGATGGCAGGAGAGCACAGCCACTGCTGGAAACCTGATGATGCTGACAATGGCCCGGAGAGGAGTGAGATGGCAGGAGAGCACAGCCACTGCTGGAAACCTGATGATGGAGTTGAAGCTTTCCAGGAAATGTCTTCTTTATTGCAGGTGTAAAAATGGCCCGCTGAGGGGCAAATCACCCAGTAAGCACAGTTACCCCAAGTTTATTGGTGCTTATTTACTAATCTACACTGAGTCATTTCACACAGGTATTTCAGCCCTGTCGGGGATGAAATTTTAAAAGAGGTGTTTTGTTCTGTAGGAAAGTGCTATGTTGTTGGGAGAGAGACAGATGCCAGCCATTACTGGAAGCAGAAACTTCGATGCAGTGAAAGAATTCGAAATTGTTCATGAAAGATTGTTAAGTAAGCATAAGTAAATGTGTGCTTATTCGATAATCTGACTCTGGACCGAATCTTCAATGATTAATACAGAGGCTTAGATGTGGGATAGATCATCTCTTTTATTTTCTGGAATTCCTATTATGATGATGTTAGGCCATCCTGAACACTTTACTTTTATTTTCTTTTTTTTCATCCACTTGCATTTACATGTTCTGTCTCTATTTTTTCAATTACTTTTTCCAGATATGTAGAGATAATGGGGGTGATACTCGGGAGTTTTCTTCTGTTCCCTCAAAAGATATTTTTAAAGCAACCAATGATTCTTTCATAGATGCAAGGTTTTCATTTCTTCCTCCCAAATGATATTAACATTTCTTTGATGCTTTCTTGTCCATAGAGTGTCTCTGTTTCCTTGGAGATCCCCTCTTTGTTCTCTAGGCATTAAAAACCTGGTTAGAATCTCAGTGCGCTGGGAAGAGAGCTTGTCAACTTAACTGAGGAGTCTGGGCAGACACCCAGATGTCTCACTGAACTCTTGCCAAAAAAGCAGTCTCTATAGATGTGTTCTTTAGGACATTCAATTTTTTCAGAGAAGAAGCCTTTCATATCCCTGGGAAATAAAGCAGTGAAGAGCAACTAAAGTACATAAACTTTCATCTCATTTCTGTTTTCAACCAAAAAATATGTTAGTTTTCTACCCTTCGATGTGTTCTTGCTCCTTCTTGTTTCTCTTATGCAGAGAATGAAGGTCTTGCCAGTGAGGAAGGAGGGGTGATCATTTATAAGCACAGGGAGAAGAGCCTCTATGGTGTGCATGCGTTCCTTAGAGAGATTGCTCAGCTCTCCAAATTACCCCCAAACTGGTGTCCAGTAATCCCTTAGCATTTCTAGAATTCTCCCCATATAGTAAGTTGGTTATAATGGTATTGCATTCTTCTGACCCAAATTTCAACTTTCTTTGTTCTGCTAAGCCTCTTATCCATAATGGAATTTTTCCTAATCTCTGAAAGTTCGCTGGTACATCTCAAAAAGTACTTATCGCCACCTCTCCTGTGTGCTTCGACTTAAAGTCTATCTTTTTAAAATTATTATTCCTGTAAAATTGTTTCAGAGGTCCTGGGAAATGCAAATGTAAGTAGTCAACTAGTAGTAAAAAAGTTGGTATCTCAAACCATTCTAAAGGCATGTCAGATTTTTTCTCAGCCTTTTGGCTAAGATCAAGTGTGGGATCTGAAGGCACATCAGAAGACCAGCAGGAAAATCTACTTGTGAATTGAAAATTCTCTGGTATATTTCTACTTGCCACACATGTGGTTGGCATGAATTAGAATCAAGTCTCTTGCTGGTGCTGACTCATACTGATCCAGCTGGACAGGGTAGATCTGCCCCTGTGGTTTTCTGAGACTAATGCATTTCTCATCTCTCTTCCAAGGAGCATAGTTACGAGCCTACCAGGGTTCCTGGAATCAAGTCTAGAGAAATTAAAAACTTTTCCTTTAGTAGTCTGCTTACATCTAAGTACATGTAAGCTCCCCTGGTACCCACGTTTCCTTTCCCCAAACTGATGCAAAGACCCTTGCTGGTACTCCTGTCAGAACAAGCATAGACTGGAGTGAATATTTCTGTTGACGCTCTACAAATCCAAGCTAAAACTAAGGTGACAGGTCCATGCATGCTGCTATGTTCCCAAAGGAAAGTTGATTTGTACACCTGTTCTTTTTAATCCTGTGATAAATATCATTATTGGCATGTTATAGAGTTGCCAACTTAACTTTTAATATTAACAGTGTGGTTAAGTGGAGAAGTGCAGAATTACCCCCAGTCTCTTTGAGACTAGATGCTGTGCTCCTGAAGCTATATGGACCACCCTCAAACTGCCCATAATTTCCTAACTAAAAGGAGATATTTGTAAAGGTAAAGCATGATAAAATTCAGTGAATGTGCAGAAAATACAATTACTCTAATTTTTGTGCCACAATTCTACAGCGCTAGGATATGCATAATAGTGTGGTCCTTGCAAAAAATTATTAAACACCAAGTATTATGCAGCATCACTCTAATGATTTGCAAACCCTTCCATGTAATATCTACAATAAAAGCTCTCCGATTAGTAATGTGTCTCTAGTGGAGTGTGAGAATGTATTTTAAATACTCAATGAACTGCATTTTTAATGTATTCCTGGGTGTCATATCCAGGCACACTATCTCCATTTCAGATCAGGATGAAAGTCCAAAAATAAATGTGATACAAAAAAGAATCTTCCCCACCTTGAAAAAGCAGAATGTCTGTGTAGACTTGAGATCTTTTCCAGTGATTTTCCTGACAGAGATAGACTAATGTGGTTCCATCATTCAGCAGATGAGAGTTCAAAATCCTTGGGGAAATGGTCATTATGTCTACAAATTGGATTTACATGCTTGTATATTCCATCCATGCTCCCCTATCAAATCTATCACATTCTAAGTGGCATTCTAAAAACAAATTCTCCTCTTCTAATGAGTTTTTCATGTGTTTCTCCTCTGCTTCCCAGCTAATATTCTTTCCTCATTGACAAGACCAACATATTTGTTCTCTAAAATAAATTGGAATTGAAATTCCAGAAGAAAAGTGGATAGTAAATGCCTGGCAAGGTAAAAAATTTGATGAGATGTAAAATTAATTAAATTTCAGACACTTTCACTGAGGCTTGAAGGTTTTTAAATTCTATTAAGAAGCAGAGAAGAACGAAAAATAGACACTAATAAGTTAAAATTGCATGATTAATTCTCACATAGCTAAAGCAGAAAATGATTTACTGATTGAAATATTCATGTTGTGAGTCATCAATGTCAATATTTTCCCACTATAATAACTAAAGTGTGGAATCTGACAAATTTTTGTCATCTAAATTTTTTATTTTCAATGTATAAAGAATGTGCGGCTGAGCCCGGTGGCGTCAGTGGTTGAGTGCGGGACTACAGCCCGTGGGCTCGATGGTTCAAATCCAGCGGCAGCTCTCGGGAGCAGCACTGGGTGGCGCCCACAACCACCAGAGGCAGTGATTCCCCCCCCCCAAAAAAAAGGAATGTGCATAGGCAGTGAACATCAAATATTAGCAGATTCATTATTGTTATCCCTGTATTCATGGATTTACTTGATGTGCTTCTTCTAGCCATAGTATTTGTTACTTACAACAAAGGAATGAGTAGAACCAGTTGGATTGTGTATAGTTTCTCTTTTCCAGATAGCTCTAGTTAAGAGAAGGTGGGGATAGCTGTTGACAGGATTATGTAATCCAGCTGTGAGTCATTGTTAACAAAGTTCATTGTGATTGGGAAAACTTAGAACAGTAATAAAGGAATTGGTCAGTTTATCATCCTATTGGGTGTAAAATTAGGTATGTCAGAAACTGAAATGGGAGTCTTGGGGGGTTTGCTACAATCTAGAAAGAAGAGCCAAAAATGGCACCTGTCATTTGGACACTGAGTTACCTGTACTGAACCGCCTCGATCCAGGGTCCAGACGCTGGCCAGTAGAGCCGTGGTGAAAGTAGAGACAACAGCACCAAGGGCATCAGATGGCATGGCAAACTTCTCATCCCACAGAATGAGTAAAACTAGTGTAACTGGACAAGACACTCACTTCCAGGGTGAGGTGTCTCCAGATACTTAATTGGGGAAGCTATGATTGAGAGCCACAAAATTAAAGGTGTGCCCCTTTGAGTTACGGAAGTGAAGTAGCACTTGGGCATGTATCAGCCCTGCTAAAGGACCTATATAACATTATATACAAGCAAGGTACAGTCAAATAAGTCATGTAGCTAAAAGGCTACGGACCAGAGAGAGTCCTACATGCGGGCACCATTGAGAAGCAGTACTGCTGATCAAAATACCTAGATCTGTAGTATCTCTGATTCTGAATAGTAACCTTTTGACTTCCCCAGTACAACCCATAACCATGAGTTTCATCTGTGAGTTCTGTGTGGCCATTGCCATGAATTATCCAGTTCGGAAGAGTACCTGTAGAAGGATAGTCAATGCCCTAACTGGTAATGAAAGTTGAAAGAATCACATTACAGTTGGTCTTGTACAATGAAATTTGATTCTCCTTGCCCTTTGTGAAGAAAACAGAAGATCAGACATCATCAACACAACATGCTTACAATCCCTTAGCTTGTGGTTTTTGTCGCCGGGGGCTGATGAGTCTCTTTCAACTCTGAGCAGCACCATGTGACAGAGCAGAGCAGTCCAATAGACTGTCCTGGGTTCTAACCTTGGAAGCATCAAAGTGCCAGTGTCTCCTCCATGGAAATGTTCAGTAGATTCTAACTGCCAACCTTGAACTTAGTAGTCCAACTCTTAGCTATTTTACCAACAAGACTCCTTCCCTTAGCCTGTTGTTCTGGGTTGCGAAGATTAGAGTGCCATAAAAAGCCATGAAGTAACTTGAAAAGAAACCCATTATATCTGTCATACCAACGAGTTTCTTCAGTTATCTTTCTGATTTTCATGACATTGGATCCAAAAACTATGGTACAAACATACAATGGAACACTACCCATTGCTGAAAAGTAGTGATAAATGCATGAAGCATCTCACCGTATGGGAAGAACTAGAAAAAAATCATGCTAAGTGAAGTAAATCTAGCACAAAAGGACAAGTACAATATGAGTCTGCTGAGGTAAGCCTTAAAAAATGCAAAAGGGGCATAGGGAGAAAACTATTTATCTTAGAAGATTACCCAATTCTCTTTAAAATAAAAGCTATTATGTAAAATACTCAGTGATATCACTCCTAGGTATATACTCAGGACACTTGAAATCAGAAAATAAATGGACACCAATATTTACTCCAGTACTATCTTACCATCCAAAAGGTATAAACAGCTATAATACCAGGCAACAGATAAAAGGGGGAACAAAACAAAATGACAATTGCAAGGAGTTGGAAACAACCCAAATTTCCATCAAAAGATTAATGGATTAAAGAACTGTGGTACATATGTACAATGCAACAATATTCATCACTGAAAAGCAGTGATGGACACATGAAGCATCTCTCCACATGGGAAAAACTGGAGAAAGTCATGCTAAGTGAAGTAAATCAAGTGCAAAAAGACAAGTGCAATATGAGTCTGCTGAGGTAAGCTTTAAAAGAAATGCAATGAGGGGCATAGGAGAAAAAGCAACTGTATGCAAAATTCCCCGGAGATGAGGTCCATTTAGTATGGCAGGGACCAGACCAAATCCAGGGCTACATATGACAGCCAATTAAAAACAAAGGGGGAGGGAAAAGATAGCAATGTGTAGTGGGGGAACAGGGCACTACCCCACTCAAGAGGAGGGTATTGTTAATATCACCGCAGGGAAAGAGGGACCAGACTTCAACTTGATATTCTAGGATGTGAATGCAGCATGCTGACATAGAGAGGGTGGCCAGTGGAGGGGGTCTGAGAGTCTGGCCCCCAATCCCAACTATGTGGATAGCTGTTCCTCCTCCCAGAAGAATTTATGTTAGAGGACAGCACTGAAGCTGCAGCCCAGAAAGAGGGACATGTCTGACCAGGGCACACAGTAGAAAATGAAGAGAGAGGACGAGGGAATGGAGTGCATCCTGGTCCACCAAGCCTTGAGGATATTATCCCCACTCTGAACAGCCAATGCACAGAGAGGACAATATGACAAGCTACAAAATAAGACACAATGTCCCTCACTGGCCCATGGCACTATGCGGGATAAAACTGGCATAGTGTCGACATTGCCCCTGGTCTGACCCCACCACACTGAGGCAAAACACTAAGGGTATACAACAGAGAAGCAGGGGGAGCAGAGCATGGAGGTCCCAAGGGAGTGCCAAGGACAGACTTTGGAGCTAGGGGGTGGCACTCCATCTGACTGGACCAGAGGACACTCGTAGAGGTCCTCAAACACACCTTGAACTATTTACAGGTTTTTCTTTTTTATTATTATTTAGATTAATGAATTTTTCTGGATTGGTTGTTGTTTTGTTTTCTTTTATTGTTTCATCTTGCTATCTCTTGTGCTTTGTGTGTATATTATTATCTCTGCAGGTATATCTAGAAAAGACAGACTGGATGATCAGTCTGGAGGAGAAAACAAAGGGACTGATGGTTCTGGGGCATATGGGAGAGAGAGAGGTTGAGGAAAGGAGGTGTGATGACCAACCCAGGGACAAGGGAACAACAAGTGATTCAAAATCAGTGACAAGGAGGGTGTGAGAGGCCTGGTAGGGGTTGATCAAGGGTAAGCTAACTGAGAAAAATTATTGAACCCAAGTGAAGACTGAGCATGATAGGGGGAGAAGAGGAAAGTAAAAGGAAATAGAGTAAAAAAATAAGAGGCAAAGGGCATTTGTAGAAACTGTTGGGATGTACATAGGTAAACATATTTATATATGGTGATGGGGAAAGAGATCTATGTGCATATATTTATAGGTTTAGTATTAAGATAGCAGATGGACATTGGGCCTCCACTCAAATACTTCCTCGATGCAAGAACACATTATTCTATTAAATTGGCATTCCATGGTGCTCACCTTTACAATCTGATTGCTGAAGACAAATATGTGCATGAGCAAATGTGATGAAAAAAGCTGATGGTGTCTGGGTATCAAAAGATATAGCATCTGGGGTCTTATAAGCTTGAAAGTAAACAAGCAGCCATCTAGCTCAGAAGCAACAAACCCCACAAGGAGGAAGCACACCAGCCTGTGTGACTACAAGTTGTCGAAGGGATCAGGTATCAGTCATCAAAGAACTAAAAATTATATCACTATAAATGAAGGGAGTACAGATTGGGGACCCAAAGGCCACAATTAGTTAAAAAAAAAACCTCCCTTTACAGAAGGGTCATGGGGAGGACAAATCAGGATGCAGTGTAGCAATCACGAAATATACAATTTTCCTCTACTTTTCTCAATGCTTCTCCCTGTCTCCTCCCACCCCCCACTATCATGATCCCAATTCTACCTTACAAATCCAGTAGACCATAGGATGTACACTGATATAGACAGGAACCAGAAGCATAGGGAATGCAGGACAAATGATTCCTTCAGGACCTATCGTAAGAGTAGCAATACCGGGACGGTAGAGGGAAGGTGAAATAGAAAAGGAGAACCGATTATAAGTATCTACACATGTCCTCTTATCTGGGGTAAGGACAATGAGGGTATGGACAGTGAGTGAAGGAAGACATCAGACAGTGTAAGATATGACAATATAATAATAATTTATAAATTATCAAGGATTCATCAGGGAGGGGGTGGTGGGAGGGAGGGGGGAAAATGAGGAGCTGATACCAAGAGCTTAAGTTGAAAACAAATGTTTTGAGAATGGTAAGGGCATCAAATGTACAAATGTGCTTGACATACAGTGAATGTATGTATTGTGAGCCCCCAATAAAGTGTTTTTTAAAAACCTAAAATGGGCTGAGCCCCAGTGACATAGTGGTTGAGTGCAGGACTGTGGCCCACTGGCTTGGCGGTTCAAATCCAGCAGCAGCTCTCCAAGAGCAAGGGGAGCTTCCCACTCCCACCAGAGGGCAGGGATGCCCCCCAAATTTTTTTTAAAAAGCTAAAACATAATATATAGATCTAATGGAAAATTACTCTGCCTAAAGAAAAATAAAATCCTGAAACATGCTATGACATGGGTAATCTTTAAAAACTATGTGCTGAATGAAGTAATTTTAAAAAAAAGAACAATATCTATGACCTAACTTAAATGAAATAGCAAATGCAAAGAACAATACTGCAAGTTGTCACCAGGACAGTAGGGAAAGAAATATTATGTGGGAAGTATTGATTCTCTTTTTATGATGATGGAAAATTGCAACAGAACTTGATAATGGTTGCACAAAATAAATAATGTAATCATTATCAATAAATTATAATTGTGGAAATATATTGACTTGACAGGTTTTATGTGATATATATGTATGCATATCTTACAATATTAAAAATTGGTATTAAGGTAAAGATATATTTTACCATCAGCTAATAACATAAACCAAGTGTATATTGTGGGATTATAAAAGCTTTTTACTTCAATCACTAGACTTGAGTTAATACATATAATGAACATTTTGGGAATACTGTTATGTTCTGATGAATTCAGAGACCATTTCAAGAATAGTTGTGACACACTAAACAATAAGATCCAAAGACCAGAAAGTTGTGGTATGACATTGAGAACACTATACATAAAAAAGAAAAGATCCTTTAAAAGACAGCAAAGAAATTAGAAAACAAAAAGATGTCAGAATAGAGTCTGAAACTTGTTTCTAAATTTAGAGAGATTAAAGTCAATAGAAAAAATGAAGTAAAAATTCACAACAATAACAAAAGCTTAAATAACAGCTCAAGAAAAACAAAGTAAAATATCACAATGAAATGCGCAAACACTTGTAGATGGAAAACCCAAGGTGGAGAGAATTTACAGAATTTCTCAAGGTGACATAACTGAAAAAAATTATTTAAGTCTCCAGTTACAATGTTGAAGGATTCTATGGGAAAAATACTTAATGCCATAAATATCAAAGGAAGAGGAAAGGAATAAGTAATCACTGGACCAAAGTTATTAGTCAAAGTTCAGACATTTCAAGAAATAAAAAATAAAATTGATGGTTTTGTGGGAAGAAGTCCCAGCTTCACAGAAGACATTAGCAAAAAAAAAAAAAAGGCTTCAAAAATGAGGGAATACCAATTTAGAGACTTCAACAGATTGATGCAATACTGCAACACCTGCCCAACCAATAGGAAAAGATTCATATTTTTGCTCATCCCAAAGAAAAGGAACCAACAGGATGCAGAAACTAACAATATAATTGCTATCACATTAAAATAATATTTTGCTGAGTGAAAATTGAAAAGATTCATACCATTGCTCCTTGACAATCAACTGGTATAACTCTTTTGAATTATCCTCAGCAAAATTGACAATTAGGCAGATCTCCTATCCAACCTACTTAAAATGTTAAAAAGCAAAGATGTCACTTCGAAGTAAGATGAACCTGATATTTTCAATGGTCTCATATGAATGTGATAACTAGATAATGAATAAGGATGATGAGGGAAGAATTGATGCATTTGAATTACAATGTTGGTGAAGAATATTGAATATACTGTAGTCTGCCAAAACAAATAAATATGAGGGAATCCCCCCCCAACATAACTGGAATGTTATTTTCAAAGCGATGTATTTAATTAATTTTTTACAAAACAAACATCATCATCAAAGTAATCTCTGTTACACTTAATACATTTGTCAAATCTGTGATTTGATTATTGGAAACAGTTTTCAAATTCATGTTTGGATAGTTGACAACACCTACCTCGTGTTTTTTGTTTTGGGGGATTTTTTTTTTTGCTTCAGGGGTATGTTTGTGTGTGTGTGTGTGTGTGTGTGTGTGTGTAAACCATATTATTGAGGACTCATAGAACTCATCACAATCCATACATTGTGTCAAACACATTTGTTCATTTGTTGCCATCATCATTCCAAAAACATTTTCTTTCTACTGGAATCCTTGGCAACAGCTCTTCTTCCCCGCACCCCTTTTCGGTCCTTCCCTAATGAACCCTTGATAATTTATAAATTATTATTATGTAATCATGTCTTATATTGTCCAATATCTCCCTTCACCCACTTTTCTGTTGTCCATCCTCCAGGAAAGGGGTCATATGTAGATCCAGGTGATTGGTTACCCCTTTCCACTCCAATTTCCTTCAACCCTTCTGATATCACGACTCTCACCACTGGTCCTGAGGGATTCATCTGTCCTGGATTCCCTATGTTTCCAGTTCCTGTCTGTGCCAGTATAAATCCCCTGATCTAGCCAGATTTGTAAAGTAGAATTGGGGTCATGATAGTGGGGGGTAAGGTGGGGAGAGGAAGCATTAAAGAATTAGAAGAAAATTGTATGTTTCATTGTTACTACACTACACCCTGACTGAATCGTCTCCTCCCCACAACACTTCTGTAAGGCCATGTCCAGTTGCCTACAGATGGGTTTTGTGTCCCCATTCTGCACTCCCCCTCATTCACAATGATCTGATCTTTGTTCTTGGATGCCTGATAAGTGATCCCATCAACACTTCATGATCACTAAGGCTGGTGTTCTTCTTCCATGTGGACATTGTTGTTTCTGAGCTAGATGGCCACTTCTTTATCTTCAAATCTTCGAGGTCCCAGATGCTATATCTTTTGATAGCTGGACACCATCAGCTTTCTCCACCACATTTCTTCTGCACCCACTTTGTCCTCAGCAATCATGTCAGGACGGTGAGCATCATGGAATGCCAGTTTCATGAAACAAAGTGTTCCTGCAATGAGGAAGAACTTGTGTGGGGGCTCAATGTCCATCTGCTACCTTAATACTAAACATATAAATATATGCACATAGATCAATTTCCCCATAAATACACGTAGACATGTATATGCCTGTATTTAGACCTCTATAAATGCCCTTTGCCTCCTAGTTCTTTCCTCTTTTTCCTTTTACTTTCCTCTCCCACTATCATACCCAGTCTTCATTTGGGTTTCAGTAATTCCTCTTGGTTATATTGCCCTTAATCAAGCCCGACCAGGCCTCTTACACCCTCCACACCACTGATTTTGGATCACCTGTTGTTTCCTTGTCCTTGGTTTTGCCAAACCACTGGCCTTTCATGTTCCTCTTCATTCACAGAAACAAAAACTTGCTCACATGGAGCGATGTCACATGAGTAAGGCGCGGCAAGAGAGGCAACTGTTTTTGTCCAAAAGTCACCCAGTGAGATGGTTGCTTGAGTGGATTCATGGTCATGGTGGCAAAATGAGCCCCCCATCTGACACAAATCATGTCTCTTTTGTCACACACAGTTGCGTTATCTTTTCAGAACCTCTCAACAGAGGTTCTTAATTAATAGTCTGACCTGGTGGAATGAACTCCAAATGCAATATCCCCCTCACATCATAAAAAATGAGCATCATCTTGATCATTGATTTCACTTGAAAAACTCTTTGTAGGCAAGGTGATGATGGTGTCATCCAGTGGCTTGGTTGATATTTGTTTTCAGGTTTGTACGAATGGCACCATGTTTTGTCTCCAGCAGGGTATGAGTTGCTAAGAGCTGTTTTATTCAAAGCAGAACGTGTTGCACTTGATATTCTTTTTCCTTTTCAGACAGAACCCACGGTAAAATCTTGTAGTAACTCTTTTTTTTCCCAAATCTTCTGTTAAAATTTCCTGAACCAAACTACAAAATAATCCAGATAACTTCCATCATCACTGGTCTTCAAGCACAAGTGCATGAATTTTGTCAACATTTTATGCTGTCCAGGAGTTGACTGATGTCCAGAACAAGGTTTGTCATCAATTGATATTTCACCATTTTTGAAGTGAGAAAAACATTTGTTCGCATGAGTTTTTCCCCTAGAATTGTTCTTATAAGCCGTGTTCAACATACTAACAGCTTCTGCAACACTTTTCCTGAGCGGGAAACATAATTTCACAGTCACATGCTGTTCTCCTAAATTGGTCATCACATAAAACAAGCTTTGAGTGAAACTGCTTTTACCAAAAAAAATTCACTGTGACCAGAAAGAATCTCCCAGCAAACACCACTGAGTTTACTAACTCAGACCGAGTAGCTCGATGCTTGCCTACTGGGGAAAAAAATCTATTTTCTTGCTTTGGTTTCTTTGTTGATTGGTATGTTTGGAAGAAGTACAGTCTGAATGGTCCTTAGAAACCAAGATGCATACACAATCAAAAGAGAACAGTCGTTACATCGGGCATCATGCTTAAAGTAGAATGCCATTGGAAAAATGGAAGACCTTTGGAAATATTGACTGACACAGTTGCTCAAATAAAGGATTCAAACAGCAGCAATTGGGGTGATGGTTCAGCACCTGACACGGTTTTCTGCTATTGTACCCAGGGTCATGATGAGTTAGGAATAACCCAGCAGCACCTCACAACCAGCAACATGATTTCCTCCACTTTCCTTCTGAGGAATGTGAGGCTGAGAGAGCTGAACAATATGCTCGAGTGCACATGACTGAGAAGTTAGTTAGACAAATCAATCAATCTATTTTTTGCTAATGACATTTAAATGGACGCAGCAAAAGTACACTTTTCTTAGTAGAGTCCATTAACTGAATATTAACTTACACTTAAGAAACATTCTGATTTGCTTGACAAGGCAGCTTAAGCATCTATTAAACTCCAGTTAAAATTTTAGTAATTTAATTAGTTTAATTAGTTGTAAATTAGTCACACTAGGAATAACTTATTCATTTTGGAAAAGACCTACATAGGAAACTGAAGAAAGGTAGTCATGTTTCTAAACTTATAAAAAATATACATTTCCCAAGTCACATGATCTCCTCACCATACTTGTTCAATCTGTTTGCTGAGAAAGTGATTAGAGAAACTGGATTATATAAAGAAGGATGCCACATCAGAATTGGAAGAAGGCTTATTAAAAAGATAATTATAATTTTGAAAAGGATGAAAACTTATTAACAACCTGAAGTATGAAAATGACAAAAATATGCTTGCTAAAATTGAGAAGGAATCAAAACACTTGCATTTGAAGATCAAGAATTGTAACCTTCAGTATGAATTACAACTTATTAGACTGGGCTGACTAGAGAAACAAATCCATGAACATTTATATGTGTGTAAGACAGAGCTTATATCAAGAAATAGTTATATCTCAGTAAAACATGCCAGTCCATCCGAATCAAGTCCATAAGACTTATATTAGTCCATAAATCCCTGCTTAGACTCTTGTAGCCTGAAGCAATGATGCAGAATCCAGGTAAATCAGTGAGGACAAAGTCTTGTGAGCCCAATGTTCATGGACAAATATCCAGGGTTCTGGCAGAACTCCAGCAGGTTTCTTAAGAGTTCACCAGTAGGAAGCTGGTTCAGAGAGACAGGAAGTTCCCAGAATCCTTTTGAGAAGGTCATGCCCACAAGGAGGCATCATCAGGCTGTGACCTGGTTGACAGTTTAGCCTCCACCTCTGTAGTTATTTATCAAGTTGACATGAAATTTTGCAATTACCACACAACTCAATGTAAGGAAGACCAAAAGTGTACCCAAAGGTAACATCATCATAAATGGAAAAGAGGTTGAATTTGTCTTACATGGATCCAAAATCCCTTCTCATGAAAGCAGCAGTCAAGAGACCAAAAGGCATATTGCATTAGATATTTCTGCTGCTGAAGACCTCTTTCACAGGACTGAAGAGCAAGGATGTTACTTTGGGCACTAAGGTGCCCCTGACCTAAGCCAAGTTATGCTTTGTTGAATCATGTGCATATGAAAGTTGAAAACCAAATAAAGAGGACCTTAGAAGAATCTATGCATTTGAATTGTGATGGAGAAGAGTACTGAAAGTGCCATGGATTGCTGAAAGCTCAAACTGATCTGTATTGGAAGAAGTATGCCCCACAGAGGCAAGGACAAGTGGAAGAGCAGAGAAAAAGAGGAAGGCCCTCAATGAGGTGGATGGACAGAGTGGCTATATCAATGGGCTCAGCATAGGAACAATTGTCAGGGTGGCGCAGGACCGTTCAGTGCTTCCTTCTGTTCTACCTGAAAGTAACAGCTCACATTGCCAGTCTCTGGAACTCTGGATAAAAGACCAACGCCAGTCACCTGACCTACATATATATATATATACTCACCCACTTCTCACATTGGCTCAATGTCCCAAAGCCTAGTTTATTACACAAAAAATCCTATCAATGTAAAACATGAGGGACCACATACTCCTTCGGCTATGGGAGTCATTTTGGAGATTGTCTACTGTGCTGCTTCTCCTGCAACTGGCTTATCTCCATACTTAGGTGTGTGTATTTCTGGATGATAGGGGTTGGCTTGCACCATTTCAAATATAGGTTGAGTTAGAGATTTTGAAGAGAAATTGCCCTAGCCCAACTCACACAGAGATTTTCTTCTGCAAGGAAAGATCCATCTACCCAAGACCACTCATGTGGGCCTCAGCCCTCAAAATGCAGAATTGAGACTCTCCAGGATTGATGCTAAGAGACTTCTGTACCGTGTCTATGCACTTTTAGAATCTCTCACAGACAAACTACCCTCCCCCAACTTAGAAGGTTATCTGACTGGAGGGAGTAATGAAGTGAGAATGATCACACACTTGGGGGTCGGTGGAGAAGCAAATTCTCACTCAGCATACAAGGTTCCTCCCTGGCTTTAAAGTAAGCCAGGAGATTTTAAACTATTGTCATAAATGTGGCATGCGAGACAACCAGAAAATCAGGGCATAATTTTTGTGTAATAGTTATCACCTCCCCTTATACCTGGATTGGCCAAAATAGAATATCAAGGATACAAATGGCACAAATGATTTGTACTCAACCATTAGCCTAAAAGTTGGCACCACACAAGAAAGACTTGGCAATCGTCTACTTCCATAATACAATGGCCAAGAAAGCGTTGTGGACAGTTCTGTCTCATGCTACCCACGGGCACCATGAGTCAGAACAACCGAATGTCTTTAAGTGTTTGCAGACATTCAGTAGTGGATTCATTCACAAAATTCACTGTATAGAGAAATTATATACTTCTCGTCAAGTTCAGACCCAAACTGCCACATCTGTTGACAAGGCTTGGCTTTGTGACTTGCCTTTCCTTCCAGAGCCGTAAGGTTCCCAGGGACAAAAGCAATCCCCAAATGGACTCCTTTCATATGGCGACAGTTAATGAAACCAACCCTAAAAGGGCACAAAGCCAGCATCCCATCAGCAGACAGCTCTGCAAAAAAGACTGCAGTCCTGGCAGTCTTCCCTTGTCTGCGTCTTTGAAGTTGATGAAATCTGAATTCGTTGCTAGTAGCCTTTAGAAACCCTTTGGAAAGATATCATAAACATCTGTCTGTTCGGTTTACCCAGCATTCGGTGAAACAGCTGCCACCCCCACCCATGGTATGGAAACGTCTAGAATAGGAACAGAGTAAGTAGCAGGCATTAGAGACAGCATACGCTATCTCTCTGTAATCAAATGCTCCTATTTAAATGAGAGCCTGCACGAACACGCTGAGGCTGCCAGCAGGCTGCTGTTCCCACAGTTAGAAGTGTGAGGTACAGCGGGTCAGCCTGGAGGCCAAAGAGTCTCCAAGCAGGTCTGGACACCTCCCAATTCATAGTGATAATGGAACTCATCAGATTGCTCCCATTCGATCCTAGGAAAGATCGAATTAACTGACACAGTGGCCTTCTTGCCAGACATGTTCCACTCAAATCAAATCAGAGCAAATGTGTTTAGGCAAAATCTTAACTACCTTTTGTCTCCAATTTTCTTAATCTCGAACGAGAAACCTGTAGTTTCCAATAAGTACCTTGTGGGCACGTGCTGGGCCCCAGAGAAACATATGCACCTTGTGGCTGACTTCTGAGGCATAATTAACTTAATTAGGAATATTATTTTTACTGTTCCTGAACAGAATAAAAATAATTGCCTGAAAGAGCAAGCCTTGATTAGAGTCCTGTCAGTTCTCCAGCAAGTAGGTTTACATAAGAAAAACAATCAAGAAATTCTAAATAGCATGGACACTAATAACATTTTCTCTCTCCATTGTAATGCAATTTGGAGGTGACAGAGTTCTCCTCCCCTGCAATGAAATGAAAGCTTAGCCAGTTTTACTTAGATAACTCTTGCTCTAAGTGAAGCAAAAATGCTGCATCTTGTGCTACCTCAATACTCAAAAACATTTAAAATTAGCAATGGCCATCATATACTACGATGGGGTCATTTCCATTGTTTTCTCATCTCTTCACCATCCAACTATAAAATAAAGCTTCTTGCCCACATTTTTTTAATGAAGGAAAAAAAGGTCTTGAAAAGTTGAACAGCTTCCCAGTGTTAAACAGATAGCAAGCCTCGAGTTTGTACCCAAACCGTCTGACTCCAAAATCTGTTTTCCTGATAACTGGGCTATGTTTTCTCATTTCAAGCATTTGGCTGAAGGCCAAATTCTTGCTGCATCATGAAGTACTCACCATCTCAGGATTACAAATGCTCTTCCAAAGTTGTTTGAGTGCATTCTACATGACTTCCTCACAGCATGAGGGCACATCATAAAGTTTGTTCTTGAACTTCTGCACGATGGAGAACAGCCCTTTTGCCAGAAAAGTTACCACAGCATTGATGTCAAACAGTAGACTCTCTGTATGCCTTAAGAGAAAAGTTGCAAAGGGCATCACAAGAAGATTAAGATGAATATTATAAGGAAATGTGCAAGGACGTAGGATTAGAAAACCACAAGGGAAGAACATGCTCAGCATATGTGAGACTGAAAGAACTCAAGAAAAAAAAACTCAAGCCTCAAATTGTCATTTTTAAAGATCTGTAGACAAAATATTGAACGAGGCAGGAAGCATCAAGAAACGATGGAAAGGACAGAAAGTCACTGCACCAAAAAGAACTAGTCAACAGTCCACTGTTTCAGGAGCAAGAATCAATGGTGCTCAAGGGAGAAATTCAAATTACCTTTAAGGCATTCGTTAGAAAGCATGGCTTCAGGAACTGGTGGAATCCCCACTGAAATGTTTTAGAAATGTGAAAGCTCTCACTCATTTATGCCAATAAATTTGGAAGATAGCTTCATGGACAAGTGACATAAAGGACTGATGTTTGTGCCCGTTCCTAAGAAAGGGGACCCAACAGAATGCTCAAAATATAGAAGAATTTTCAGAGATGCCCCCCAAAAATACAGAAGAATGTTATTGATAGCACATATAGGTTAAATTTTACTTAAGATCATTCAACAAAGCTTGCAGCAGCACATTGACAGGGAGTTGCCAGAAGATCAGATCAGATTCAGAAGAGGATATGCATAAGAGATATCATTGGTGATGACAGATGGATCTTGGGTCAAAGCAGAGAATATCAGAAAGTTTTAAGTATGTTTCATTGCAGAGGCATTTGACTGAATCATAATAAACTCTGGAAAACCCCTAGAAGAATATAAATTCCAGAACACTTCTTTGTGCTCATTCAGAACTTGTACATGGATCAAGAGGCAGTTGTGGGAACAGAACAGGGGACTACTGAGTGGTTTAAAGTCAGGGAAGTTGTATGTCAGGGTTGTATCCCCTCACCTTACTTGAAGTGATATACTGAGCAAATCATCAGATAAGCCAATTATATGAAAAAGAGTGTAGCATCAGAATTAGAGGAAGACTTATTAGCAACCTGAAATATGCAGATGATGCCACCTTGCTGAATGTGAGGAGGAATTGAAGAATATATTGATGGAGATCAAGAGTTGTAGCCATCAGTATGTATTACAACTCAATAGAAGGAAGGCCAAAATCTACACAACCAGACTGGGTTAGTCTGGGTACACTAGGGAAACAAATTCATAGACACTCACCTATCATGGGTTTGGGAGGGAAAGCAGGCAGGGTAGGAAGGGGGAAGAAATGTGGAGCTGATATCAAGGACTCAAATGGGAAGAGAATGCTTTGAAAATGATGACAGCATATGTGGAAATGTGCTTGGCACATTGGATAAATGGATGGATTGATAAGAGATGTAAGAGCACGCAATAAAAGTAAAAAAGATGAAGAAGAAAGAGCTTTATATTTAAGAGCAATAGTTTATTGAGAAAACATCCCAACCCAGTCCAGATCAATTCCATAATCCAGTATTAGACCATATGTCCTATACCAATCCATAAATTCCACATAATTTTCACAAAACACATGTAATCATGCTGAATGCGGGATGATCATCTGCCAGGGGGTAGAAAGTCTTGTGGATCAAGTGGCAGTAGCGGCATCTCAGCACTGGCAGGGGTCTCCACCTGGATCCTTCAACTCCAGGTCCCTAGAGTAGTTCTATGTGTCTTGTCAACTGCCATGTCTCCCAAGAAGTGAGCATTTTAACAGCTCCAAATGTGGTCATCAGCTATCGCCTGATTGGTAGGCTACACTCTAACCCTTCACTTTGGCAACGAATTATATAACTACCACATGGACCAATAGTTAACATGATGATACGTGGAGAAAAGGTTGAAGCTGTCAAGGATTATGCCTTACTTCATCCACAATCCATGCTCATGGAAGCACCATTCAAGAGATCAAAAGACATATTGCATTAGGTAACCCTGCTGCACAAGACCTCTTTTAGGGTATTGAAGAGCAAGGATGTTACCTTGGGAACTAAGGTGTGAATTACCCAATTCAGGGTACTCTTCCTTGCATTCTATGCATGTGAAAGTTGGACATTGACTAAAGAAGACTATAGAAAAACCTATGCTTTTGAATTGTGCTGGTGAAAAATATTGAAAGCACTATGAACTGCTAAAACGACAAAACCATTTGTACTGGAAGAAGAAAGACCAAAGGGCTCCTTAAAGGCAAGCATAGCAAGACTTCATCTTATATCCTTTGGACATATTGTCAGGAGACACTAGTCCCTGGAGAAGGATATCATTTTTGATAAAGTGTGTGTTAGTCCAGGTAGACTAGAGAAACAAATTCATAGACACGCATATTGATAGAAGGGAAAGGTTCATATACAAGAGGAATGGAAGATTGAGAAAGCATCCCAACCCAGTCCAGTTCAAAGTCCTAAGTCCGATATTAGCCCATATGCCTGATACCAGTCTATAAAGTCTCCTTCTGACTCATGAAGTCACAGGCCAGTGGGTGCAGAGTCACTGTGCTGGCAGGGGTCTCTCCATGGCTCCTCTATTCCAGGGCTCAGGGTCCATCAACAGCAACCAGTGTTGATAGAAGCAGCTCAGTGCTGGCAGGGGTCTCCATGTGGCTTCTCTAGCTTCAGAGGTCTGGTTCCATAAGGGTAAGGCTGGGTGGCTTCTTCTCCAGCTCCTCCAGTTCCTTGCACGCTGCCATCTTGTCTTGTCAGTAGTTCGTCGTCTCAGAGACTGACTCCAGAGACTCAGAGAGAAGTCTCTCTTCTCCAATTGGGAAATACCAGGAGATTTCCCAGAATTCTCAGGAGAAAGCCATGCCCACACAGAGACCTCATTGGCTATCTTCAGACTAACTGGCTAGACACCGCCCCTACATCCCAATCATGAAGTTGACATAGGTACATGACAAAGTGGAAAAGTGTTGAGAAAGAGGAAGCTTTCAATGAGATGAACTGACACAGTGGCTACATCAGTGGGCTCTGGCACAGGAATAACTGTCAGGATGGTGCAAGACAGCACAGTGATTCACTCTGTTGTGGCGGTCATGTACTTGATGTCAGTTTCATGATTTGGAGTGTAGGGATGGAGCCTAGCCTGTCAATCTGGAGATAGCCAATGAGGCTTCTGTGTGGGCCTGACTTTCTCCTGAGAATTCTGGGAAGTCTTGCTGAATTTCCCAATTGAAGGATGTGGCGGTCTTGTGCTTATGTTCATTTCATGATTGAAATGTAGGAGTGGAGTCTAGCCTGTTAATCTGGAAATAGCCATTGAGTAGCCAATGAGGCCTCTGTGTGGGCAAGGCTTTCGCCTGATATGTCTGGGAAATCTCATGGTATTTCCCTCGTTAAGATGAGAAGCCATCTCCCCAGTTGTTGGGAGTTAGTCTCAAAGACGATGAATCACAGAAAAGACAAGATGGCATTGTCTAAGGAGCCGGAGGAGAGGACACATGGTTTTGCCCTGATGGAGCCAGACCTCTGAAGCTGAAGAGCCCATGTGGGGACCTCTGCAATGCTGAGTTGCTTCTGCCACCACTGGATGCTGTTGACGACCCTGAGCCCTGGAAGCAAGGAGTCATGGGGCGACCCCTGCTGGTGCTGGGACTCTGCACTCACTGGGCTGTTACTTCGTGCGTTGGAAGGAGACTTTATAGACTGATATCGGGCATACGGGTTAATACTGGACTTGTGACTTTGAACTGGACTAGGCTGGGATGTTTTCTTAATGTCCTATTCCTCTTATATATAAACCTTTCCCTTATGTCCATATGCGTGTCTATGAATTTGTATCTCTAGTCTACCCAGACTAACACGGTTGTGCATAGTGGCGTTACGGGTTGTCGCTGACCGAATGGCCCCTAACAACAATAAGTTCGTTTGCCCACTGTGCCAGTTTCCTAGAACGGTCATAAGAAACGACTAAAAATGAGATGGCTTACAGTATGATACACGTATTCCCTCAAAACTCAGGGGCTTTAGCAGCTCATTGCTACCAAGTACATTCTGACTCATAGTGACGCTGTAAGCCACAGTTCTAGAAATGCCCCTTTAGGGGTCCAAGGCTGTAAATCTTTAATGTTACAGAAAACCTCATCTTTTTCCTATGGAGTGGGTGACAGTTTCAAACCATTGACTTTGTGTTTAACAGCTCAATTCATAACCCTCTCTACCTCTGAAATCAAGGTGTTTGCACAGGTATATACTCTCTGCAAAAGTGTTAGAGGAAGAGTCCTCCCTTCCCCTTCTGGTTTCTGAAATTCATAGACATTCATTAGCTCTTCCTTCTGCCTCCATCTTCACCTCAACATTTTCCGCTGAATGACTCACTGTGTATAACTTTTTCTGTTATAAAGATGCCGCTCATACTAGCATTTGCATTATGTGCTGTTCAGTGGGTTCTGACTCATTTCAAGCAAACTTAGGTACAACAGAATGAAACATTGCTCAACCCTGCATCATCCTCACCACTGAGGCTATGCTGGAGCTCACTGTTGCAATCACTGTTATCAGCCAATCTCCTGGAAGGTCTTCCTCTCCTTCGTTAATCCTTTACTTCATCAAGTATAATGTCTTTATTCAGAGTCTGGTATTTCCTGATAATATGTCCAAAATGAGTGAGAAGAATCCGTGTCTTTCTCATTTATCAGGCTGTATTTCTTTCAAGGTAAATCTGTCTGTTATTCTGGTTGTCTATAGTATATTCAGTAATCTTCACCAACACTGTAATCCAAAGATATCAGTTCTTCTGTGATCTTCCTTATGAATCATTCAGTTTTCATTTACATAGAAGCCAATTGAAAATACCACAGTATGAATCTGAAGTACCTTAATTCTTAAAGCAGTGGCTCTCAACCTGTGGGTCATTACCCCTTTGGGGGTCAAGGGTCCCTTTCACAGGGGTCACTCAATTCGTAGCAGTATCAAAATTATAGTTATGAAATCACAAAGAAAATAATTTTTGAGTTGGGCATTACCACAACATAAGGAACTGTATTAAAGAGTCACGGTATTAGGAAGATTGAGAATCACTGCCTTAAAGAGACATATTCCTCCTTTAACACCTTTAAAAGGACTTTTGCAGTAGGTTTGCCTAATGCAATATGCTGTTTGATTTCTTGAATTCTGCTTTCATGGTTGTTGATTGTGAATCCGAGTAAACGGAAATCCTTGACAATGCCAGTCTTTTATCCATTTATCAAGATGTTGCCAAGATAGGTACATGAGGTCAGTTGTGAGAGGGTTTTTTGTTTGTTTTCTGTTTGTGGAGGTGCAATTCTTACTGATAGCTATAGTCTTTGATGTTCACTAGTAAGTGTTTCATGTCTTCTTTACCCTTAAAAAGCAAAGTTGAATATGTTAGTCTGGGTAGACTAGAGAAACAAATTCATAAACACTCACTTGGATATAAGGGAAAGGTTTACATAAGAGGAATACAACACTGAGAAAGCATCCCAACCCAGTCCAGTCCAAGGTCATAAGTCTGATATTAGGTCACATGTCCAATAGCCAGTCTATAAAGTCTTCTTCCAATTGATGAAGCACAAGTGATGACACTAGGACAATCACAGGCCAGTGGATACAGAGTCTTGTGTATCCAGCGAGAGTAGAAACATCCTAGCACTGGAGGGGTCTCCCCCTGGCTCCTTATTTCCAGGGCTCAGGGTCCATCAGCAGTATCCATTGGCAGTAGAAGAATCTCAGAACTGGCAGAGGTCTCTCTGTGGCTTCCCCAGCCCCAGAGGTCTGGTCCATCAGGGCAAACCCATGTGGCTTTTCCTATTGACACCTCATGATCACACAGACAGGTGTGCTCCTTCCAAGTGGACTTTCTTGCTTCTCAGCTACGTGGCTGCTTGTTTATCTTTAAGCCTTTAAGACCCCAGATGCTATATCTTTTGATAACTGGGCACCATCAACTTACTGCACCACCTTTCGTATGCACCCATTTTGTCTTCAGTGATTATGTCTGGAAGATGAGCATCTAGGAATATATCAGTTTAATAGAACAAAGTGTTCTTGCATTGAGAGAGTACTTGAGTGGAGGTCCAGTGTCCATTTGCTAACTTAATACTAACCTCATAAACATATGCATATAGATCTATTTCTCCATTATCATATATAAATATAGTTACATATGTACAGCCTATATTTAGACCTCTGTAACTTCCCTTTGACTCCTGGTTCTTTCTTCTATTTCCTTTTACTTTACTCTTGTCCCACTATCATGTTCAACCTTCATTAGGGTTTCAGCAATTCCTCTTGGTTACTTTGCCCTTAATGAAAACTGACAGGCTTCCTACACCCTCCTGACCACCGATTTTGCATCACTTATTGTTCCCTTGTCCCTGGGTTTGTTAACACTCATTTTCTTTCCCCACCTTCTCCCCTCCCCTGTTCCCCTGGAGCCATTGATCCTGTTTTCTCCACCAGATTGTTTATCCTGCCTATTTTATCTAGATAGATCCACTGAGATAATAATATCCACAAAAAACAACACTGAACAAAACAAAACAACAACAAAACAATGAAAAGGAGAAGGAAAACTGAAAAATTAAAATGACAGAAATGCTCTAGAAATATTTTTCTAGGAGAAAAGCTAAAATAACTTGTTAGAGAGAGGGCACTCAAATAAAAAACAAATGCAACTTAAGTTAGGTTTATTTGCTACAATATAAGTAAAAAGCAAAAGATCTAACTACCATGTTATAAGAATAAAATACTTAAACAGTAAATATGAGTTTTTCCTGCTTCCTTTCCACCTTGTTGTAATTGTTGTTAGGTCTAGTTGATTTGGTTTCTAATATCGTAACTCCATGCACAAAGGGTGAAACCCTTTCCAATCCTACACCATCTTAACAATTGTGATACTTGAGCCCATTATTGCTATCACTGCATAAGTTCATTGAGGGTCTTGCTCTTAGTCTGACAATCTGACATTGGATTTTATCAAATGTGCTGTCCTTTTCCAGCGCTGCTATGAGGTGGAATCTATTCAAATGCAGTGAGATTTTCGTTTTGTCTTTTCTGATGACCTGTCTAGAGTATGAAATGAAGTCCTATCATTCTCACTTCTGAAGATCATTCTGGCTTTACTTCTTCGAAGACAGTTTTGTTTGTGCTTATGACCCTTAATGGTACATTTCGTGTTCTTCAACACATTAATTCCAACATGCCAATTATTTCTCATCTAAATTTCACATAATAGGCAACTCAAAAAATGTAAACTCACTGCCATCAAGTTGATTCCAAAATGATGAAGTGACATCTTTGCACTTTAACATACTAAAGAAGTCCTGTGCAGTAGCTGTGCCCAGTGAAATATGTCCTTTGATATATCAAGGACTGCTTCCATAGACGTTGACTATGGATACAAGTAAAATGAAATCTTCGACAATTTTAATATTTTATCTCTTTATCAGGATGCCGTTTATTGATCCAATGTGAGAATTTTTATTTTATTCATATTGAAAGTTATAGCTTTTTATATTCATCAATAAGTGTTTCAAGTGTTCTTCACTTCCAGCATGCAATGTTTTGTTATATTCTCAGCATACATATTGAATAAGTATGGTGGAAGTATACAAACAGGAAGTATATCTTTACTGAAAAATAGGAATTGATGACACTGAGTCAAAAGAATAAATATTGCTGATAGAACAGAAGCCCTCAGTGAAACTTTACAATAAGAACTTTTAACAATTATAAACTTCAAACCATGTAGACATATTAACGAGTCATATTGGAGTAAAAATAGCATAAATGGGTTAACACAATGGAAATTTTACATGGGAATTCTAAGTAGAAAAAGAAATAAAGGGATGCTTGTTTTTGTTGTTAGGTGTGTGAACAGGTTCCAAATCATAGTGACACTACTACAGCAGAAGTGTACACTGTCTAGTCCTGTGCCACCCTCACAACTTGTCTACCAGTCCTTGTTAGATAACTGTGAGATTCCATCATGGCAAGAGCATTCCTCTTTTTTGCTGCTCCTCCTCTTTAAAATGCATGATATTCTTCTCTAGGGTCTGGACTCTTCTGAGATGATTTTCAAAATCATTGACACCATGTCTGATCATCTTTAACTTTAAGAAGCATTCTGGCTGTACTTCTTCCAAGACTGATCTGTTTGTTCCTTTGGCAGTCTATTGTACTTTTGGTATTCTTCACCTGCAAAAAAATTCAAAAGCATTCATCCTTCCTGGATCTTCCTTGTTCAGTGTCATATTTTCACCTATGAGGCAAATTGAAAATACCATGAGTGTGCCGGGCACACATTAGTCCTCAAGGTAACATCTTGGATTTTCACCACTGTAACAGGGTCTCGTACAGCACAGGTACTTCATGCAATGAATTTTATACCCTCTTGACTGCTGCTTCCAGGAGCAAGCAAGACAAGACCCTAACAAATTCATAGTTTTCTCCATTTGCCATGATGTTACCTATTGACCCAGTTATGAGGAATCTGCTTTTGCTTACATTGAGTTGTGATCGATACTGAAGACTGCTGTGTTTCATCTTCGTCTGCAAGTGATTGTTAAGTTCTCTCTACTTCTTCTTATGATCTATTGTCTCTGATTATGTACTGGACATTCAGATTGAATAAGTATGACGAGAGACTACAACCCTGTTGCACACCTTTCCTGATTTTAAATCGTGTAGTATTTCCTTATTCTGTTCACACAAATGCCTCTTGACCTATGTACATGTTTTGAATGAGGACAATAAAATGTTCTGGAATTCCCATTCTTCTCAAGGCTACCCCTGATTTTTTTGATGATCTACAATCAAATGCTTTGGCACAGTCAATAAAAACCATGGAAATTATTTTCTTATCTTCTCTGCTTTTGAGTCAAGAACCATCTACATCAATAATGATATGTGTTTTCTAAATCTGGCTTTGAGCTCTGGTAGTTCTCTGTCAATGTACTAGTGCAACCAATGTTGGATTATCTTCAGCAAAATTTACTTGTTATATCAATGATATTGATCTATAATGTGGACATTCTGTAAAGTGACCTTTTTTAAAAAAAAAATTCTTACATAAGTGGATCTCTTCTAGTCAATTGGCCAAAAAGCTCTCTTCCAAATGTGTTGGCATAGAGGAGCAAGCGCTTCATCGGCTTGTTGATACATTTCCATCGCTATTCCATCGATTCATGAAGCCTTGTTCTTTGTCGAATAACTTCATTGCAGCTTTGAATTCTTCCTTTTGCTTCATTGGTTCCTCTCATATGCTACCTCCTGAAATAGTGGAATGTTGATCAGCTTTTGAAGGTACAGACTCTGTGTTTTCTCATAAGTATGATGAGCGAATACAACCCTGTTGCACCCCTTTCCTGATTTTTTCCATCTTCTTTTGACAATTTTGACCCTTCCTACATCGTTCAATATTTTGTCCATATAATCTGTTGGTATTGCTACTTAAGGCTAAGTTTTTTCTTGTGTCCTTTAAGTTTAAGATACACTGAGTGTGTTCTTCCATTTTTTGTTTTATACTTCTAGGCCTTTGTACATTTCATTAAATTTTTTCTTCTTGATATATCTTTTGAAGTTTTTTCCACAGGACTTTACTTCATCATTCCTTCCATTTGTCTTAGATCCTCTGTGATTAAAAACAATTCCAATGTCCCTTTGAGCTTTCTTTCCTGTCTTTTTAAAGACCTGTGTGCTTTCTCCATGTAAGATGGTCTCTATGTCATTCCAAAGCTCATCAACCCTGTTCTTGAGGTGCTCTTGAAATTCACTTTCACTGTCATCATGTCAGTGCTGACTCCTATGAATCTCCTTTGGGTTTCTGAGACTGTAACTGTTTCTACTGCAGTAGAAAGCCCAGTCTTTCTCTGACGGGGCTGCTGGTAGCTTTGAAGCACTAACTATACAGAACATAGTCTAATGCACAGCCACTGCAAAGTGGTATCTACTCGAGGTGGTATCTTGCTTCTCCTGGATTTGTTTTCATTGTCTTCAGTTTCAACCTGGATTTACATAGATGCAATTGATGGTCAGTTCCACAGTTGACTTCTGGCCTGGTTTTGGCTGATGATACTCATCGTCTCTTCCAACAGATGTAGCAAGTTTGATTTCTGTTCATTCAATCTAGAGAAGTCCACATGTTTAGCCACTTTTTGTGTCATTGAAAAAGGTATTTGCTATGAACAAAATATTGGTCTTTCAAAATTCTATCATGAAATATCCAGATTCATTTCTCTCACCAAGATCATATTGTCTGATAACTATTCCTTCCTCTTTGTTCCAACTTTTGTATCACAACCATCAATAATTATCAATATATCTGATTCATGATTGATGAATTTAAGAATGAAAGCCTTAGAATTCTTTTATTAATAATTTCATTCACTGCCATCGAGTTGATTCCAACTCATAGCAATTCTGTAGGACATGGTATAACTGCCTACCATTGTAGGTTTCCTGTGTTTTTTTTTTTTTTCAGAACTTGACTGCATTCCTTTTTTTTTTTTTTTTTTGCATCACTGCCTTGGTAGGAGTAGAAAGCCCAGCCTTTCTCCTGGAGAGCTGCTGCTGGATTTGAACTGTCAGCCCTGTGGGCCACAGTCCCGCGCACAACCACTGCGCCACCAGGGCTCAGCTGAAAGCATTAGAATTCGTTCTGCATCACCAGCATTATTGGTTGTTATGTAGATTTTTAATGATACATGTATTGACTGGAATTCCTTGTATGTGTATACATATTATTATCCTATCACAGACAGTGTATTACTTCAAGATAGATCTTGAAATCTCCTTTTTGAAAGTGAATGTGATGTGTTAGCTCTAGTATAGTAAGCTATATGATTTCCGATGCAGAATGGCTAACATCAGTCCATTCCATCTAACTATTGCCTAGAATATCAATCTTTAGACATTCCATATCATTTTAATGTCTTCCCACTTTTCGAGATTCACACTTACATGTACTCCACAAGTTTTGATTATTAATCTATGTTTGCAGCTGTTTCCTATCGAGTCATGCACAATCAGCAAAGAAAAATCCCAAAGGCTTTACTCCCACATATACTTTACTTCCATATACTTCATTATGGTCCATTCTACTTTCAGAAGACAAATGTTCCTCCATCATATTTTGAGTGCCTTCCACCTTGAAGGGTGTCATCCTCCGGCATTATCTCTGACAATACCCAGTTGTTCTTCATGAGACTTTCAGTACCTGACAATGTTTTTCTGTTAGCATAAGGTTTTCAGTGGCTAATTCCTCTAGGCAACCTATCACTTCTTTGTTGTCTGTTCTTAGTCTGGAAGCTCTGCTGAAACCTGTTTTCTTCAGATGGTCCTGTTGGCATTTGAAATACCAGTGACCTAGAATTCAGCACCACAGCAACACATAAGCCACCACTGTATGGCAACTGGCAGACAGGTGATGAAAAGAGATATTATAGAAATTTTTAGTGCATTATGAAAATTTAGTGCAATGAGAAAAACTCATTGAATGCAAACAAATGCACTAACAGTAAATTAGGAACAGAAGAAATGAGACCCACTAAACCACAATCTTGCAGCATTTTTCCATTTATTTATCTTATGTTTATCATCTTAATTTCCATAAAAATAAAACAACTTTGCAATAGTAGCAGTGCATAAGTATAGAGTTTTTACTGATAATCAATAAAAGTTGTCAGTTGAGGTACTGAATGAAGAAACAAAAGAAATAAGAAATAGTTTGAAAAAGAAGGAAAATTTTCCTATGTTCAAGCAATACTCAAGAGAAATTATAAGTATAATACAGAAATGTTATTAAAAATGATCCTGATGCTTGCATTTTTATTCTGAAATAAATCTACAACCATAAATGTCAATGTACAATATACATGTATAAAGACTAAATTTAAAGTCAGTCTATTATACATGGTCAATTAGTCAGGGAGCATAAATAACATACCTCATTAAAATTTTATGTAATAGTTACCTTATGTGAAGAAGCAATATAAAATTGCCACTTTTATAATAAAATCCTTTATTCATACACATTCTTTGGTAGTTGCAGTTAAAAAGGTATTTGTATGAAAATTTTACATTGTGATTAGGTGCCATGGGATTGGTTTCTGCTCATAGCAACCCTATGTACAACAGAATGAAGTATTGCCAGGTCCGGTGCTATTCCTATGATTGTTCTTAGGTATTCTGTCTCCCACAGCACTCTACTTTTTAGCTGGGTTCTAAAATTCATTGTAATGACCCCACAAATATCCTAGACAATGATCAAAACTATGAGGTATAATCGGAAGAAATGCTGAGGGTATATTTCTTTAACTAAGACATCCTGTGCCAACAGGCTGGTCTCTGGCCCTCAGCTTCTTGGCGTGGCCTCTGCCCTGCTCAAGTACTATTGCAAAGCTCTTTTAAGGCTACTGACAAAAGCCCAAGGGACATGTCACTTCACTGTAGACTTTACTCCAAAGGGATCCCATTTCAACTCCAGATCCAGGGGTCAGCAAACCCAGCTCCCCCTAACCATGTATCCAGCAGTATCCCACTCCACAAATCAGCCTGCCACCCAAACACTCAGTTTACCTCACTCTGTGAACTGGGAAGTCCACCAATGTGACTCATGCTCTGTCTCCTGATTCTGCTGTTGCTACTCATCTAGTGTCAAAAGTATATCCTGGATCAAGAAGATGCAGTGTGCAGTGGTCCAAAGGCCACACTGTATTCCTGGGTTTTATTTCTTGCTAGTTGTGAGATTGCCTCTTCTGTTTCTGAGATACTTCACTTTCTACTAAGGAGAATGGCAATCACAATTAGTCCTGTTCATAGTTACTCACAGCTGAACCACATAATCCAGTAAGTATTTGGCCCATTTTCTTTCCCAGGCCATCAGGAAAATAAAGGTCATTTGGTGGGAGTAACAAAAACGATCACTAAAAGAATCCATATTAAACAAGTCATTGTATTTTCCTATATGTGAGTCCATTGTAATCACTGTGTCAACCCACCTAACTGAAGATCTTGCTCTTTTTCCTCGACTCTCCACCTCACCAAGAATAAGATCCTTTCCAGTTCCTATTTCTGATTTTTTTCTCCCCTCTCATAAATCTGAAGGCATTAGAATTAGGATGCAATATACTATGGTGTAGCCTCATTTAAGTTAATTGATAATGCAAGGGGGGGATCTTTTTCAAGGAAAGGTTATTTTCCCAGGTACAAGGGTTAGATAGGAATTCAGCATATCATTTTGGAAGACATACTTCAATCTAAGACAATCATCTAAATTCTTAGGTACTTTCTGAAAGATTATTTGGCATGTTTATTCCAGGGACTTAACAAATTTAATTTCTTGATTTAACAAATCCTCTTCTTAAAATTTTCCCTAAGATAATTTTATTAGACTGTTATATTTGCATGCTGATTAGTATGTATTTGTTTTCTGTTTGTTTTGGATTTTTTGATTTATTAATATTTATTATTGCGGTATATTGAGCTTATTGCTGAAATTGTTTTTTGCCAAGAGTTTAGGTATCTTTATCTTTTTTATTAAATACTTTTATGGGGAACTCTGACATTTCCAATCACAATCCGCACATTCATCCATTGTGTCAAGCACATTTGAACAAATGCTACCATCATCATTTTAAAACATTTTCTTTCTACTTGAGATCTTGCTATCAGCTTCTCATTCCCCCCTCCCCTGCCCTCTCTCCCTCATTAATCCTTAATAAGATGTAGATTGTTATTTTCATATCTTGTATCATCCTCTGTCACCCTTCACCCACTTTTCTGTTGTTCGTCCCCCTGGGAGAGAGTTATAGGTTGATCCTTGTAATTGATTCTCCCTTTCTCCCTCCACCATCATCCCCTTATCATCCTTGTATCTTTATTCTCATTGTTGACCCTGAGGAGTTTATCTATTCTGGATTCCCTGCATTGCTGGCTCTTAAATGTAGCAGTGTGCATGTTTTGGTCTAATCCAATTTTTAAAGTAGAATTGAGATCATGATAGTGGAAGGACGGAAACATTAAAGAACTATAGGGAAGTTGTGTGTTTCATTGGTGCTATAGCACACCCTGACAGGCTCATCTCTTTCTGTGACCTTGCGGTGAGGGGGTGTCCAATTGTCTACAGATGGACTTTGGATCTACACTCCAAGTCACCCCACCCCACCCATTCACATTGGGTATGATTTTGTTTGGGATCTTAGATGCCTGATAACTGATCCCACTGACTTTCCACATGGGCTTTGTTGCTTCTGAGGTAGAGGTCCACTAGCTTATCTTCAAGCCTTTATGACCTCAGATGTTATGTCTTTTGATAGTCAGTCATCATCAGTTTTCTTCACTACATTTGCTTATGCACCCATTTTGTCTTCAGCTATTGTGTCACAAAGGTGTACATCACAGAATGCCAAATTATTAAAACAGTGTTCTTGTGTTGAGGAAGCACTTGAGTCAAGGCCCAATGTCCATCTGCAACCTTAATGCCTAGCATATAAATATTAGTGCATAGATCTATTCCCCTCTCATTGTGTATAAAGATATTTACATATGTACGTGACTGTATTATAGACCTCTATAAATGTTCTTTGTCTCCTGGTTCTTTCCTCCATTTCTTTTTACTTTCCTTTTGTCCCACCATCATGTTCGGCCTTCATTAAAGTTTAGTAATTCCTCACTGCTACATTGCCCTTGATTATGCCCCAGTAGATATCCTATGCCCTTCTCTCCATTGATTTTAGTTTACTTGTAGTTCCCTTGTCCCTGGATTGGTTTCCCCAACCCTTCTTTTCTCGCACCTCCCCTTCTCCCATATCCCTGCATAATGCTAATGGTCTTTTCTATGTTGAACCATTCCTGCATCCCTGGTGTGAATCCCACTTGGTCATGGTGAATAAAATGTTGTTTATAATAAAAAGGGGGGCATAGCAAAAAGTGTCAGCAACGGAGAACTGGTTAAAGAAAGCATCGTACTTCTGGAGCAATTTTGCATGGGATCAACAGGGAAAATAATGACAAGTTGTCACATTTTGATCTAACTATGAGTGCAGTAATCCATCCTACAATGTAGTCTGTCTGATAGCAAGGTCTTTCCCATCTCTGGCCCATTGTCAGAAGGAATTCACCAGAAGTTTAATCCACATGGAGATTCTGCAAATGGGTTATGGTCTTTCACTAGTCTTTTACATCCATAGTCTTTTACACACTGCCTGTTTAGGATTTAAGCTCTCATACCATTTCCTCCTCTGGGCCTGGAATTTATTATTTGCAATTCTTGTATCAAACAAGTTAGTATGCTTCTTCCCTGTAGATTTAGCTGATGTCCCACTTAGATGGCCTCTTGTTGTAAGACAAGCCTTTAAAGGTCTGGACGCTATTCTTTCTGATAGTTATGCATCATCCAGTATCCACTTTCTGTGTATGAAACCCAGATAGGTTAATCTTATAGGGACAACAGCTGGATTAATATATTCAAAAGGACATGATAGGGTAGGTTAGCAGGATATGGAGCTAATAGCTGTGAGTTCAAGGGAAAAGAAAGGTCTTCTAATCGATAGTGGGAATGGTTGTTCAATGCTTAATAATTTGATTAAACTATTGAAGTGTATGATATGTGAATGGTATATTGGGGAAACTGCTAAAAATAAACAAAGTGATATTTAAAACATTATAATTCTATTAATGAAATATTATGTCATTATTAAAATGTTACTTAAAGAATATTTCATGACTTTGAGAAGAATACATGATATAATTAGTTAATATACTATATAAAAATTCAAAATATAACTGGAAACTATCGTAAGGGTAAATAGATTAGCCTTATATAAAAGTGCAGGTTTACAGTAGACTTTTCTCAAGATATGGGTGAATGTATCTGCATATTATCTTTTCAGATAAATTCAAAGGAGAAGTTGGCTGAGCCCCGGTGGCATAGTGGTTGAGTGCAGGACTGCGGACCACTGGCTTGGCGGTTCAAATTCAGCAGCAACTCTCCAGGAGCAAGGCTGGACCTCCTATTCCCACCAGAGGGCAGTGATGCTCCCCCCAATCCAATATCAAAGGAGATATTGCATTCTTATTGCTGCTTTTCAGAATCAATCATCTTAATGTTTCAACTCAATCAACTTTTCTTACATTGTTTTAATTTGCCTCATTTATCTACCTTATGTAAATATGATTCTAAGTTTCTGATGTAACCCTCACTTCAAATGTCTATTTCTTTAATTCTGGCATTCTCTATAATTTAAGGAGGCACGCACCCTTATTTTCTGTTTCTTATTTTTAATGTTCTGAATGTCTCCCATCTGTCTTTTAATGTTTTTCCCTGTGTTTGTTTCTTTCTCCATGAGTTTCACATGGAGCTGTGCTATTTGTATCTTTTTCCCCTTCTCTTCTACACCAACCCATTATATTCTCAGCTGTTACAGCTTTCTAAAATATTATATATTTGGGCTAAGCCCCGGTGGCGTTGTGGTTGTGCATGGGATTGCGGCCCACTGGGTTGGAGGTTCAAATCCAGCAGTGCTCTCCAGGAGCAAGGCTGGGCCTCCTACTCCCACCACCAGGAAGCAATGATGGCCACCCCACCCCAGAAAAAAAAAACAAAAAATATATATGTTTTTGTGACTTTATTGCTTTGAAGATATTTATTGATTCTTCCTCACCCTATCATCAGAGTTTAGGCTTAAAAAGACCTTTATAAAATAACCACGAATAATTGTTATGGTCTTGCCATACCTTTTCCTACCTCACCTTCATCCCCAGTCTACTCTCAGATTACTATCACTTATCACTTGCACATCAATGCTTCTGAAGCTGATAAGACCATCTTCACAACACATTTTGACCCTATCATCCCTTCATCATGCTTATCCTGCAGTATCCTCTCATAATACTTATTATGCTTATAGCTAGGATATAACCACACACCCTAAATTTGCAACATAGCAAAGCTTACTAATTCTCTAAGGTTCTATTAATGTTATCTCTTTGCTATTGAATTCCACAATTCACTCTCGGGGGGAAAAAAATCATTCAATCTTTTCTCAACATTTGCTTACGTCTTAGAATACTGTAGTATTATGTGTTTATTTGTCTTTGCAGCAAAATGGACTCGGTTTGTTTTGTCCAGTGCTTAATGTTCTGCTGGTATTTTTCAAACCCAGTTCCAAGGAAATCTGACTATTTTGCATGAACTGTTTTTTTTTGCATGAACTATTTATACAACATAATGTCCTGCAAACTAAGTCGCACTGTCTTTCTATTCATTGCTTCTTTCCTGTTGAGTATGATTGAATCTTTAACCTTAGCCTTCTGGATGGAATTACCAAAATAAATTCTCCCAGCAGTACTTTTTCTTTGTTTTCTAATGCTTTCTTCACAATAAATGCATTTTCCTGCTGATTAAATTGCACTGAACTTCTCATTACACAATTTTTAAAATTAAACTCAGCAAGAAAAAAATGAAATACTGGACATATCAGTGCATAATAAAAAGTACCTCTAGATCTTTGTTTACTTAATAACTTATTTTTTAAATAAGTTCATATGATTTTCCTCCCACATTAAAATTGGGGAATTTTTTTTTACAAATTATGTTTCCTTTCTGAAAAATTGATGGATAATAACATATCAAGTTAACTTATATAAGGAGTGGAAATCTTTCTACATCTTGCTGAGAAACAGCATGAGAGTTATGCCTGACTTCTTCTGGCTGCCCAGAAGAAAAGATAATCTAACTCCATACCAGTCTATGACAATTTGCTATAAGTCGGAAGTCAGGCATGCCTGCATGTTCCAGCCTTCTTTCTCCCTATTTTGACACCATCCATCACTCCCATGACACTGCTGGATTCGACAATCCATCACCATTGCACACATAGACAGTCCACAATTATGGAGATTTATTAAAGAAGTCAGGAGGTTTCCACAAGTTAGGATCAGAAAACATGAAGGAGACAGTCTTGTGTCCCTATCAGCTGTGCTTCTCTCTGGTTCTCAGTTATTTAGTCGTGAAAACCCTTGGCCTCTACCTTATTCTGTGGACCAGGAACTCCGCAACATGGTCTCAGTCCTGGTCCTCTGCTCTGCCTCCTGTTCTTGTTGCTGTGACTTCTAGTGTCTCCACCATTCCAGTCAGGGGTCTCAAGTACTCCACTGGTGCCTCTTCTTTCTTCATGGTCAGGGTGTTCTCGGCTTCTGCTGAGACAGCTCGCTTGACAGGCAGAGGAATGGCAACACTGACCATTCCTTCTCTTCGTCTTTCACACACCCTCTGGGCCTGGTGTCAACCAATCATTTGGTAGAAGTTACAAAGATGTGGATAGAAGAGCCATATTTAAGCAACTACATGTCACTCACTGTTTTAATTATAACAGAAATTAAATTATGAGTTATTTGGGATGCTGCAGATGGCTTCAATATTACTTTCAGGACTTTAACTTCAAGCTAGCCATATCCATTTTAACCTCTTATTTTTACATGTGAACTTATTGCAATACACTGTAGTAGACCATTCTAAAGTTCTATTAAGGTTGCAGAAAACATGTTAGGCTTTGTGAATGGTGTTGTTAACTCTCTTAACAATATTTAATTAAATACTACTTCTCATTGCTTTTGTTATATGTACTTATTATAATACAACAACCAGGAGTGTTTCAGATTTTTCTATCAGACTATAGATTTCATTTCACCTTGTTAGGTTGACTGGTAAACATTTGATATAGATACTTATATATGCAAATAGTGTATGTATTATACATAATTTTTATTACATTTTTTGCCAACTTTGCAATACCCTTCAGCATTATTTTCTAATGACTATACACATTAGATGTGTGAGTGTGTCATTTTTTGGCATATCATGTAAAAAAATATGGTAGATAACTTGACTGGTTATTTCTTGCTTTTATTTATTTATTTATTTATTTATTTAGGCATCACTGCCCTCTGGTGGGAGGGGGAGGCCCAGCCTTGCTCCTTCAGAGCTGCTGCTGGATTTAAACTGCCAAGTCCGTGGGCCGCAGTCCCGCATACAACCACTATGCCACTGGGGCTCAGCCCGACCGGACATTTCTAAACTCAGAAATAACTTGCGGAAAAAAATCATGAATTTAATTCTATAATTCCTAAGCCCAAGCTCTGAGTAGGGGACCAGAACTTTTTTTTTTCAGGACTTTATTTATTTTTTACTTCTTTTTTTTAAAATACTTTTATTGGGGGCTTTTGCAGCTACTACAACACTCAGTACATCATTTGTATCAAGCACATTTGCACACATGTTGCCACATACATTTCCAAACATTTTCCACTTGAGCCCTTGGTACAAAGTCCTCTTTAAAAAAAAAAAACCTTTCCCCTCCCCTCCTTTTTTTAATGAATCATTTTATTGGGGGCCCCTACAACTCCCATCACAATCCCTAACAACATCAGGCCACTTTGACACACCCATTGCCATCATCACTCTCAAAACATTCTCCCTCCCTCCAGGCCCCCATTATCAGCTCCCTATATTACCCTTCCTCCCCCCCTTCCCCTTGAACCCTTAGTAATTTACAAATTATATTTTCATCCTGTACACTGTCCAATGTGTCCCAACACTCACTTCCTTGTTGTCCGTGTCCCAGAGAGGAGGCTACGTGTAGATCTCTGACGTTGGTTCTCCCTTTCTATTCCTCTATCCCTCCACCCTCCTGGTATTACCACTCCTATCATGTTTCCAACTTCACTGTACACCTCCGGGGACCAGAGCATTTTTATGACTATCCTAAAATATTTTTATGCTGTAACTTCAGGGCCATGATTTCTGGAAAATTTATCATGAGTCCTAAGTCTACAGATGGTTCAATGACTATGCATACTGAATTCCCAATTGCATGGGTTTCTGTTAAAGTTGGATTATAGATTGGGAAGGTGTAAGCATACTTGGGACGCATACTGTGAGCAGATTTTTATAAAAGTGAATGTCTTGAAGCCCTAAATTACTCCTAGTTACATGCACCTATAGAAAAAAAACGTTTACTCCTGTCTCGCAGGAGGCTAGTCTCACATTGCCTAGAACCTATAATAGCCTCCAGTGAGCTGGATCCCTTGCAGGAGATTTTTAAATCTCTACAGTTCTCGTTCTCACCACATTGCTTTAACTGTGAATCTGTCACCAGAACTAAGTCCCAGAGAGAAGAGAGGGGCTTGGGGGCCACAACAGGTCAATTCTTTCTTTCCCAAGGCATAGTGTTATGGGGGCAGGGGAGAGTATTCAGTGCTACCACCCACCGGCCCAGGCTTGACACTAGAAGAACCAGTGACCCATGAGCTCTTGGCTTGGGGAGCCCTATTTGAAACACAGATGACAACTTGCCCCCACACCAGCACACACAGATGATGAACCTCCTAGGGCCCAACCAGTCCTGTCTGCTTCTTCCAAACTTGGAGCTCAGATACTGATGATCTGCCTGCTAAAGTCCCCTCCACCTCAGGCCAGGGCAGCATGAAGAGCAGTAGGTGTGATGAGGTGAGCGGGCTAGCTGCTACCTTCATTTAGAAAATGCACCCCAAACCTGCTATCTTTACTGTGGTTGTATTTTCATGGTTGATGATGCCATTCAGTCGGCTCTGATATATAACAACCCTATGCACAGCAGAATGAGGCTGCCAACCCTTGCAGCACCCTTCCTAAGCCTATTCCAGAGCCCGTGGTTGTAGCCACACTGTCAACCCATCTCATGGAGGGTCTTACTCTGTTTCACTGCCCTTCAACTTCACGAAGCATGATGTCCTTCTCCAGGGACTGGTCTCTACTGACAATATGTCAAAAATTTGTAAGGCGAAGCCTTGCCATCCTTGTTTCCAAGGAGTCCTCTGATTGTACTTCTTTCCAGATCAATAGATTCGTCCTTTTGAAGTCCATGATATATTCGCTATGCTTCACCCGTGTCACAATTTGAATGCCTTGATTCTTCTTCAGTGGTCTTCATTCAATGTCCAACTTTCACATGTATCTGAGGGAGAGGAAAAGGTCATTACCTGGGTTGGATCACCTTAGTCCTCAAAGTAACATCCTTGCTTTTGGATACTCGGAAAAAGTCTCATACAGCAGATTTCCCAAACGAAATGTGTGTCTTGATCTCTCGGCTGCTGCTTTCTTGACTTTGAGAGTGGATCCAAGCAAGACAGAATTCTTGACAATTTCAACTTCTCTCCATTTATTATGATGTTACCTTGGTTCAGTTGTGAAATGTTTGATCTTCTTTATGTTGAGTCATAATCCATATTGAAGACCGCAATCAAGTCATAGTAATCACGGTTGTTTTATTAGTTACCATAGACACAGCTCATTCTCAATTTAAGCCTGTGTATCCCAGGGGGAAAAAAAACATTGCTTCTTCTTGCACTATCTTTAGGATTATTGCTATGTCTGTGCCTACTGTTTCAGCTATGATATCAATTCATGCTTTTGGTTTCCCATACTTTCACTGTCTATCCACTTCAGCAAACATAATATCCTTTTCTAAGCCTACGAAAAAATCTACCCTCCCTTCTAAGGAACACTCTGATTATACTTCTTTTTTATATTTTTATTAGTTATTTTATTGGAGTGTTCTTACAAATTTTATAACAATCCATCATTCAATGGTATTAAGCACACTTCTATATATGTTGCCATCAACAGTTCCAAAACATTTTCTTTATACTTGAGCCCTTGGTATCAGCTCCTCTTTTTTCCCTCCCTCTCCCTTGTGAAAACTTGATCAATTGCATATTATTATTGTTAATTTTTGGTCTTACCTTGTCTGTTGTCTCCCTTCACCCACATTTCTACTATTCAACCCTTTGGGCATGGGCGGGGAGAGGTATATATCCAACCTTGTGATGGGTACTTCCTTGAAGACTGCTTTGTTCATTTTTGTAACAGTCCATATAATTTTCCAGCACTGGAATGCATCAAAGTAATCTTACTTATATTGCCCAGCTTCTCACACAATCGAGGCAGTTGAAAAGGTCCTGGCATATATTTGGCACACCTTGGTCAACAAAGTAATAGATTAGTTTTTTAAGACATCAAAGTCTTTTGCTGCAGATTTTTACAGTGAAATATGTCATCTGATTTCTTGATTGCTGCTTCCATGGGCATCCATTGTTGTTCTAAGTAGAATCATTGGCAATCTCTATTTCTTCTGCATTTACCATGGTATTGTTTATCAGTGCTATTGTAAAGAGCTTTGTTATTCATGTTGTGTTGTCCTCCATACATTTGGTTCTGCTTGAGCACAATGGGATTTCATCCCTCACAACATTATCCATAATTTCATATGGCCCACACAATTGAATGAATGCTTGGCAAAGTCAACAAAACATAAAAAAGCCTCTTTCTCGTAGACTCTATTTCTCTACTTTCAAATAAGATCCAGTTGATGTCTGGTTTGAATACCTGCCAGTGTCCTATTGAATTGTTGCCACAGCTATTTAAAACTTATCTTCAGCAAAAACTACCACAATATAGAAAACTGACCGATGAATGAAGATACTGGCCATTAGAGAAATACAAAACAAACCTACAATGAGATCTCATTATCCCTTTTTTATTTTCTAAAACAGTGACAAAATAAAATGCAGGGAAATGCCTCGTAGTAATGTTAAATGATACAGCCATTCTGGAATATACTTACTTTCAAAACAATGGACAGAAATATACATGTAACTACCATATGACCCAACAGTTGCAATCCTAGTGCTGGTCCCAGACAAATATAAGTTTATTATGGTGCTGCAAAAACCTGTACACAAATGTTTGTGGCAGTTATTTTCACAATAACCCAAATTGAAAGCAATTCAAAGGGCCTTCCTTCCAAGCTTAATGGTTAAGCAAACTAGAATGTTCATGACATAAAATACTACTCAACAATGAAAAGGAGTGGAATATGGATCCTCATATCCACTTGGAGAAAGCTCCACAAGCTTATACTGAGGGGGAGAAAAAGCCAATTCTAAGAGGTTGTGTATTTTATAACTCCATCTTAAAATGCCCAAATTATAAAAGTGTAAAACAGACTGGTAGTGAAGATAAGGGAGGAAAGGATCTCTGTGCGTCTTTTAAGAGCAATTGTTTAATAATGATAATATTATGTATCTTGATATCAATATGAATGTCAATATCTAGGTTGTTGTATTTCAGTGTGGTTATGCAAGGTGGTCCCATTGGGAGATATTGATAAAGAACACGTAAGATCTCAGTGTCTTATTTATTATAACTGCATGTGATCTGTAATGATCTGGAAATTTTTAAAAATATAATTCAAAATAAAAGTATCCTTGAGTGAAGAGAGAAAATTGTTGTTAATAAATCACAAGCCTTCTCCCATCCAAGAAAAAAAAGGCAAAGCATATTCTACCAGAAGTGTTTTTAAAATATGTAGAAAATTTCATAATGTAGGATATGTTTTTTTTTCTTCATAGGACAACTCTTGGTGTACTGTCATGGTGGAAAAAAAAAACTTTAATTCAGCATCCTCGACTTGTTCTTCACCAATGCAGTTTTCAATTTTTTTAAAATGTCTTCATAATTACCCACTGTAATCATCTTAAATTCTTTGGGAAAAAAAGCCTACTAAAATCACCACTTTGAAATCCCAGAAAAACAATCACCATTGCCTTCTGAGCTGACACCAGCCCCACCCCTTACACACACACACACACACACACACACACGTTCCCTAGGAAACTACTGTTTCACTTGGACCTTTCTTTGAAGATATGAGAAGTTAGACAAATGTGCTACTTAGAGAATTTGTCTGCAGTCAGTCAATGATAGAAGAGACACACTGTAGCACACCTTTTTAAAAATAATACACCCATGCATGTACAAACTGAAATCCAAATAGCAGTGTTCTTTCGCTTCCCTTCATATATATCAATGTGGCTGTTGGGTGCCATGGACTCAGAGCAATGCTAGGTACAACAGAACAAACCCCACGCAGGCCAGAGGCATCCACACAATTGCTCTTGTATTTGAGCCCATTGTGGCAGTCAGAGAGTCAATCCATCCCACTGATGGTCTTTTACTCTGCTGCCCTTCAACATTACCAAGCCAGATGTCCTTCTCCAGGGAATGGTCTCTTCTGTGACATCATGTCCAAAGTATGTGAAATAAGTCTCCCCAACCTGGTCTCTAGCGTTCTGGCTGTTCTTCTTCCAAGACAGATCTGTTTCAGTAGTCTTGATCAAAACCATAATTTAAATGCTTCAATTTTTCTTTGTCTTTCTTATTCAAGCAAGATTGTTTCACCTGTATATAATGGGTTGTTAAAAAGCCTTCTGCTTCATATAAAAAGCATTCTGCTTCATATAATTCAGTATCTCTGGCAGTTTGCTCAGCATGAAACTGTAATAGAAATCCATTTTTGGTACTGTATTAAATTCTTTATTTTGTCTTTTAAATGGTTTGGGGACAAATTTCCAATCAATACAACCCCTGGGGTGTAAATTCAGTCCTATGCATGCATATTTCAGGCAGTTGAATCAGCAAGTAGCCACGATGTCATTGTCACTCCTACTATTAAATGATTTCAATGATCACAAAGGCTTATGATCTCAGAGTTTGAAATCAATCCCCAAGACAGAGAAACCAAACTTTATCCAGTGCTTGGTCACTGCATGGGCTGTTCACCTAACATGAGTGAAGAATCTCTAGTGAATGGACATCAGCCACTACCAAAACCAAAGAGGTGCTAAAGCTGCTCACATCCAGATACAGAGTTTCACATGATTTCAAATAGGATTCCTCTGAGGTATACCTACTGCCTTACCATTAAAATACATGTCTGATTTTTGTTTTTTAGGCAACAGTAGAATGGTGCCTGATTGAGGCTGCTTCCCTTCACATATTTCTCATCTGGCTGATGCAGTGGTGAGTCTTGCTCTCCAAGTGCTAACTCGACAAGTAGCCTGCCACTAAAAATTCCGCTTTTCTCCCTAACTTTCTTTTCAGCCTACCATGAAGCTTCAAAATTCCTGATTTTATTGTTTCCAAGGAGGAATAATAGCATCAGGAAAAAAATTTTTAAAAGGCGTGCTGATAATTTTTCAAGTTTTTTCCCAGTGGAATTTCCTCCCCCATCCTATCCCTGGCTGGTGTACTTGTAATTCTTTGAAAACTATTCCTGAATTATTTTGTAGTATCTTTCCTACATGCCACTTCCCTGATGCCCATGGCGAGTTGTTTATTTAAACAGAGACAGTCAGTTCTTTCTCTCTCCGGACACTTCTTCATGCCACTAGAAATGAAAGAGGTTCAGGGGAAGGAGATGGATTCGGAGGTTCCCGTGCTGTCTCATGTACTGAATGAAAACACAATCCTTTCTGTGTCTGGAAGCAAGTGTAGTTATGTCTTACCCCTCACTGGGAAGTCCTCATAAGGAAGCCTCAACCACATAAGAAAGGTTGTTCCTTATTTGCAAAGCATGCTACCTGTGCGAGACAGCTGTGAACACCACCTCCACTGGCAGGCAGACACCTACTGCAGTGTTTTAGTGCCTTCTTGTGTTGATGGCTAGAAGCGCAGTTGGCGTCTTTTACACCACACTTAGCATGCCACATGTACTGATCCTTTTCCTTTCTGCAAACAATGTTCTATTCTAATTGGCAAGTACAGGTTACCATAAAAGCTGATGTGCTCATTTTGGAAAGAAAAATAATTAAAAGCTTAACCAGAATCTTTCCAGGTCTGCATCATTATCTCTTTCATACATTCTTGTCATCTCTCTAGTGAAAAGATTTTGAACAACAAAAAGAACACATAAAACAAAGAACATGCTCTATCAAAAAAAAAAAAAGATAAAAATCCAGTCTTTAGCACAACCCAGTTTCTTCACAGATTCTTTGAAATCCCATATTTGCGATGGAGAAACATTACGCATCCACAATAAGGAGATTAAAGCAACAGAATGTGTCCCCAGTTTTTATAATGCTTCCTCCCAACAGAACCAATCTTCTTACACAGACAAAAAAAAGAAGGGAGAAAAACATTCAGAATGTCAGCGTTAAAAACAAAGTACTGATAAATAAATAAGTAAATAACCTGGTAGCATTTGAACTTCATTTTTTACAGAATTGACTAAATGCCTGAATGAACATTTTGTGCTATGAAAAAAGAGAGAAGAAATGACCAAAACAGACTGAATTTACATAAAAGAGCAAAGTAAACATTTCATAATTCTATAAGGGTCCATTTAGCAAATGAGTTTTTCTGGCATGCTCAAAAGTAGTTTCATAAAGTCCCCAAAAGGGATTCATGTATCCATTCTTCTCACGTTTTATTAGGACAATATTCATGTAAAAAATAAAGTCTTAGCAGGTAGAAAGAGCTGCTAGTTCATAAGCCACCTAGTCTTTTAAAAAGCTAAAACTATTTTCAAGCATTTTAAGCCATTTATAATGTAAAAATATCAGACAGGAATTAAATAAAGTAGGAGCACTGTACAGAATCAGTGATTAATAAATTTGAGCAACAAGAGATGAGGCCTTCTACTCCCTTAAGGAGTTTCAGTCTTGGAAACCCATGGAGACAGTTCTATCCAATCACAGAGGGCACAGGACTGAGCAGTGTTGCATTCCGTTGTATATAGGGTTGCTATGGGAAAGAAAGGACTTGATGGTCCCTAACAATAGGCACTATTATCATGGACTACCAGGAAAAAAGTGAACTAATCTGTCTACAAATCCTCCTTAGAAGCAAGGGTAGCATACCTGTGTCTCAGATGCTTTCAACATGTTATCAAGAAGGACCTCTCCTGAGTAGAGAGAATTAGTGAAAAATAGGAAGACAACAAGATGAATGGACACAGTGTTTACAAAAATGGGCTCAAACAGTTGTGTAGCTTGTGAGGATGGCACAGAACCAAGCAGTATTTTCTTCTGTTGTATGTGCCATTGAGTAGGAACCTAATGGAAAACAACTAGCATCAACAGCAAAGGCCACTATATCCTATTCTGCCAAAACAAAGTACCTTTGTAATTAAACTAGGCATAACAGTGATAGCCAAGATCTCTCTTTAACATTGTATTGAGGACTCATATAATTTATCACAACCATGCATGCATCCAGTGTGTCAAGCCATTTATAACACATGTTGCCCTCTTCGCTGCCGAAGAATTTTCTTTCTATTTGAGCCCGTGGTTTGTTCCTCATTTTCCCCCTTCCTTCCCCTCCCTCCTTCACTCCCTCCCTCCTTCCCTCATGAACCCTTGATAAATTATAATTATCTTTTCATGGCTTGCACTGTCTGATGTCTCCTTATACTTCCTTGTCTGTTGTCCTTCCCCCTGAGAGGGGGTTATAAGTAGGTCATTGTGATGGGTTCCCCCTTTCTCTTCCTATCTTCCCCTTCTGCTCCTGGTATGGCTACTCTCAATATTGGTCCTGAGGAATGTATCTGTCCTGTATTTCCTGCATTTCCAGCTTATCTGTACCCATGTACATGCTATGGTCTAGCCAGGTTTATAAGGTAGAATTATGGTCATGATAGTGGGAGGGAGGGGGAAACATAAAAGAAGGCTGTATATTTTTCGGTGCTATACTGCACCCTGACTGACCCAACTTTTCCCCACGTCCCTTCTGCAAGGAGCTTAAAGATTGGCTTTGGGTCTCCACTCTGTACTACCTCCCTCATTCACATTAGGATGTTCTGCTCTGGGTCTTTGATGCCTGATGCCTGATCCCAATAACAACTCATGATCACACAGGTTGGCGTGCTTCTTCCATGTGGCTTTGTTGTTTCTCAGCTACATAGCCGCTAGTTTATTTTCCATCCTTTAAGACTCCAGATGCTATATCTTTTGATAGCTGGACACCATTGGCTTTCTTCACCACATTTTCTTTAGCAATCATGTCGGGAAGGTAAGCATCCCAGAGTGACAGATTATTAAAACAAAGTGTTCTTGTGTTGAGGGAGTACTTGAGTAGAGGCCCAATATCCACCTGCTTCCTTAATAGTAGTATGTACCTATATCTCTTTCCCCATCATCACATATTAATATATTTACATGACTATGTTTAGATATCTATAAATGCCCTTTGCCACCCTCCTCGCCTTCAATTTTTGATCACTTGTTGTTCCCTTGTCCCTTGGTTTGTTTTGTTAACACCCACTTCTTTTCCCCCATCCTGTTGTTCTCTCTTTCAGCTTGTTGATCCAGCCAGGATCATTTTTAGCCTTCCTGAGGAGTACTCTGAATTTCAATTGAGGTGTTTTTTAATTCAAAGTTTAGAAGAGAGAAAGTCCTTGAATTTAAACCTAAAGTATTCTGTTTAGCTACTAATTAAGCCAAATAAAATTTAATTATTATAATTTTTAATATTAAGTCATTTTTATAAGATGCTACTATTTTTGTACAGTAATTATGCCTTTTAATTAGGTTTCACTGCAAGATGGCACCTGAGTGCAGTCTATCGTGCTTCTTGTTTTCTCCTGTAGCTCTTTTCTCTGTAGCTCTCATTCCTGTCACTGCTTACTGGGGTTTGTAGCACAGAAACCCAGGCCTCTTTTCAACCAACTCACAGCCTAGGGTCTCTCTTTCATGACTCAGAACACCGAGAGTTTGACAGCATCCTCAGTTTGGCTCCTCTGAGATATACTTGTTGGTTCTTCCGCATTCTGCTGTGAAGTTCTAAGTGTTCTAAAAGCATGTAACAGGGCTTAAAGAGGGGGCATGGAAGAACTAAATCCCTCTATTCAAAGGCTAAAGAGAATAACACGTCCTCTCTATTGTTGTAGCCTTTTTAAAAACCATTTTATTGGGGGCTCATACAACTCTTATCACAATCCATAATACATTCATTGTGTCAAGTACATTTATAGCCCTCGTGATTCCCATAATATTTGCTTTCTACTTAAGCCCTTGGTATCAGCTCCTCATTTTCCCTTCCTTCCCCTTTCCCCCCTCCCTCATGAATCCTTGATAATTTATAAATTATTATAATTTGGTCATATCTTGCACTATCTAATGTCTTCCTTCACCCACTTCCCTGTTGTCCATACCCTAGGGAGGAGGTTATATGTAGATGCTTGTAATCATCGGTTTTCCCTTTCTACCCCACCTTCCCTCCACCCTCCTTAATCACATGTGAAAACAAGCACAGACCTTTACTATCAGCTGCATCTATACCCTCTGACCCCCACAGTTTTGCATTCCTCTGAATGATAATGGTATAGTGGGCAAAATCTTGGGCTCTAGCCTCAAGGTCAGTAACTCAAACCCAACAACTGCTCAATAAGATTGAGAAGATGCTATCTACTCCCTCAAAGATTTACAGTCCCAGAGAGCCTATTTAGGAGCCCCATAAGTTTAAATCTGTTCAATGCAGTAGTTTGGTTTCTCTTACATTTAAATATTCTTCTGTTCCAAGTTCATTCACACACACACACACACACACACACACACACACACACACTTTTTTATGCTACGGTTGAAGTAGTGGAAAGTTTCCAAGCAAAGGAAATTACTGAAAAGGGAAGAGCATTCTGAGGAATTTCAAAAGTGATCTTTGCTAAATAGAAGCATTGCCTCTCACTTCTTAAGTGCTAGAATTTAGGGAACTGGAAGGAAGACTAAGTTATCAGTTTCATTATTTAATTTATTTCACTCTTTACTTTTTTCCCTTAATGTAACATATTAGCACCTAAGGTCATCCCTTTGAATGTTTAAGCAAGATCATTACTTTGGTCTTTAAACAAGAAAGGAAGTTCAATCTCTAATTTGTGTTTCCATAGAGAACACAATTTTTATTAATAAAAATTAATCTAGCTCTTTCATTCTCTAATAAGGCTTTAGTGGATTTCTTCAGTATGGCATTGTATATCTTTATTATTTGGAATTGTCTTTTTACTTTAAAGTCCCCTCATTCATCATTGAATAACTTTGCTATTGTTTGTCATTAGTATCATCAACTGGCAACTCATGATAACCAGAGGTAGAAGAGAATGAAACACTGCCTGAAGAACTCTACTTTCTTCAAGATTATTACTATATTAGAGTCCATTACTTTGGCAATTGTGTTAATCCATCTTGAAGGTTTTCTTCATTTTTTCTGTTTACTTTACCAGGCATGATGTGCTTTTCTAGTGATTTTTTTTTCTCTCATGATGAACCTCACAAAATGAAGTAAAATTCTCACTGTCATCACTTCTATAGAATAGTATGGTTGCGTTCCTTCTAAGAGTGTCTTGTTAAGAATGTTTTAGCATTCCACATACACTCAATATTCTCTTCAAAACTTCACTTCAAATGTGCCAATTCTGACTTTCTTTTCCATTACCCAATTTACACATGCACATGATTTAAAATACCATGACTTGGGCCAAGTACAGTGGTCATCAAAGTTATGTCTTTGCTGTTTAAAGTTATAAAGAGGCTTCTTGAGATTTTCCCAATGGAATACATTGTCTAATTTCTTGACTGCTATTTCCATAGAGGTCAATTGTTGGTCCTAGTTCAACAAATGCTTGACTACTTTAATTACTTCTCTATATATCATGATGTTGTCTACCAATCTAATTATGAGACTTTTCATTTCCATCATATTTGGGAGTAATACAAACAGAATGTTGTGGTCTCTGACTTTGGACAGTGAAATTGGGCAAGTGAAGTTGTCAATTTCATATCACAAATTGTTAATAAGTATCCCTCCAAACCTGAAGCCATACATTCTTCCTATATTTTAACTTCTTAAATTATTTCCATGTTGTTGTGCTGTTGTTATGAGCAAGCTATTAAGTTAGTTCCAATTAATAGAAATTTTATTTACAATATTATGAAACACTGTCAGTTCCTGAGTCATCCTGACAATTATTGTATGTATAAACTCACTGACACAGTTACTGTGTAATTTTACCTCCTTGACAGTCTTCCTCTTTTTGATGACCACATACATTATCAAGCATACCATCCTTTCCAGGGAATGGTTTCTCCTTATAAGATGTCCAAAATCATGATACAAGTCTCACCATCCTCATCTCTAAGGAATATTCAGGCTGTACTTCTTCCCAGACAGATCTATTTGTTCTTCAAACCTGAGGGACTTATCTTCTGGAATTATATCTGACAATGTTCCACTAATATTCAAAAGGTTTTCAGTGACTAACCCCTTAAAATATAGAATTTATTTCCTTTCTGATCCAGTCATAGTCTGCAACCTCCACTGACACCTGTTTGCTTTGGATAGCCTTGCTGGTATTTCAAGTTCTAGTAGCATACCTTCCAAGATCACAACAACACAAAAGTCACTACACTACAACAAATTGACAGATAATTTCTTGAATTATTTTCATGGTATAAAAATTGAGGAAGGAATTTCCTAATAAGTAAGTAACCCTGCCTTACACATTTTCAAATTTTTACACAATTGCTATTATTCTGTTTGAAAGACAACCTCTTTATCTGTGTATAGTTTCCACATGCCTACCATTGTTATATAATTCCCATTTTTTGCAATCTTGCCTATAATTGCTTAACACTGATTTAGTAGAATGCCTTTGCATAGTCAATAAAAACAAATATGGACAGATTTTCTGGTATTCTGGTAACCTTTAAGACAGGTTCCATCTAAAAACAGCAAAGATATTTCTCAATCCATATCTTCTTCTAACTCAAGATTGAACTTCTGGGAGTTTACTCGTAGTGTAAAGCTATGGTCACTTTGACCTTCTGAATTGTGATAATAGTCATGCCATCTGATAATTTCTTCATACTGTTTGGTTCCTTTTCTTTGAAATGGGAACAAATATTCATCTCTTTGACTCCATTGGCCAGGTAACTGTCCTCGTAATTTCTTGACAGAAAGGAGTAAGTGCTTCCACTGTTACATCTGTTTTTTGAAACCTCTGTCAATTCGTAGCCCTTGCTTCTCAGTGTGTCACACTCTGGTCGTTACATGTCCCGTGATGCTGAAAGTTATGCCACTGATAGTTCACTTAGCAATAGGGTCACCTTTAATAGCACGCTTTAGCAGAGCTTCGAGAATAAGATAGACTAGGAAAAAATATCTCCAAAAATTATTTCCAAAAATTGCCCAATGAACACCCTACAAAGGATAATACTTGTTGCTAAAGAGCTAGAGGCCTAGTGAAATGTACTAAAATATGTATTGTTCATGTGTTAGTTTTATAAACAAATATAAACAATATCTTGGGAAGCACATGTAAATTTCTTAATAGATTATAGTTTCCCAAACTTATTCTACCTCCGGCCCTCTTTTCAGAAATAAAATTACTGTGTCCCCCTGACAATGAAGACTTTTGTACTGTAGCCCATGATCAAGAATAAAGTGTAAGTATCTGCTTTTGAGGCCCCACACCCCTCTGTGGTTATTCTAGGGAGTAATGTAGCCTACCTTGGGAAATGCTGATCTAGATTGTATATATTTCACTCTTTTTCATATTTTAATACTATCTCACATATAATTCCAATGTAAAACAAATCTTCTGGTGACAAGAAATTTCACGCTTTAAGTGGCACCTAGTTCACTTGTCTCTCAGGGTATTGTAAAGCCATGTGCAAAGACCTAGAGTTAAAAATTAAAAGGGGAAAACAAGTTTGACACTGAAGGAGTTGAGGAAGGGGGGCATGGACAGACTCAGGGATGGGAGAAACAACAAGTGGTCCACAATTGGTGGTGAGGAGGGTGGGGGAGGCCCGGTAGGGGCAAAGTAAGGGTGATGTAACAGAGAGGAAGTTCTGAAGCTCAAATGAAGGCTGAGCATGACAGTGGGACAGGAGGAAGGCAGAAGGAAATAGAGAAAGGAACAAAAAGGTAAAGAGCACTTGTAGAGGCCTAAACACAGGCATCTATATATGTAAATATAATTATCTATGATAGCTGGGAATAAATTAAGGTACATATAGTTATAGGCTTAGTACTAAGGCAGTAGCTGGACCTTGGGCCACCACTCAGCCATACCCTCAATGCAAGAGTACTTTGTCCTATGAATCTGATATTCCATGAGGCTCACTGGCCCAATATGAACACTAAAGTCAAATAAGTGCATAAGCAAATGCGGTGAAGAAAACTGATGGCATACAGATATCAAAGGATATAGAGTCTGGGGTCTAAAAGCCTAAAGATAAACAAATGGCCAACTAGCTGAGAAGTATCCTAGCCCACAAAGAGGAAGCACACCAGTCAGTGTGACCACGAGGTGTCAAAAGGATCAAGTTTCAGACATCAAACAGGAAAAAAAATAAACCATATCACTGTGCACACACCTTCCTGAGATGATCACTGAGGACAGGTGGGGACATGAGCAAGAGTGGTGAAGATAGCTGATGGTACTCGGCTATCAAAAGATATAATGCCTGAGGTCTTAAAGGCTTGAGGATGACCAAACAGAGCAATAAATTCTACCATAGAAGAAGCACACCAGCCTGTGCCACCATGAAGAGTGGAAAGAACCAGGTATCAGGCATCAAAGAACAAAACTCATATCATTAAGTACCCACCCTCCTGACCTGATCACTGAGGACAAAAGGGTACAGAGGCAGACAGAGCAGAGGAAACTGATGGTGCCCAGTCACCAAATGATTTTTTAAAAAGCTGAGATCTTAAAGACTTGAAGGTGAACTAGAAGTGGCCATCTAGAGTAGAAGCAGCAAAGCCCACATAGAAGAAGCACATCAACCTGTGTGATCACGAGGGGTCAAAGGGAGCAGATATCAAACATCAAAGAACAAGAATCAAATCAATAAGAATGAGGGGGAGAACAGGTTGGGGACCGAAGGCCCACTTGTGGGCAATTGGACATCCCCTTACAAGGGAGTAATGGGAAGGAGATGGGCCAGTCAAGGTGCAGTGAGGTAGCAATGAAGCATACAACTTTCCTCTAAGTCCTGAAGGCTTCCTCCCCCCAACTATCATGGTCCCAACTCTACCTTGCAAGTCCAGTTGGACTGGAGGATGTACACTGGCAGAGATGAGAAATGGAAACACAGGGAACGTGGGGCGAATGAACTCCTCAGGGCCAGTGGTGAGAGTGGACTTGGATGAGTGGAGGGAAGGTAGGGTGGAGAGAGGGAGTCAGCTGTGGGGATCTACAGATTGCCTCCTATCTAAAGAACGGACATAGAGAGGAGTGGGCAGGGGGAGATATCAGGCAGTATAAGATATGACAAAACAATAATAATTTATAAAGTAATGAGGACTGTGGAGGTGCGGGGGGAGGACAGAGGGGGGAGGAAGAGAAGCTCATATCAAGGGCCCGAGTGGAAAAGCGGGTATTTGGAGAATGTTAACAAAAGCAGGCATGCGAAGGTACTTGGCACAGTTTATGTAACTATGTATTGTGAAAAGCGATGTACGAGTCCCCAATAAAATGATTAAATTAAAAAAAGAATTTCATATAATTTTATTTATTGAAAATGACAATTTGGGTAAAGGTACAACATTTAGTTAGAGAGAATGATGTTCTACAGTTCAGAAACTTGCTTGGTTTTTAGATGGAATGTTAACATGACGTTAATAGTTAACTTTACATGTATAAATATAGAAGTTCATTAATAAATGGGCAAATTAGCAGGGCATTCATTTTCATCTTCAAATTGTTCACAAGTCTCAGTAAGACTAGTCTGTTCAAGTCCAAACTGTTCAGCAGTTTCTTTAACTTCTCTTCTTTTTTTCACATCTTCCTTATACTTCAGATCTTCAATTTCTTCAAAACAGAAGGATCAAAATTTTCCAGTTCCTTTTTTTAGATTTTTTACTTGCTCCTTCAATTGCTACTTTTCTAAATTTGAAACTTTCAGCTGTGTCTCTGTATCTTTCACCTTTTTCTTCAGTTGCTCAGTATCAAGTTGGGTCCTTTCATCACCGCCATTTAGGTCTTTGTTAACCTCTATCTGATGTATTGACTCTGTCCTTTCTTTTTCCAGCTGACCACTAGATAATCTCAAAATGTGGAGCTCTCGCTTAAGGCCTTATTCTGTCTTAACATTTTCAGGAATATTTTTGAGACTCTCAATCTGTTGCTCCAGGTCTTTAATGTATTTTTCAATTTTTTGTTCTCTATCTGCTGCTTCTCCTACAAGCTTTTGAAGATCAAGAATGCATTGAGTTTTTTGGTCAACATCCATTTCCAATTCTTTCGATTTGGTTTCATACATTCTGTAACACCAATTGATTGACCAGATTTTCCTCGTGATTCTGTGATAGAATACTTACAATTACAAGACGAGTATCTCCAAGAAAAACTCCATGCTTAAAAAAAACAAGTTTGAAAGAAAAACGGGCTGAAAGAACTGAAGAAAAATTCAAGTTTTGCAATACTGACATATTTTATCTGAAACATTTGAACAATGCAAGAAGCACCAAAAGAAGATGAGATCATACCAAAAACAATCAGCCAACATTCAACTATTTGAGACATAGACTATGATAAAGAACCCATGGTTTTGGAGGAAGAAAAACAAGATATACTGAAGGTATTGATGGAGGTGGAGGGGAAGGCTCTAGAAATTGAAAGAATAATAAATGAAATGTTTCAGCAAACAGATGTAGCACTAGAAGTACTCACTCAAATATGCCAAGTTTAAAAACAGTGCCTGGCCAACTATCAAGAAGAAATCATTATTTGTGCCTGTTCCCAAAGAAAGAGGACCCAATAGAATTTGGAAAATTCCATACAAATTACTAATATCACCTGCAGATAAAATTTTGGTGAAGATAAATCTTTAAAAATGATTGAAGTAGTACATTGGTAGGAAGCTGCCAGAAATCAAAACTGGGTCCATAAAAGGGAATGAAGAATATAATTACTGAAATCAAATAGCACTTGACTGAAAGCTCAGAATACCAGATGTTTGCTTGTATGTTCTTGACAATGTGAAGGTATTCAACTGTGTGTATCATATCAAACTATGGAAAACATTATGCAGAAGGGAATTTGAGAACACTTAATTGTATGGTCTATACATAGACCAAGAGCCAGTCGTATTAACAGAACAAGGTAGTGGTGCATGGTGCAAAATCAGAAAAGATATGTGTCAGGGTTGTATCTTCTCATCATACCTATTTAATCTGTATGTTGAACCAAGAATCCCAGAAGTCGGACTTTATGGAGAAGAACATGGCATCAAGATTACAGAAAGTGTCCTCAACAAACTTCCATATGTAGATATACCTCCAGTCTCACTTGCTGAAAAGGAAGGCTTGAGGCTCTTTCAGATCAAAATCAAAGTCTGTCTCCTTCATTATGGATTGCAAACCAATGCAACGAAAACAGGAATCCTCATAAGTTGACTGATAGAAAACTTTGTGATAAATGGAAAAAAAGATTAAAGTCTACAAGGATTTCACTTAGAAGGGAGGATGGTGAGACTTCCTCTCACATACTTTGGCATGTGTCCAGAAGGGGCCAATCCCAGGATAAGGACATCATACTTAGTGATTCAGCACAAATGAAGGTACCCTCCATGCGGTAGATTGACACAGGGGCTGCAATACTTCACCGAAACATAGCAATTGTATGGATGGTCCAGGACCGTGCCGTGTTTTGTTCTGTTGAATATTTGGTTCCCGGGAGTCAGAACCAATTCACAGCACCAATAACATCAATAAATATAAGTCTATTGTAGTCCCTCATAAAATTCACCTCCATAATCCAACAGGATTCCACAATACATAAGCCAAGAGATCACTGCTCTCAATCACGGTCTACTTTTGTAGAAGCACCACTCATTCAAGGTGGAGAGATGGAAACCTTGCTTCCTTGGAACCTGGTGCAGTATTTTTCTCTCAAGTTTAATGGACCAGCAACTCTGGTCTGACTCTACCTGAATTTGACTCTTGTCCCCTCAGCTAGTTATCGATAACTCTAGTTCAGTTGCCCTTCAATGTATGTCTCATTTCAGATAGGTTTATTTAAATAAAAATCTGATAATTATGCATTATACTTCTATCTTTCAAGGTAGAATCTAAAAGTTTCATACTAATTCACAAGGCTTTTCACTCTCTCTTTTCACTTGTGCACAAAATCTGTTCTTCTAGATCCATTTGTCTATATCTTTTCTACTCATATTCCATGGAACAACAGCATGGAATGGAATCATCCAAGACTTAGTGAATACAAATCCAATTTGTAATAACTTCTTACAGTAGTTCTTATGCACATCATGTCTCAAAATTGCTTGTCTACAGAATGTCAATTATCTAGTCAAAATAAAGTGACTCCCAAAACTCTTTTTCCAAGTTAGAAACAGATCTGTAAATTTTGTAATTTTCAGTGAATTTTGTACTTGGACTCTGGTAAGAAGGAAGTTTGAAATATTTCCAATAAAAGAAACTGACTCTGGAAATTAGTCAAATTATCTTACACTGGAGATACTCTTTTTTTCCTACTTAAAACACTTTGGTTACTGGAAGAAATTTATAGTAATTAAGTATTTATTTTTATCTTCTAACTGATTAATCCACAAAGTGGGTAATTTTGCATGAGTACCCCTTAGGAAATACAATAGTGACATCTTATCTCTTTACAGGATGTGTTGGACTGAGTGGTCTAAAGAAACAAATCCAGTGACACTTATCTATGTATAATAAAGTGCTTCATTTCAGGAGATAATTATGTAACAGCAAGGTATCCCGGTCCAGTGCAACTCAAGTCCATTATTCTGATAGTAGTCCATAAGTCCCTCTTCAGATACACATAGCCACATGCTATGACACAGAATGAAGGTGAATGCAGAGTGGTGTGGATCCAACATTGATAGAACCATGGCAACAGCAGCTCTCGGGGTCAGTGACAGAGTGCCAGGAACAGGAAGGTAAAGGGCAGAAGAGAGGGAGGGAGAGAGAGAGAGAGATTCCCAGAGTTCTCTTTATAAGAAGGCCACACCCAGAGAAGGCATTATCATTCTACGACATGATTGACATGTTGGATTCCACCTACAGCTTCACACATTTTCAAGTTGCATTAAATCATCCAACTTTCACAGAGACCCAGCATTATCAAAACCTCTCCAGTAGATTAAGAGCTTGCTAACTGAGATTAGTGATCAGGACCACTGAGAGACTCTATTGGCCAACTCCAATGAACACTTGTAAATTTTTGGTTACTCATATTAGAGCCTACATATTGGCACTCTGTTTACTTCTTCCCCTCTGGTGTGCTGTGGTTAAGAACCACCCTTATCTTTCAGAATGTCTCTCTTCCTGCCCCAACATACTCTGACATGTGAACAAGTTAAGATGCTAATCCCACCAACCCCCCTTAACTTGAAATCTTGTATAATTGACCTGAAGGCAAAGGGAAGTAACTTGAAGTCATTCGTTACTACAGAGAAATCAATAATGGCACTATTGAGACATGGTTTTTGCTGGGCAGGCATGATTTTGCTGGTTTTGGGCTACTTGTATCCTTGCTTATTCAAATGCCTGGTTTCCCAGGCTATGGTAAATTTTAAGAATTGCACATGCCATCTAAAAAATTTTATTTTGGTTAAGTTTTTTTAACAATTTAAAGTTTACAACCAAAAAAAATTTTGGTTTAGAAATTCTTCATGTAGAATCTGCTCCTCAGAACTAGAAACTTCATCTCAGAGTGTGTTCTGTAAGGTCTTGAACAGGCAAATATTTCTAACCCATGTGACTATGCCAGTAATTATTAACAACCTTGACCTCAAGTAATTGCTTCAATGAGTAGGAATCTGAACCTTGGAAGCTACATTGGGGTAGCTGGAGTAAACATCACTGTTTTGGGTTGTTGTTCTTTATAAATTTATTTTGCATTGCAAATTTAATATAAAATATGGAAAAAGATCTTTTATTTCTGTACAGGATAGAATAGATCCCAAGATACCTTTTTTATGTATTTTTTTCTTTTTTTTATATATTCATGCACTACACAATCCTTTGTAATAGAGATGTGTATATTATTTCCATTAATATCTTCATTATCCTAACTAATAAAAAGTCATAAACCGACTCATCCAGAATGGTGAAATAATTAAAATCTCTTACAAAAATGTAATATATTCCCTACCTATAAAACACTTTATTTGGCCAGCTTCATCTCAGTGGTTACTTTGTGACTTCGGCCAACCTATAAAACACGTTATTAAAGATAGACCCACTGTATTGGTCCATTTATCCAGCAAAATACATGCACATCTGTGAAACACTTGTTTGCCCATGCTGTTGGTGGTGGTGGCAGTGGTGGTGCCATGAAGCCAGTTGTGGCTCACAGTGACCCTATGTTCAAAAGAAGGAAGGACTCCCCATTTCAGTGCCATCCTCACAATTCATGTCATATTTGAGCCTATTGTTGAAGCCTCTGTGTCAACATATTTCCTTGAGGGTCTTCTTTGTTGCTGATATACTACATACCCAAAACGATGTCTTTTCCCAGGAACTGGTCTCTCCCAATAACATGTCCAAAATATGTACAATAAAGTCTCATGGTCTTCACTTCTAAGAAGCATTCCGACTGTACTTCTTCCCAATATGTTTGCTGTTCTGGAAGTCTACAAATAGTGCAATGTTCTTTGTGCATAGAATATAAAAAGAATAGTGAAACACTTTTGGCTTAGGATTATTCTCTACAAAAGCAAAAATGAGTTGATCCCTATCTATAGTGTTGTTTGTTCACCACTCCCTTCCCCTGATTCCTCCTCCCTCCAAGTCCTTCTGGAACTGTCAGTCTTGTTGTTTTCTCCTCAGACTTGTGTCTCATGCCTATCTTATATAGGTAGGCAAGCCAACAATAATGGAGACAAAACATAAAGAGAAAAAAAATATCCAAAAAAAACCCCCAGAAAAAACATATTCGTAAATCACATCTTTCCGCTGACCTTTCCTATTGGTCCAGTGGGGCGGGGGCGGGGAATTCTGGAAATTTCCCCTCATAGCCTGATGTCACTTGTGGTGGGGCGGTGCTTCTCTGGGGCTTTGTGATTTGACTTGGTTTTGGTTGCTTATCTGTTATGTTCCCGTTTTGGTTTGCCCCACTCTGGCGGGGAGGCGGTGGGGGGGGGGGGGGGGGCGGTGCGCGGGGGAGGTTTCAGACAAGACTCACTTCCCACCATGTCTCTTCAGGATTGTCCTCTGTTGTGGTATTTTCCAGCAAGAGGACGTCATGTCTCAAGCTATTGTTGAACCTACAGTAAGGTGACCAGACGTTCCACTTTTTAGCAATTTAACACCATCCCGTGGCATTTTGAAATTAAAATAAATATATTACAATATTATTTTTGCGTTCTATGAGCATTTTTGTTGCTCCATATAGACCAAATTTTTAATCAACAACTGCTCTCCCCCGCCCCCTGGTCAATGATGTCCCGCTTAAAATCTGCTCACTTTACCCTACAGCCCTCTCTATGCCTTAACAGATCCAAGCAGGGATGCCGTTCTCAGTGTGTGGTGTACAGATATGCGATCGAGACCCTCAGTCTCTTTTTCCTTCTTCGTCTGCTTTCATGTGTACGTGGTATGACAGACCCTCTCCCCAACCTGTACGTTTAGTTTTGTCCTTTTTAGCACATACTTCTAGGGAAGGGGTCAGTTTGGCTCTAATTGGAGCCTGTGCTGTAGCCAACTCTGTTCATAAGTTGCTCCATGTGGTTACACTGCCCTCAAGGTTTGGTGTGCCCTGGTGAGTGTGCATTCACACTCCCTTTCTGTAGAGACAAAAACAATACCCTGGCCCTGGGTGAGTGCTCCCCATGCTCCCCCAGTGCCATCATCTTCCTCTTCACCACTCTACACTTAATTTTTCCCTCCCCACTCCTTTTCCCATTCTTTGTGTTGGAGTGACATGTACATCCTTGCGTTTGATCTGTACCATGCCCAGCTGCCTAAACCTCAATCATATAGTGTGAGATATGTGACTTTTCTTTTATACCTACTGTTCTTTTTGTACTTACCTCAGTGGACTCATGTTGTACTTGTCCTTTTGTGAATGACTATTGTGGATTAACATAAATTCATCCAAAACTTTTCATGAGACAATGTGCTTCATTGCAATCATCAGTGCTTTTTAGGGATGCATAGTACTCCATTGGGTGTATGTACCAGAGTTCTCTAATCCAATTCTATATTGATGGAAATTTAGTTGGTTCCTTTTTTCAATTCTTTTCGATTTTGAATTGTGCTGCAGTATTTATTGGAGCACAGATAACTAGTCATGGTTTCCTTCTTACTTCTTCTGGTTATAGGCCCAGTAAAGGGATTGCACTATCATAAGTTAACTCAATTTCTATTTGTTTTAAATATCACAAGATCACTTTCCACAGATGCTGTATGTATCTACAAGATCACCAGCAGTGGAGCGTTCCTATCTTGACACATCTCCCCCAACATTTGTTGTTCTCTGATTTTCTTATTTGGGCTATCCTCAGAGGTGTTATGTGGTATCTCATAATTGTTTTAATTCGCATTTCTCTGATGGCTTATGATGGGGAGTGTTTTCTCATATGTTTATTGGCCATTCAGGTCTCCCCCCCTCCCCCCGCCAGTGAAACTTCTGTTCAGGTCCTTTGCCCACTTTCTGAGGGAGTTAACTTTTTCCTCTTTTTGCAGGCTAGTAAGGTATTATAGATTTTAGGATTAAGCCCTTTGTCTGTTGTGTCATTGGTAAAATTCCTCTCCAAGTCTGTGAGTTTTCTTGTTACTTTCTTGGTGAAGGTCTTTCAGTGTACACAGGTGTTTTATCGTAAGTAAATCCCACTTATAGATTTCAACTTCATCTGTGTGTATACCCTTCCTTATTACAATTCATCTGTGTATGCCCTGTGCCAAGGTTCTTAGGTTTGTCCTGATTCCTTCATTGATGGCCCTTTTAGTTTGGGGTTTTATTTCTAGGTTTGTGATCCACCTGGTGTTTGTTATTCTGCATGAGATGAGATAAGAATCTTGGTTCATTTTTCTACAGGTTTCCAGCGTCGCTTGTTAAAGAGTGCATCCACCTGCCACTTGATGCTTTCAGGAGCTCTTGTCAAAGTTAAGTTGCCTATATGCTGATGGTTTTATTTCTGGGGCTTTTTTTTTCTTGTCCATTGGTCCAAGTAACTGTCATCATTCTAGTATCATGCTGTTTTGACCTCTGTGGCTGTGTAGTATGTGTTAAAGTCAAGTGAAGTGATCCTTCCTGCAGAGTTCTCTGGTGATTTTGGGTTTCTTCCCCCTTGATATGAAATTGGTGGTCAGCTTGTTGACATTTGAATTGGGAGAGCATTAGACTTATATAATGCCTAGAGTAAGACTGATATCTTTATCAGATTGAGTCTTCCATCCCACAAGCATGGGCTATTCTTCCGTTTGCGAAGGTCACTTTTGGTATCGTGTAGTATGGTTCTGTAGTTTTCCTTGCATTCATATTTTGGTTTCTTTGGTTAGATTCATCCCTAGAAATTTCCATTCATTCTTGGCTATTGTAAAGGGTACTTCCTTCTTTATCTTCTCTTCTGTGGTCCTGTCCAATGTACATAGCAAACCAATGGACTTCTCTGTGTTGATCTTGTATCCTGTCACTCTCTCATTTTCCTCTATCTCTGTCAGTACTTCTTTTGTGGAGCTTTGGGGGTTTTCAATGTATAGAATCATTTCATCTACAAATAGCATGTTATCTACTCCTCTTCCAGAGGGATGTCTTTAATGTCCTTTTACTGCCTTGTTAGCTAGGACTTCCATTACAATGTTTAATAAAAGTGGGAACAAGGGGCATCCTTGGCTGATCCCCTTTTTCAGTGAGATTGTTTTCATCTTTCTCCATTGACTATGATGTTGAATTTGGCTTTTTTAAAGTAAGCATGAGGAATTTTTCTTCCATTCTTATCTTCTTGAGTTCAATGTTGTCAAATGTTTTTCAGCATCTATCGATATGAACATAAGATTTTTTAAATTCTTTTTCTTATCAATGAGGCAAGGAATGTTGAGGGACTTTTCCATGTTGAACCATCAAATCTCACTGTTCATGATGGACGATATGTTTTATATACTTCTGTATTCTCTTGACCAGTGCTTTGTTAAGAATTTTTGCATTATGTTCTTAGGGATATGAGGTCTGTAATTCTCTAGTCCTCTGGGATCCTTGCCCTGTTTGGGTTTCAAAGCTATACTGTCTTTGTAGCATGCGTTTACTATCTTTTTTATGCTCTGTAAAAACTTATGGATGATTGGTGTTAGCTCTTCCCTGAATAATTGATAGAATTCCCCTGTGAAGCTGTCTGGTCCATTGGTAGTTTCCATTGGTAGTCTCTGGATAACCATAGCTATTTCTTCTTTTGCTCTCTGTCTGTTGAGGTTATTTATCTAGGATAATGTAGGGGTGGTGGATTGTTTTTCCAAGTATTTGTCCATGCCTCTCACATTGTTGAAAAGAATACAAACTTTATAGGAAATTGTGATTATCCTTTTCATCTTACTGGAGTCTGTTCTAATTTCCCTGGTTTCATCCCTCAACCTACCTATTGATGTTTACGCCTTCCTTTCCTTGGTTAGATTTGTCAGCACACTGTAAATTTGGTTGACCCTTTCCAAAAAAACAGGTTTTTGCTGCTTTGACTTTTGCACTGTTCTCTTCTCTCCCCAGTTGTTTCACTCTGCCCTGGTTTTTATTATTTCTTTTCTTTTGCTAATGGAGGGATTGTTCTGTTGACTCTGTTCATTGCTGGATGTTTTGTGATAGCCTATCAGTCATAAGTCTCTTCCTTTTTCATATATATATTAATTATTATCTCACTTCCTTTGATAACTGCTTTTGCTGTATCCCATATATTTTGGTACTTTGTATTCTTGTTCTCATCAGTTTCCAGGTACTTCCTAATTTCCACCCTTATCTTGGCCAATATCCTTTCATGTAGCAGATTGTTATTCATCTTTCAATTATTTGCCCTTGTTTTTCTGGTCATTGTTGATCTCCAGCTTTACGGTTTAGTGGTCTCAGAGATTCAGCTGAGCAATCCCCATGTGATTGAATTTACTCAGGCTTGACTTGCATCCCAGGATGTGGTCTATTTTCAAAAATGAGCCATGTGCACAAAAGAATATGAATTTTTTGCTCTATAATTATCTATAAGGTACAGTCTCCTGATTGTCATGTTTAGCTTTGCAGCCTTCTTGATGCACTTCTTTCCCAGTGATCTGTATTTCTCTAATAGGGGTGTATTAAATCCACTTTATATGATTGTTAAGTCAGTGATTTCTTTTTCATCTTTTGAATAGTTTGACAAATTTCATGAGTTTCTTGATGGGCATGTATGTAATTTTTTTCCCTCTTTTTTGGTTTTTTTCTTTTTGTTTTTGGGCATCACTGCCACTGGTGGTCATGGGCGCTACCCAGTGCTGCTCCTGAGAGCCGCCGCTGGATTTGAACCCTCAAGCCCGCAGGCCACAGTCCCGCACTCAACCACTTACACCACCGGTGTTCAGCCCCATGTATATATTTATTATCCTCACTGGTTCCTGGTCTACTGATCCTATGAGCACTAGATAGTTCCCATCCTTGTCTCTTGTAATGGTTTGAGCCTTTTTGTCAATTTTGTGGGATATTAGAACTGCAGCTCTGGTTTTTTTAAGTTGCTGCTTATCTGTACCCACCCTTTATTCTTGGCTTTCTTGTTTTGTTTTGTTTTGTCTGCGAGCCTAAGATGTGTCTCTTGGAAGCAACAGATTGGTTGGTTATGTTTTCTGAACCAGTATGCTAATCTTTGTCTTTTAGTGGGCAAGTTCAGGCCAGTGACATTCAGAATTATGCCCATCATCTGTGGACACATTGCTGCTGTCTCATACTTTTTGTGCTAGGTGTTTTCCTGTCTCTTTTCATATCAGTGTGCTGTGTTCATGTAGGAGACTCATTCTTACCTTCTTTTTCCTCTGAAGCAATGTTTTCATGGTAGTTGTTTTAGGCATGTTAACTTTTGAATAAAGTTGTATTACATGGCGGTCTACTTGTGCTTGGTGGATGTTGGTCTTCTGACCACAGTGAGTTGGCAAGTATTTTCAGCAGGATTGGGTTTCTTATGTCATATTCTTGGAGGTTTTCCTTGTCCAGACAGACTCTTATCTCACTGTCTATCTTAAGAGGTACTTTGTCAGGATAGAGGATTCTCAGGATGGCATATTTTTCTTTCAACTTTTGGAAGATGTTACTTCACTCTCTCCTCCTCTTCACTCTCTCCTCCCCTCTTCATAGTATATGCTGATAGATACATCTGAGCATATTTTTACCTGAGCACCATTGTATGTGACCTCCTTTTTTTTCTTTTGCAACTCTTAAAATTTTCTCTCCTTCCTCGAAGTTGGAGAATTTAACTATTATATTTATTAGTGAGTTCTTCCTGGAGTTTAGTTTAATTGGTATCCTCTCTGCTTTCTGTATGAATGTCTGACTCTCATGCATTAAGTGGGTAAGCTTGCTTCCAGGAATTCCCTTGCTAATTCAGCTATTGAGGCTTTCATTGTGTCTTGTATTGGTAGACAAACTTTTCAAATATTTTTCCTCTTCATAGCGTCTGTCAATGTTCTCAGGTTTCTTGCCACCTCTTTCTTTGATTATCTTGTTTGACTGTCTTTACCATTTGTTGAAGTCTGCCTGATTGTCCCCAAGACCACTGGCATGATTCCCTCTTATAGTCTGTTGGTGAGGTCTGTGATCTTGTGTTTTGCTTCTGTTACCTAATACATTAGTTCTTGTGTTTCCCCTTGGTGCATGGACTTCATCCCCCGTATCATGGACTTCATGCCCTCTATCAAGGACTTCATCTCATCTATCATTTTGTGCTTAGTATTTTTTGCATTGCTTCCCTCATATCCTGTATTGCTCCATGCAGCATTCTGAAGATTTCTCTTTGTGGCAGATCAGTATCTAATTCTTCTATGAACTTTGTTAGATTTACAGTTTACTCCACTATTGCATTTTGTTTTTCTTGTTTACTTGTTAAAGATGTTGAGGTATGTTGCTGTCTGAGTGTCATTTTGGAAGAACTGGACCCCATGTTCCTGGGAGATCAAGCGACGCTGAGCTCTTCTTCTGTGTGACTGGTAAAGGTGTTTTCGAGGACTACAAGGATTCTATTATGGATGGGTTGAACTGCTATGTAGACGGCATGCCACAGTGACTCAGTGACTGAGGATGGACTGAGGCTGGTGGTTGTAGGTATGCCACTGGACTAGATTGCAGTTGGACTGTAGGGTGGGCACCGGCCAGGTCTGACTTGTCTGGGGACAATTTGCAGTCTTTTAAAGTTTCTCTGTGGAGCCCAAAAATGGTAGACCCCATTTTTGCCTTGGGCTTTGGCCATCGGACCCTGTCGGCTTTTCTTGTTTTGGTATGTTAAAAATCCTAGGCTGTGCTCTGGGATTCGAGTTCTGGCTATATTGTTACATTGATGCTGTGCTAATAGCCAAAGTTCTAGGGGCTTGTATTCAAAGTTATACAAAGGAATACAACCTGGAATTGAGGGC